>VWZV01010643.1:675400-866381 GCA_013397155.1 Irena cyanogastra | reverse complement strand
CTGTCTCCCACGGGAGGGACCCCATGGCCTCACAGGGGAAGGACTGCTCTCCTGAGCAGTGGAAGAAAATCTCGGTGATGAACTGACCAAAACCCCCACGCCCTGTCTCCCTGAGCTGTTGGTGGGGAGGAGGGAGGGGCTGGGGGGAAAAAAGGTGTTTTAAGGGCTTATATTACTTCTCATTATCCTCCTCTGATTCTGTTAGTAATAAATTTCACTTTGCAACCTTAACTTGAGCCTGTTTTGCCCTTGAAGTGTTTTCTCTTGGTCCTTATCTCAATTCACAAAGCCTCTGTTAACTTTTTCTTCCTCTCCTTTGCCCAGCTGTGGCAGGGGAGGATGAGTGAGCAACTCCTGTGGGTCCCTGGCATTGGACCCGTGTCAAACCATGACAGATAGATAGAGAATAATTGCCTCAATTCTCTTTGGGAAGAGTAGGGCCAGAGGCCAAGAAAATTATGCTCTCCACTTAATTCAAGTAGTTGTCTTATTTGAGAGTCGAGTGGCTTTTATATTGCTACTAAAATCGAAAGTGGGGAAAAAAGGTGCTAATTTAGGAAGTCTCATCTCCCTGTTCTTCTGATGGATCACAGAATACCAGGTTAAAGCTGGTGACAGCCGATCTGTCAGAGCAGTGTTTTGGTGGTCTCAAATTTGTGAACATCCCATCTGACAACTCAAGGATGTGTAAGAATTTGGGGTGTTTCGGAGTCTGGTTTATTTTGGACTTAGATACACAGTGACAGCAGTAATGAGTGCATGTCCAAATTCTGAGTTTTTTCCTTGGTGTTTTAGGAGATGCAGTGTAAAGGTACAGCTGTTCAGTGCTGCCTTGGTATGTCTAAGGGTGAATGATAAGCAGACCTGGCATAATAACTGGGAATTCTGCTCTTTTGTGCTAAAACTGATGAAATATTTCTATTAATATTTCGCAAGTGACAATTTCAAAGGGAAATACTGCTTCCCTAAAGCTCAAAAACTGCTCTGTATTGTTACCACTATGAAGTGTTATTGTTGCTGTCATCAGGTGAGTGTCTGTCACCAATGCCATGTAAGTGAACAGCTCTGGGCTGATAAGGATGAAGTCTAAAGCACTTAAAGACATTTCCCATCTCTGAGGCTTCTGGGATAACTGTACTGACCATGTGGGAAATGAGTGTTTGGAACCTTATTGTCACCCTTAACAGAGATACTGTGATATCTATAAAATGAATGCCCTGTGATTGCATGGATGTTTTCTTGTTCCTCTAGAGGGATTTATCTGGAGTCCTTCAAAAGTAGCTGCTTATATAGATTAGAGAAGACAGTAAGTATTGCCAGTGCCAGAAGCTCCAAAATCTGTGAGGCAGCCAAAATGTTGTGACATGATCCAAAAGCCTGTTACAGCATCACTTACAACTTATTTTTCTGCTGTCTTAACTCTGCATGTCCAGCCCAGAAGGTATGCACAAGGGTGAATTTCCCCTCTGATTCTTGAATCCTTCTGGCAAGGGGAAGGATTATTCTCCCTGTTTTTATTTGAAGATCTAGTAGAGATTCTTTCCTTGGGAAAAAAAAGATAATGCCTCAAATACATAATTCTTTTCTGCTTTGAATTACAAATTATTTTTCATGTTACATTTGAAATTGTTGCCTACAGAACTTAGAAGCTACTTGTTCTATTTTGCTATGCTGTCCTCAGCTCCAAGTGGTTATAATTCCTAGGGAAGCTCTGCTGCTCAATAGCAGTGCTATTCTGTCCTTGTAATTACTACTGATGTAGTTTATCAGGTGAGCCTTGCTGTTTGTTAGCAGTGTGTGCCTTTTCCCTAGAGCTTCTGGAATTTGCATAGAGGGTACTTCACCTGTTGTGTGCCATGTAGAAGTCACAGTGCTCTTGTTAACTCAACTTTTAGGTACATGACAATTCACAGAGAGATCTCCTCCCAGTTTCTTAACCACTTTTTAAACAAAGAGACTTCCTCCTTCACCTTCCTCTCTTCTTTCCCGCACTCTGAATTTATCTCCCAGGGGTTACAGCAGCTTGTGTTTCATACAATCAAATGGACAAGCCATTTGATTGTGTGATTGCAGTTAATCCTATTCATGGCAGTAATTGTTTAACATGGGTCTTGATGGGAGCTCCATTGTATGGAAAGCAAAGAGCAATTTCTGCTGCTGCATGCATCTCCTAGATTGGTTTAAATGCACACAAATCAAATTCCTACTGCTGTGTGAAAAACAGGTATTTGATGCCAATCCTCAACTACTTTTAAGCTATAAGTAAGCTGTCCCTCCCTGAGACTGATAGTGTCCCGTTTTCATCTGGAGAAAACAGCTATTTTCTGAGAATGCATGGTAATGAAGTGAATAAGGAGCCATGAATATTGTATACATCTTTATCTCACTTTAACTGAGGCAACAGTGTTCGTTGTAAAGAGAATTGTCACAGAAACATGGCAGGAGAGTTGAAAAGGAGGCCAGTCAGAATATTTCCCTCTTGAAATGTCAAGCTTCCTCTTTTCAAGTGCCAATCCTAGAGGAAAACTAGGAAAAAATGTCTTTGTGGTGGGAAATTAGAATCATAGAATTGTTAACAGATGTTAATTGTTAAAGAGGTTGGATGAGATCTCTAAGATCATTGAGTCCAACCACTAATCCAATGCTGCCATGTTTACCACTAAAGCATGTCCACAAGTGCCATATTGACATGTCTTTTGGACACCTGCTGGGATGGTGACTCCTCCACTGCTTTGGGCAGCCCATTCCAGTGCCTGGCCACCTGTTTGGTGAAGAAATTTTTCCCAATGTCAAATTTTAACCTCCCCAGGAGCAACTTGAAGCTTTTTCCTCTCATCCTGTCCCTTGTTCCTTGGGTGCAGAGCCCAAACACCCTGGCTGCCATCTCCTGTCAGGGAGTTGTGCAGAGCCAGAAGGTCCCCCCTGAGCCTCTGTTTCTCCAGGCTGAGTCCCTTTTCCAGCTCTCTTAGCTGCTTCTGCAGCTCCAGCCCCTTCCCCAGCCCTGTTCCCCTCTCTGGACATAAATTAATAGTGAATGAATGCCTTTAGGGAAGAGAATGAAGTTGAGTTCTCAGGGGAGAATGAAGGAAAAGAACCACCCAAGACCAGAAAATGGGTGAAACTGACACTCTGATCCTTAATCCTTGCTCTGTATGCTGCACTACCATCCAGCTGTACTGACTTGAGCAGGATGGGGCATGAGGCCGTGCCCAGGTGCCCTTTGAAAGCTCACTATGATGTGATGCAGAGCTGTGCTGTGTTACCTGCAGAGGGTGAACAGTACCTGTCCTGCAGAGGGGACAGGGCATGGAGTGATGGGACTCCCTGTGCTGATATGAGTTGTGTTTGAGCTTTTCTTAACCAATGGGAGTTTGTATTGGTTGGTGATTTTTTTAATGCATCACACAACGTTCATTCTGCATCCTGCTGGACCAACTTGTTAGAAACCTTACAGCTATTTCCACTGTACTGTGAAAACAGGGAATGGTCATAACACAAAGGCTGACAGAGCTCCAGGAGCTTTTGGACAATGCTCTCAGGCACAGGATGGGATTGTTGGGGTGTCTTGTGTGGGGCCAGGGATCGGACTGGATGATCCTTGTGGATCCCTATGAACTCAGGATACTTTGTGATTCTATGACTTGAGGTCTCTGTCATATTTTTTCTTACTTGTGCTTTATCCTTTGTGTGTGTATCAGAGACTGCTTGGAATTCATACTAGTGTGGATTCCGCTCAGTGGAGGATCTGGATAAATGAGATTAAGGACTATGGAAAAGGAGCAGATATTTCATTTAGTTAATGTACTTTGAATGTGGCCTAAAGCCTGGCAGTAGGAACCCTTTAGACAGAGAGCCCTCAGATGCCAGTTGGTATATATGTTCCAGTCAATGATTTAATTGTTGGCGTATGCTGTGGCTTTGGTTTTGAAGGAGACACATGCATCAGAGGAAATATTGAGAACATATGTTTTTCAGTTTGCAAATGGCAAAACAGTTTCTCTGTTGAAAGAGAGTGATGGTGTTACTTGATCAGCTCACCATGCCTTGGTAATCAGCAGTTTTGTTAGAAGGAATAGGATGGATTTAATGAAATATGCTCTGGGCTGGCTGCTTTTTGTGCTTCATTACTCCAGCCAGGGAGAATGTTTTACCCCTCACTTACATTGTTGAACTTAATGTTTTTTAAATAACTGTTGCTGGTGTTTAGGGTTTCCTGTTTGAGGTGTGCTGCTCTGAGATCAGATTTATGAGATCCTTCAGTGATGCTGGCAGTGAATTCATGCTGTGCAGTTGTTGTTGGGTGAACTCTGGGTCCAAAATCTGCATTTTGCAAAGGGATCGTTTGCAGTATTGCATTTTTAAGACGGGATCAGAATGGTTTAGGTCAAGCATATCCCCTTGTGGTCTATGGTTAAGCTTCTTTTGTTGCTTTTTGAGGAACATGGGCAACCTACCCTTTAGTAACTGGTTTTGCCAGAGGAGGAGCACAATGACTTCATGTTTCTGAAGCACTTGGATGGGATCATGTTATGTCAAGATACATGAAGCCATGGCACTGAGGACAGGATTAATCCCATTTCACTTCAGGCACTTAACTGAAGACTCTCACTTGAGGGGCTGGTGACCCAAAGGCTCCTTCTGTAAATCACAAAATTAAACTGGCACCTTAAGGAGTAATTAATCCCCTGTGAATTCTTAAATATTCTTTTGAGATCTCATTTGCTTTCACTGGCTGTAGGGGAAGCAAAGGTTAGTTCAGTCAAAGCCCTGAATTTAGAACATAGGAAGCTAATTGAGAGGCTTTCTGCTTTCTAACATTCTGCACTGGGCTGACTGTCCACATAATAGTGCCTGAGGTTTGTTTCACCTAGGCTTTCATCCTACCACATGGATACCAAAGGCTCTTGGGGGGGAATAGGTTATTCCCACATGGTGATTCCCTGGCTCCCATCAGCAGCTGAAGAAGGCCCCTGGGTGGGCACCCCAGCACACCCTGAGGGCTCCTGGAGCCTGCTTTGCCAAGGGCCTTGGTGCGTGTCTGATCATGGGGGTACTCAGGAGCTCGTGCACCTCCTCTGCCCTCGGCACAGATTGTTGGCAGGGTTTGAGCCTTGGGTGTGCAGAGACCCCTTCTGCGTCAGCTAAAGGAGTAACACTGGCAGCTCCCAGGCTGACAGTGCCATGGGACAATTCCCAAGTGGGGCTGGGATGTGCCTTGTGCTCTGTGCTGCAAATGTAAACAGGCTGTGTGTGTTCATGCAGCAATGTTAACTTACTGTGCTGTATGCCTGTGCTCCTCCATCTTGACTTGCTTTGGCACCCTTGGTACTGCTCTTCACTCTTGCCACTTTGCCAAGTTGTAGCCCTTCTCCTAAAGCATTCTTAGCCACAGATTTCTGTCTGCAAGACATTACTAGTAAGATATATGCATTTTTGCAAATGACATATTCCCAGATAGCAAGCCAGCATGTGGCAAGCATCGCAAACAAGCAGGGAGAACTGAAAGGGTTGAATTTACTCTGTGATGTGTCCCTGTTAGCAGGTTAGCAGGCTCATCCATTCTTGCTGAAACAGTGGCTTCTTTACTATTTGCTCTTGGGAATAGGCCAGTAAGCGTGTGATACAGGTACAATGGATGAATATTATGCAGCTTTGAAAGCCACTTTCATGTAGCCTGATACATAGTGGAGACAAATGTCAACTTTATAGGATAAATTACAACTGCAGAGCTTGCTCAACAATGAGATGTAGCCAAAGCAGGACAGTACCCCAGTTCTCAGCCTGGAAAAATGCTGCTGAAGTGGGATGAATGGGGATGGGTTTGCAGCATGGAATGAAAATGAAGGAATGTCTTCTGTTGCTGTAGTTCCTGCTAAATGTCTGGGCTGTTTGCTCAGGATAGCAGCTCGGAGCTGTGACTGTAGGTTACTGCTGGACTCCTGCCAGCTTGTTTAAATTAGATTCCTAGCCCGGGGGCTGGGGTGGTCAGCAGGAAGCCATTGTAATTTTCATGCCTTAGACACCAGTGTATTTTCATGAGCTGAAGTGAAGGGTCTCTGGGGATGTTGAATATCTTTGAAACATTTCCTGAGTTCTCTTAAGCTCTGCAATGGTATGTCCGAGTCTGTTTTCCAAAGGATGGAGCTTTTTGTTTAGTTAGTGAGGTCTTAGTTCACTTGAGTAGTATGCTTTTGCTGTTGGAACTTAGTGAGGAACAGAAGAAGAGGAGGAAAGCTGTGCAGGAAAAATGATGGGCTCTGTATTAGGATAGCTAGGAGTACTGTAATTTCTTTTATGCCCCCATATTAATTTGTATTTCTGTTTACTAAGGTCTTCATGAGATTGTGACTTCAAGCTACTGTGTCAGAGCCAGGTTTTTAGGCTGTGAATAGGGGAAATGTTTGGGCAAGCACACAGTTTTAGGTAAAAGAGCAATAGCTGGAGCACCCAGGCAGAGAACCTGTGATTCTGCCCATCTTTGGGCAGATCCATTCCCATTTTCTATTACTTTCACCAATACAATAGTGGTGTGATATTTAATTAGAGATCTTTAGCATCCCTGTGCACACTAATTGCTGTCATGTACCAGAGGCACAACAAGAACCGAGGGTGTGGCACAGGCCAGGCCAAGTCCCTGGTGATGCCCTGATACTTTGTTGAAATAAGATGTGCTGTGCACTGGCTGGAGTACTATTTTGGCTGCTCTCCTACAACATTTGGAGGACATAACAAGGTGCTTAGGCAGTGGTGCTTGGCCAGGATTGTTTACTCCTCATTTAACAACATACTACTTAAACCCCTACATCTCAGTGTCTTAGGACATTTCAGATATCTGTATGGTTTGTTTTGTTCTTTTTTTTTTTTTGGTGTCTTGGGTTTTTTGTTTGTTTTGTTTTGGTCATGTCTTTCCCTTTTTAAATTTTACATAAGCTGAATCAAATCACAGGGAATTCATGTGACCTACCCCTGAGTCACAGTTCTCTCCGTTAACCACAAATCACTTTTTTCTCTCTGAAATGTTTATTCCTTCTTTTCATTTCTTTCCTAGTCTGTCTGACTCCTCATCTTTTTATCTTCTTTGTCTCTGTGTTCAGCCCATCACTTCCCCAAAATTTCCATTGACCCTTTTCCCTCTGAGGTTCAGTGTCCCTTCTCAGCATTCCTCTCCATATCTCAAGATTTTTTGGCAGTCTGGAGTATCTTTTGCATATACAAGCTGGCTCCTGGTGGTGAAGCGTGCTGATGCTAAAAACAATATATTCTTGCTCTGAAAGACGTGCTGTGTTACCCACAAAAAGGTTTGTGCAGGAGAGCACAGAATCATGGAATGGTTTGGGTTAGAAGGGACTTCCAAGACCATCTAGTTCCAGCTCCCTGCCATGAGCAGGGACACCCTGCTCTAGTTCAGATTCCTCAAAGCAATCCCTTGTTCTGTCCCTTTAAACCCTTGTCCCCAGTCCCTCTCCAGCTCTCCTGGAGCCCCTTTAGGCACTGCAAAGGGCTGTAAGGTCTCCCTGGAGCCCCCTCTTCTCCAGGTGAACACCCCCAGCTCTCCTGGGCTGGCTCTGGAGCAGGGGGGCTCAAGCCCCAGGAGCATTTCCATGGCCTCCTCTGGACTTTCTCCAGCAGGTCCATGTCTCCATGTCTTTCTTGTGCTGAGGGTGGAGTCTCACCAGAGCAGAGTCAAGGGGAGAATCCCCTCTCTGGACCTACCAGGTGATGTTTGCCTCAGCCTGAATGAGGCTGGTAGCTAGGACACATCTCATTCCCACTTTATGTGTTGGCCATGGGAGTGAGTACTTCTGTAGATTTTGTTCTGGGTCAAAATTGGACCAACTGACCCTGATATTTTGTCTTCTGAAATTGTGCTGAATCTGTTGAGTTACACTTTCCTCAAGTTGTAACTGTAGTGGACAAAATAATTATTGTTTTGCACTGCTTCCTGCTTCCCTCTTCTTTAAGGTCGTGGCTTTTTCTGATCCCCAGCCATGCGTGCTGCTTGGTAATCCCAGATTCATACCAAACAGTCCAGGTTAGCAGAGGCTGAAGAAGCTCTTTAGTTTGGGAGCTTGATTAGAGTGCATGAGCCACCCTGGGGCTGAGCTGAGGAGGTGATGGCTTGTGTTGTGGTTCTGGCCAGCAGGACTGGCAGTGGATTTAGCTGGCAGAGCTGCAGCAGGCAGGGAGGGAGCATCCCTCGTGCTAGTGAACTGGAAGGATTGAGTTACATGGGATCTGTGTATGAGGGAGAATCTGGACAGTCTCTGTGAATGCTGACAGCGGGGGAAAAATTAGGCTGCTTTGTGTGTCAGGCTTTGTTCTGAGTATTCCTGCTGTGGCTTATGCTTAGGGTGTGAAAAGTGGGGATCATGTCATTGCTGTTGGCCCTTTCTCTACCTTCCAAAGTTGGTTTGAATGTCATTCTGTTACTCAAATGAGTTGTGGTATAGGGAGATGAAAATAATGACTGTTGGCTAAATGGCATTTTGAAGAATTGGCAATTTTACCGCATCAAGTAAATCTTTTCATGCCTTGGTGGTTTGGCACAGCCACCAATATGATGTGTACCTGTAGCTGGGACTTTGTTTAGAGGGAAGGCACAGAAATACTCCCCAGTCTAGAGGTCTATGGTATGGTATGGAGCTGGAGCTGCAGCTTAGCGATGGTGAGAGTCTGTATCCCTTTCTGGAAAGGATAGAAGGGAGGCAACTGAAGAGATGCTATTGCATTCCTTCTTTGTGGGGATGAGTCTTGGTTCATCTCAAACTGTCCTTTTTACAAAATAAGCAAATAAGAAAAGCCCTGAATAAGTGAAGCATGTATTGAATTAACTCATTAATTTGAATAAATCTTGCTTAGAGGTAGATTTGAAGTACATAAAACTTTTCACTCTGTAGAGAATTTTGGCTGTGGTTATTTATGAGATAACTCAAGTCCATCTCACCTTGTGTTGTAGCTATGTAGCATTAAACACTTGCTTAGTTATTTGCAATGAAAATGTCCCATTGTGTAGATCTAAAAGCCCTTTTTCCCAGTTTGATATTCTGTCTCTGATCAGGTTTTGATCTCAGTTAACATGGAGTAAATCCAGAGTAATTCTTTTACAGTCAGTGATGCTAGTTTGGATTTACACCAGTACAACTGAGCTCAGAGTCTGGCTTTGGTTGTCTGCCATCTTATTTTGCTAAATATTACATCCTTCCCAAATATCCTTTCTCATCTTGTCTTCAGACCTTGCTGGCTCCTCCTACTTTACCAAATTCCAAGAGTAACAACATAGGTGAAGTTTACTTAATGAAAGATTGTTTAAGCAGGGTCTGGTTTTTGTTAGCTCAGCTGGTTTTCATTTTTTTCAGCCCTGTTTGAAGTCTGATTGTGCTCAGACTGGGGTCTGGATCCATCTTGCTTTTCCTACTTGACTCAATTTTGTCCATTAGAAGTGCAGTGTTTTAAATTACAGGGTGCTCCCCGACATTATAGTTCAGTAAGAATTATGTGCCTCAGTGATGTTTTAAAGCAGTTGTTAACTCCAAAGATTGGAAAAAAAGAGTACCTTAAGGCCTTACTGCTAATCAGCAACATAATGTGTTTGGAAGGGCTCAGTAAATGTGAGATGTGACTTTGGAGAATGAAATGAATTAAATTTTTCCTGGTTTTGTTGATATTTATACAAGTGTACACTGAACTTTCTTACAGAGTATTTTAATTTATCATGTGTGAGAGACATCTGGAATTTCATCTAGGCTATTCTGTTTAGTTAAATAGGGTTTATTATTCAGGTTTGCAGTTTGGACAGTTTTATCTGTGTTTATGTAGTTTAGATGGACACTGGGGTCTTGGGCTTCGTAATCATTCCAGAAATTAATCTGTAACATTTATCTTAACGTTTTTACCATTGGGCTTATGCTGGTATAGTATTGCTACATTCATGTGATGATAAATAATCCTGCCCAGGATATCCAGCCCCAGCTCTAGGGATAAAGAAGGGATAGGAGGTGGGAAACGCCACCTCATTTAGTTTGGAGACCTCAGGCACAAAGTTAAGCAAAACACTTTGGAATGTTTTTATATATATTCTGTTGATTTTGATACCCTTATCACATATCTTTAAGTGCTTTCCTGAGTGAGGCCTGAAGATTTGCCTCTGGCAGCAAAGGGGATGTTTGGCAGAACTGGTGATTTAAACCTGAGCTGTCCTGCCTTAATCATTCAGATGGCATTTTGTACTGCAGACACCTGAACAAGATCTTCAGGAGAGAATGGATGACTATCCATGTCTGTACCTGAATAGCTCCTGAATTCCAGGAAATGACAGTCTTCACTGTGACTATTCCAGTGGGCAGTTGGTATTAAAAAATGGTGCCTTGATCCTTCCCGGCAGGCTGTTTTTTAAAGAATTAGTGATGCCCCCTTGCAGTCTTTGTTCCTTGGCCTTCATGTTCTGGAAAACTGCCTTGACTCTCAATGTGTTCAGGAATTCCATATTGGCTTGTGAATGTCATTAAGACACTGGAGGGGGGCCAGAGAGAGTTTGCAGCTTGAGCACTGAGCAGCACAGCAGGGCAAAGATAGGACCAGTCTCTAAGGGCAGGATTGAAGACAGGCTGGGGAGATGTGGGTGTTCACCTAGAGAAGAGAGGTTTCTGGGGAGACCTGGGAGCACCTTCCAGTGCCTAAAGGGGTTTCCAAGAGAGCTGTAGAGGAACTTGGGACAAGGGCCTGGAGGCACAGAAGGGGGAATGACTTCCCACTGCCAGAGGGCAGGGTTAGATGGGATACTGGGGAGAAGTTCTTCCCTGTGAGGGTGGGGAGGTCCTAGCACAGGGTGCCCGGAGAAGCTGCGGCTGCCTCTTGATCCCTGGAAGGATCCAAGGCCAGGTTGGAGGGGCTTGGAACAACCAAGTGGAAGGTATCCTTGCACATGGCAGAGGGTGAAATGAGATCAGCTTTAAGGTCCCTTCCAAACCCAAACCATCCTGTGATTCCATGTCGTTCACTGGTGGCATCCTCAGTGACTGTACTTGCTGCAGCAGCTCAGGAATTAGCACTCACCCTTCACTCGTGTTGACTTGTGAGGGGAGTGGTGACCTGACCACTTGAAATATCCAGTGTGAGCTGTCAGACTATATTTGAAAGGACCTGCCATTCAGAGAGCAGGTTTTCTTCCAGACACAATGCAGACCCTGAGAAAATATGCTTTAGATTGACCTACACAAAGAGTGCAAGTCAGGTGGTAACATTGACTTTTGGAGCTTGATGGCTTTATGGTCACAGATCCAAATTCCCCAGAGAAGATATCTTTGTGCTCTGTGTTGTATAAATAGGCTGAACTAGTTTAGTGAAAACAATCGTTATGGTAAATGCTTTCGTTTTTAAACTGTAATCATTCTTTTAGAGTAAGCTTGGTAATTATTTAGCAATCGATTATTTCATTGCCCTGTGAGAGTTCCATGTTTTTCCAGTAGTCAGCTGAGTGCATTCCAGTCTGTTTGGGCTAGGCCAGATGGAGAGTAAAACTGGGAAATACGAGGTTCAAGACAAATGAGTTAGTCTAAATTAATTTCTGTCTAAACATAAATAGTGGCATTATTTCAAACAAATTTTATAAGATGAGTGAACAGAAAACAAGGTTTTGCCTAATGTATTCCTGTTTAGCTGATTAGGGCAAAAAAGTTAATGTTCTCATCCTCTTTCCCTCCTTCCTCGCTGTTCACATCTGCTTTTTGAGTTAGTTTGGAGCATGCTTGCATTTTTACACTAGTAAAACTCAGTGGAATTTTATAACCCACAGATAATATTTAATGTTTCCCTCTCTTCCACAGCTTCCTAAAAACTACTGAGCACTGAAACCTGCATTAAGAGCAGGAATATTCTGGCACCTTTTTTTTCCTTCTTCCAAAGCCATGAACCAGCTTTCTTCTACCTACTGAGCTCCTGTTGTGCTGAGGCATCCCAGCACTCCTGTGGGCTGTGCCGTGTCTGTGGGTCAGTGCAGGGGAACTGGGCCCATGTGGGGAGGTGATAGAGATCTGCACAGCTGGGATTCTGCTGCTGGGCAGACAAGGCTGGGCAAAGCTGCCCGGATTAGCAGCTCCCCAGTTAAGCTCTCGTGAATCCTGCTGTAATGAGCTGCCCGGAGTTCCTGCTTGTGTAGAGGAGTTGGCAAAAGGCAGCGTGGTTCTAAGGGAGCTTGTTATAAATGACTCAGACCCTGAGCAGGAATGAGTTATAAAAAGTTTTATTGAGAGCTAATAAAAAATACACAAAGCAAAAGGGACAGTGCTGGGAGTGTGGCTCAATGCTAGGGGCTTGTTCACAAAATGGTGGCTCCGCCTTTTATACACCTGGGAATTGCATCAACAACATGAATATTTATGAGCAGTTATACATATTTTAATATTTTTGTTACATGTACTTGGCCCTTCCCAAAGTCTGCCAGTTGACCCTCCTCCATCGTCCATTGGTGGAGACCTCCTCACAGCTTGATTATTGGTGAGGTGTTACCAAGTTGCCCCAGCGACAAGCGTCCCCCATCCCCGGCTGTCCCATGCAAGGGGCACAACCTGGCCTTGGACGCTTCCAGGAATGGGGCAGCCACAGCCTCTCAGGGCAAGTCCTTCAGCTTGCTAGGGCAGCTCATCTGCTTTGAAAACTTCTCATACCCTTGAGGGTTTAGAAGGGTATGAGAGTTCTTCAGACTCTGAAGGATGCTGAAGAAAGAACCTGATGAGCTTTTAGGATTCTGAGTCCTGCGTGGATCCAGGTCACACTGAGACAATGACATGCTCTGAGTTCTTGGCTGAGCTGCTGGTGATAAACCTCCAGAGCTGCTGTTTCAGAGCTGGAGATGCAACCTGAAAATCTTCCTGAAGAAGTGCATGGCTCTTCCAGCTTTGCGCTTTTTTCTGGTCTTTTCTCAGTTGACATTTAAAGCTATGTTGTTATATAAGACAGGAGGAAACAGCTTCAAGTTGTTACAGGGGAGCTTTAAATTGATATTAAGAAAATTTCTTCCCTCCAAGGGTTGACAAGCAGTGGAGCAGGTTGCCCAGGGAAGTGTCATTGGACAACTTTTAAATCTTGTGTGGATGTGTCACTTGTTGACATGGTTGGTGGTGGCCTTGGCAGTGCTGGGTCAATGGTTTGGCTTGGTGATCTTAGGGGGATTTTCCATCCTAAATGATTCCATGATTCTCTGTTATAAGGTGTTTTGCTGTCTGACTGAGATGTCAATTTTATATGACAAATGACTGTGGGCAGAAATGATGGTTAGAAGTGGATTGGGGGATTATTTACATACCACAGAGTTTATGTAAATAGTGAATGTGCAGATTCCCTTTCCAAAGTGACAACTAAACATGTGTGTCTTGCAGCCAGACCCTCAGCAGCACTGAGTGTGAGGCTTCTGTGCAACAGGATTCATTTACCAAATAGTCATTCTCAAGGGTTGTGTGACTACTGTGGGGAGAAGTTCTGGTTTTCGGTTCTCCTGGCAGATTAAAACCATGAAGTGAGTGCAGCGCTGCAGAGGCAGGAGAAGAGCCTCTGGGTGGATGGAACCAGCCCAGCTCCAGGGGTTGCAGCCTGTCTTAGGGAGGAAAGCTACTAGGGAGCCCTGTGTGCACTGCTGGGCCAGACTCAGAGCTGGGAAGAACCAGAGGTAAGGCATTCTCACTGCTGAGGCCCATGGAGTGCAGGGAGACACATGAGACCACTGTCACCACTGAGCTATTCTGGCAGTGTGGAGACACTGCTCAGCCTGGCCTGACTCCTTTCCCCTTCCCCTGCGTTGTGGTGTGTTCCAGTTTCTCAGCCTTGGTTCTCTTGACTTCTGCAAGAAGTTTATCCCTTGCTTGAATGGTTTCTGCTTAAAAATGTTTTTCTTGGTGCCATTTAGAAAATGACACAATTACAAATGATACAGGCAAAAGTGAAGGGATGGGAGAGAGCTGCTTCCAGCTGACTCGCCAGTTACCAAAGTAAACAGTGCTGTAATGAAGCTTTTGAGAGGCCGTCTGGCCATGAAAACCTTGCTATATCTTTCTTTTTAAAACAGCATTTCAATCCAAACCACATATTTTTAAAAACAGAATTAAAATGTTTCAGTATCCTCTTTTTCCTGGGTTGGCCCTGTCAGATAAGCTATTTTGCAGTCTGATTTTCTGCTTCTTTTTCCCACTGCCTTCTTGTACAATAGAGTCCTGCAAAAGCCCAGGTTAGAAGGGATCTCGAAAAAATAATCTGATCCAACTTCTCAGATCCTCACCAGGAGAAAGAGATGTGTCTAATAGGTAGAAATAGAAAATTAATTATTTAGAGTCTTCACTGTTTAAGTTAGTAATAGATTTTTAAAAAGACCAGAAAGTTCATGTTAACCTGTAACATCAGTAACAGTCTTTCTTTGAACATCCTTAAATGGGTGTTTTAACTTCAGCTCATCAATGCCTCTTTATTCACAGCAGTATTTGAGGCATCACTGGAGCCTTGTTAGAGCCCTAGGGATAATATCCCCAACTGGATATTGTCAGAGTGAATAATTGGAATACGTGGACAGTGTTATCTGCTGTAGCATTCCATGTTCTGTCAGCTAAACATGGATTAGTTGTGTGAAGTGGAGACTTAGCTGGAATGATTGATTTGAAAGAGATTTGAATTTACAGTTGTAATGCCTGAAATGACAGGGTTGGGGTTTTCTAATGGTTTTACACTGGTAATTCTTTAGCAATTCACTTTATAGTGGAATACTTGGACACGAACTGGGGTCTGTTCTAACTGAAATCAATAAAAACTCTGTCAGTTACTTGGAAAGAAGGCACGTGCATTTTTGGTATTAGAAAGGGAAAAAAGAATATTTTAGGTACAGAGTAATCTCATGCAGAATATCTGAATTTTATACCGAATGTGGCACTTCTTTCTCCCAGCAGCCAGCATCAGATTACTTGATTTTTGTTATGTTTGGAAATCTGCATTCTCAAAGGATGGCAGCTGGATATATTTTGAAGCCTTTTATACTATCAAAATGATGGTGTTCATGCACATGTGTGTATATGTGTGCAGGCACACACAGGTCATCTCCTAGAACCTTGGTTTTATTTTACTAGAATTTTCAAAATGAAACTTTTTTCTTTCTTCCGTGTGTTCTATTGAGAGACAAGTATCTTGGTATGAAAACTGGGAACACTCTAGGCCAAAGAAACCTCCAGAGACCCATTTAAACTTAATACACCGTAGTGCATCTATGGTCAGATGGAGAGCCACGGAGGGGGATCAGGGGGATGGAGCACCCCTCCTGCGGGAAAGGCTGAGAGCATTGGGATTGGTCACCCTGGAGATGAGAAGCTTTGTGGTGACTAACTGTGGCCTTCCAGTGCCTGAGGGGAGCCTACAGGAGGGATGGAAGAGACTTTTTCCAAGGGATGGAAGGACAGGACAAGGGGGAATGGCTTCTCACTGCCAGAAGGCAGCATTGATTCAGTGTTAGGATGGAATTGTTCTCTGTGGGGAAAGATGGGGAAGCCCTGGCACAGGGTGCCCAGAGCAGCTGTAGCTGCCCCAAACCTGGAAGTGTCCAAGACCAGGTTGGACAGGGCTTGGAGCAACCTGGGATAGTGGATATGTCCCTGCCCAAGTGATATAACTAGATGAACTTTAAGATCCCTTCCCACCTAAGCCTATGATTCTATGATGATTTAAAATAAAATTATCTTTTACCATGTGAAAGCAAACCCCAACATAAGCTTGTTAAAGAGCAGGATAGGGTTAATATGGGAGCATACTCTGGGAAGTTCTTGTGTTCCCATGGTCTCTTGGCAGTTTTAAGGACTGATGGATTAGTGCCATGTCTCCATAAAGCTTATTAGGAGAACAGCTTCTTGAAGAAAACACTGACTGCTGCTTTATTAATAACTGGGGGGTAATTACCCCCGTTAAGTACCATTCCTGCCTTGGGAGTTTGGTTTGTGCTACATAATGGGGATGTAGAATGTTTTCCCTCATCCCAGACTGGGCAGGACTGGGTTATCCTGCTCCCAGGATGCTCGGGTTGCTGATGGTGACTTTATTTGCTTACAGGGTCTGCTTTTGTGTAGCTGTGGGTTCTGAGTGTGTTAGTAGTTTCATATCCTTTGGGAAAGCAATGCAGCTGCACTTTCAGCAGGAAAGAGCCAGTTGCTTTTCAGTTTACTGGTGTCTCAAGATCAAAAAGCTGACTTGGCTTCAGTAAGGTAGCTCTCTCCAAGGATCTTCCAAACCTCTTTGAAGGAAGTAATCTGGGAATAAAGTCTTCCAAGCAGAAGAAGCTTTTAATTAGCCATTATAATTGAATTAATCTATCCTGCAAATAAAAGAAGCTGTGACTTTTTTTACCAGTCAGCCACTGGAGCCCTCTTATGGTGAGGTACACTTGGGGACACGGTGGGAGCCTGAGTTCCATGAAGAAGGAGGAGGAGCTTTATGGATGAGGCTGTGGTACCCTGCAGTGCCAGGAGGCTCCCGACGGTGGAGCTCGGATGTTCCTGGCCAACAGTGGCATGGACAGCAGCTCAAAATCAATCATGCTACATGTCACAGTAAATAAGTTCATTTTCTAATGCAATATTAAGTATAAATTGTGAATTAAAAATTGTGTTTTGAATTCTTCTTGATTTGACTTCAGCATGGTAAGGTAATTAATCACAAAGCAGCCCTGTGAAATGGGTAGTTGCATTTGTTCCTGCCCAATTCCTCTGTGCACGTTCTTTATCCAGTGCTGTTACAAGTGTAGAAGGAGCAGTGCCAAAATACACAGACCCAGAGATGAGACAGAAATAGACCTGGACTGAACTGGAGTTCAGTCTGGAGAAAGAATTTTAAGAGCATTATGAACTGAGTTTTACTCTGTTCAGCCTGTTGTTAACAAGGGGAAATAAACACAAACAGAAAGTGAGCTGATGACCTTCTCAGATGTTCAGTGGGAGCTGGGAGTGCGGGCCAGCCCCACAAGCCCCAGTGCTGCTCCCAGGCTGGACAGTAAGGAAGCTGTGTCTGCAGTCCTTATCAGCTGTTTGTCCTTTACTGTAGGGTGAATAAAGCAAATTGCTCAAAGCTTTTTCCCTTTGTGTCTGCTCATGCCTTTTGTTGTTGGAAAAGCAAAGCAGCCCCGTGAATGCCTGCAGTAGTGACAGTGCTGGACAGGCAAGCACAAACCCCAAAGCTCTGGGCATGCAGGAGAGCACAGGCTGCAGTCCTCAGTGCTGGGATGGAGCTGAAGCTCAAGGCTTGGTTGTCAGGGACCACCTAGTTATAAGAGCTTCCCATAATCTCCGTGGCTTGCTCAGCCCTTGGCCTCTCTCAGGACCTGTCAGCTGAGTTGCCAGCCGTGGCTGTGAGCTGGGAGTTGGGCAGTCATCCACGGAGGGCTGGCCAGAGGCAGCAGAGTCAGCTCGGACACGGCTGGGAACAGACCTCCGGTGCTGTGCAAAAGGCTGAGGCAGGGAGGAGGAAGGTGGGGCTGCTCCAGATTTCAGCATTCATTTGCTTGTCCCCAGAAAAGAAAAAGCCTTGCTTTGTGTCATTCTTTTTGGGACATTTAATAGCCACTAAAATCATTACTTTAAATCTGAGCCACATGGACTCAAGTTTTCTGGTCTCTTTGCCCGTAGCTGTGCACCAGCAGTAGGCAAAAACTTCTGGCTTAGCAGTGGATCTAGAGGAGATGTTCAGATGGATTACTTCCTCAGAACAATAATCAACCTGTGTTTCTATTTCATTGAAGTTATCTTTTTCTCATTTCCAGCCTAAGGGAGTAGTTTTTTAAATTAGGATTCCTTGGTTAATGTGATGTGCCACTCATGCAAAGGGCTTGAGAAGCTCCAAGACTGTTTTGTGCATCACTCATTTAAGAGAGCATTTGTAGCAAATCTGGATGTATTTTAACCATCTCTGGGTAGAGGAGGTTACTCTACATGCTGTGGTTTGTGACTGTCGTTCTCAGAAGGTGGAGTTAAGAGTTTGCTGAGCAAATCTGTCCCTGATTTTTATTGTTTCTTACTGTTAATGACTTTTAGACAACTATACTTGAGGCTCATGAGCTAAACTTAGTGCTTGTTGCAGTAGACAAAAGATGAGAATAATAGATTTTATCCACTGTGGGTCTCCAGTTGTGCTTTTCGCTTCCAAGAAATGAAGCATGTATAATGCTTTTTTTTGTCATTCTTATTTTCCTTTAAAAAAAAAAGTCATGAGCTCATAACTATTAAAACAATGGGAAATAACAACACAAATGTGGCACTTGCTAAGGCACGTTGCTACTAAAGCTTTGTGTTAGATCACTGAGTTTCAGCCAGGCTCTGGCCACTGTCCTGAGGTGAAGAGTTTGATGCATGAGGGTGGTGGCCCTTGTCATCTGTGAGGATGGAGCTTCATCAGCTCCACTGGTGCTGGGTTGGGCTGCTTAGCAAGGCTCTGCAGTTTCCAGGATAATCTATCTGGTTTGTCTGTGAACAGCTAACTCATGAAAAACTGGGTGAAAAACTGTGAGCAGTCTGACTCCTTCCTGTCTGCTGTTACACTTAGTAGTCATAATTCATGAGGCTGAAAAACGATTTAAAAAATAAAAAAGTGAGTGTGTTGAGGAAATGTGAGCTTGCTGGGCTGGTTTGGCTCATTTCTCTCTTGTTAAGAATCTGGTAAAAGATGCTCACTGCAGTTTTTGGGGTCTTCAAGAAATTAATTATAGCTAGTTTAGAACCTGAAAGCAGCTGAGTTTTAGGAGGAAACTTTAAATAGCCTATTACATGTTCTAGTGCTAAGCATCTTGGCTTACTCAGTGCTCCCTGAATCTGTTGAGATGGTCTTTCTAGTGGGATGTGTGTTAGCTGCGGGGAGCTCATGGCTGTAGGCAGCATCTCCAGTGCTGCCTCGTGCTCCTGGAAAAATCCATCAAGGTTTCTATCCACACAACTCCCATCATCTGAATGGGAGTTGAGAGTGTCCTTCACTGCAGAGCACGAAGCACAAGGCTTTAAGTTTGGTCTTTCTTTACTATGTGGTGGAGTCAGCTTCTTGGTTTGGTAGTCTACAACAGAAATTTGCAATCAGTTAAAATGGAGCAGCATTTTTTGGTGCATGAAAAAATGCTATAAAACAGCTTCTGATCCTGTGTGCATGTACTGGTCAGCTGTGCGAGGATCAAAGCTATTCACTATCATTTGAGATGTCAGTTACAAGTGGTTTTCTTCTATGTAGTCTCACCTGTGTGATGACCCTCCCTTTAAGGGGAGGGAGAGCCCTGTGAAGCACTTCAGTGACAGCTCATGAGGGATCTGTAGAGGGAAGAGCCTGCAGGACCCAATTTGCTCTTGGAAAATTGCAGGTTTCTGCTTCTGCGCCCTCAGGATGGGACAGCTGGCTGGAGCCTGGCTGGAGCAGCTCTACCATTGTTCTTACTCTCTGAATTTTTGGCAGTGGCTGCTCCTAAAGGTCTTCAGAGGCATTATAAGCTGCGCTTTGCAGTGGATTGGATACAGTTCTCTTCTTTCTCTGAGAAGAGCATTAAATCAGATAAACCTTGGTGCTCAGCACCCTTAGTAAATGGCTCTTAGGGAATAATTGTACACCAGCTTCTTTTAGCAGGGGTCTTGGTTTAGGCATTTCAGCTGTCTCATCTGATTACTGCTAATCCTTGACTATCACTTTGTTTGTGGTGAAAATGATTTGATATACATGTTCTCACACATATACACACACATATATCAATGGGCATGTGAGGATTTGTATATATGGGTATGTGAAACCCTTATTAGTCCTCTGATCTCAAAAACTGTCAGAATTGCCAGAGCCCAGTGCTAGACTTGTCAGTCTGCTTCATAAATAAAAAAGAATGTGGAAGATAATTATCACCCAGTTTTTTTCTGTGTATACTGTGTTATGAAGAGATAACTAAATATACTAATAACTATAATATTTGTTTTTATTAGTATGTAATTAATGTAGTTGTATAATGTAACAGTGTAATTATTTTTGTATTATATGTAATATAATATTAATATTGTTATTGGACTATCAGGGATTTGTTGCTATTGTGTGGTAGGCTTTGGGGCTTTGGTTTTTTTAATTTTTCTTTTTCATTTGTAGTGTCATAGTTTTGAAATTTATGTTTCTTTGGAAGTATTCAAAGGTGTGGAGGTTTCTTGGGGGGATATCTTTAGTTAGTTAGTTAGTTTTAATTCTGGCTATGGCTTTGCGTCAGGAAAACATCCTTGCTGTGAATTAGAAGAAGGAATTCTGTGGGTGAGAGCACTCCACAAGGTTTAGCATCTCTGCCAAAATTCCTTCAGCTACCATGTGTCACTTAGAGCTTTCTTATTCCTTCTGGAGTAAACAAACCCAGTGTTCTGAGTTGATGAAAGGTAGGCAAAAGACTTCCATATTCCTTTGCTAGATCTCCTAAAGCACCCAGCTGTCCAAAGCAGACATTTGGTGCAGATGTGTTCTGTGGTCAGGGCTAGGGGAGTGCCAAATTTGCAATCATCGTCAGTGGTAATTATGTGTGATTGTGTGTCATGGGGAAATCTGTGGTTTTCCCAACGTGCTTGCTGCTCAGCTTGTACATAAACATGTGGCCATTTGAGGAGTGGCAGAAAGCCATGGAAAAACAGCAGGGCCTTTTGGAAGGGCCAGTTTCTCAGGTTGCTGCAGGCTTTTCTCCTTATTTACCAATGAGATGGTTTTTACAAGACTTGCCCCAGAAAGGAAGCATCAAAATCCTTGATCTCTGTGTTACTCAGTTGTGTATTGTCGTAGTTGTTTAATTGCTTAAGTACAAGCTTAGATGACACAGTGGCTGTGTTGGCTTTTGTGATTTCAGTTTCGGAGGTCCAGGGATGTGCAGCCATTCCTTTAAAACGTTTCCTTTTGGCTGGTACCAGTTAGTGTGTGTGCAGCATTGACTGTTGGATTCCTGAGTCAGTCTGGAAGAGCTGACATTTACTCTGTACTTGTGAGGCCAGAGGATTGAGTTGGTGCCTCAAAAAGACTTGCTGCCATTCTGGGGCTGTATCAGCTTTTTTACCTTTGCACAGCTCCCTCTGGGTGACCATGAAAGTTTTGGAGTAGTGAAGCAATGGAGAGACCCCCACAACAAACTAGTTCCAAATATTCCCATATTGGTCCCTAAAAATGGATTCAGATTGCAGTGGGAGAATGGTAAACCACACCTCCCATTGCTGGAAAAGTCCAAGGCCAGGTTGGACAGAGCTTGGAGCAACCTGGGCTAGTGGAAGGTGTCCCTGCCCATAGCAGAGGGTGGGACTGGATGGGCTTTAAGGTCCCTTCCAACCCAAACCATTCTGTGATTCTTTATTTTCTTAAGAGTGTTCCATGTGTCAAGCTTCACCTAAAGAGCTAACGAAGTTAAACAGCTTATTATTTTGTTCTGCTTGGTGTGTTTACACGGTGTAGTTTCTGAGTGAATATTCTGTTTAAACTACGCTTGTTATGTAAATTTAAATCACTTCTCATAATGGCCTCTCACTTTTTTATATACTGGACACTTTGAAGGCCTGTGTTTATCTTTGTTGGTGAAACAGCCTTACTTGGGCTGCACTTGGAGGTCACTGAATGAGGATGAAAGAAACTGAAGCTGGTGAAGGCTATTAAAGCTTTTCTGGCAGGCACGTCACATAAGCTGGTGGCACAACAGTATGTGAAGGACAGCTGGGTTTTTTGGGACAAGCTAGTGAGTGTTCAGGTGGTGAGGAGGAGCACCATCACCATTCAGACATGGCCTTGGTTGTGGAATCAGCTGAGGACATCTGCCCCTGCACGGCTCCTGCGGGGCTCTCTGCTCTGTCCTGCCCGCAGCACTTGCTGCTGACCATCCCTCGCTCTTGTGGCCCGGGTGCCATTTCCCAGCTGAGCTCTTGGCTGAGCTCTCAGCAGAGGGCAGCTGGAGCTGTGATCCTGCAGGAAGCTGGCTGGGCTCTGCTTGGCATCAGCATTGCTGGAGCCAGCCCATGCTGCCTATGGGGGAATGAGGCCAAGTTCTCAGCCCATCTGACCTGATGGGCTATTTTAGCTTAGCTGAAGGAGTGTTGCTTTTCAGATCTTTATTTTATAGGGTAAGAAAGCCTTTCCAAAGGATTTACTGCTCTAGAATGAAACACTGAATCCCTCAACGGATGGGAATAATGGAGCTAATGGGGTTACTGTATGGATAAACTCCAGTCAGTGACGTGCTTTAGAACAGTGTTTAGCCAGGGGAGATTGGAAGCAAAACAATTGGGAGGTAGCTTTATTGCAGGTGTTTGCTGTAAAGGATACCCAAAGGAGAATATTGCCAGGGGGAGCGGGAGCACAGCAGGATGAGGTATGGGAAGGAACAGTGAGTCCTTATAATGGCTCTTTTAATGATAGTGCAGCATTTTAGTACATGGCATTCACAGATAAATGACTCACAGCCATACAAAAAACCCCCAAGGACAGTTTAATATTCTAGGAAAGGTTTTGTGTGATCTCGTGGGTGACTTTCAAAGAAATTAAACCAAAAGACATCCACAAATAGATGTGGATTAGAGCAGATGGTAGTGATGGCAGTTGTTGTAACTCCAGTGAAATAAAACTTTGGATTGTTTAAAAAAGAAAAAATGTCTGTATTATATGGAAGATAAGTGCGTATTAACTTTTATAGAGCTTGGAAAGTGTTGTGAGGTCTGCTGAGGCAGCACTTCCCTGTAAGCTGCAGCTGTATTAAATTGGCACCGTTGCAGTTTCATGCTTGGCTTTTACCCTGACAGCAGAATTGTGCCCCGTTTGGTCTGTCGAGACTCAGCTGATCTCTTTGAGTGCTTTGGAGCACTCAGCTGGCAGAAATCTCTTCATTTTTGTGTGTGTGTGTTTATTTGTTGATTTTTGGCATAGCACTCTGACTACGCTTGGTGAGCTGGGCCAGTGCCCATGGCCAGGGCAGCAATGCCTGCCCAGGCCAGGCAAAGAATGAAGGGCACTGGTGCCAAGGCAGATTGAGGTGAACAGGCAGGAAATCACGGCATAGGAGCCAGCTGGCTGGAATCACATTTGATACCAATCAGGAAGGCAGCTGTGTGAGGGGCAGAGGGGCAGAGGGACAGCTCCGTGGGATTGGGAAATGCTCATATATGTGCTGCTGTTACACACCCCAGGCAACTTCACTTGGATGTCCTGCCCTTCCTCAGTAGCCAGACATGGAAAATGCCATGAATGAAGTTGTGTATGCTTTGGTTCTTTCTGGCATCTCGTGCTAGATGTGCTGGATTGGGGATAGGGCTCACACTGAGATTTTTCCAGAGGTAGATTTTTTTTTTCAGGGAAGAGATGTGGCACATGTCTTTTTTTCCTTTTTTTTTTTTTTTTTTGCCACAGGAGTAAAATTGCAAATCCAAGTGTGTGTGTCCTGTCCAGAGAGGCCTCTTCATGTTTACCTAGAATCACATAATTGTGGAATGGTTTGGGTTGGAAGGGACCTTAAATTCATCTCGCTTCACCCTCTGCCATGGGCAAGGGCACCTTTCACTATCCCAGGTTACTCCATGCCCCGTCCAACCTGGTCTTAGACACTGCCAGAGATCCAGGGGCAGCCACAGCTTCTGTGAGGACTCTGTGCCAGGGCCTCACCCATCCTCACAGGGAAGAGCTGCTTTCCCAATATCTAACACCTTTAAAGTTTGAAACCATTTCCCCTTGTCCTGTCCCTGCAGGCCCTTGACCAAAGTCCCTCTCCAACTCCCTTTGAGCCCCTTTAGGCACTGGAAGGCTGCTATAAGGTTTTCCCAAAACCTTTTCTCCAGTCTGAAGAGCCTCTTTCTCGAAAAATGCATCATTTCTTGGTTCAGTAACATTTGTTCTGGGAATTTTTGTTCCTTCTTTATTACTAAGAACAATTAAATGTTTGATCAAAATCAAAGGTGAAAGGCTTTATGTGCCTATAAATGTTTAAGGCACAAAGAAGTTGGTAATACTTATGGAATATTAAAGTTACCAGATTTGAAATCACAGGTTTCAGTATTGAGGATGTCATTCTCTACTATTTCTCTCTGTTCAATGCTTTTAATTTCTTTTTTTTTTTTCTACTGTATGTCTTTGGATAACTCTGTTTTCTTTGTATTTCATTCTAGAAATTGGTCCAGTGACAATAACCACAGATCCCAAGAAATTTCAGTTTGAACTTAGGGAACTTTATGTTCAGGTGAGTAACTTGTTTCCTATGTGGTTCTAGCAAAGACTGTTTCCTCATGCTAATCTTTCCTCTTGTGCTGATATTCCTGCTGCAAGCATTCATGAGGATGTAGATCACTTACTTACCTCTGTCATTTTGCCTGCACAAACTGTCATCTTCCTGCTCGTCCTAATTTAGGGTTATGATTCATTCCTTTGTCTTAGTTTACATCATTGTATGGAGACATGGTTTGAGAACACAAGAAGGAACAGTTTGGTAATGCTAACATTTAGTTGGCATTTTCATTAGTCCTGCCACTTGTCCACAGGCACTTTTATGGACTTTTACTGTGTTCTGGAAATTATATTCCGTGAACACCATTCAAACAAGAGGACTGTAAGACGCATCAGGTTTTCCATAGGTACTGCCTTCCCTGCCGTGCATTACTTGGCACTTACTGATTCAAAGGCTTCTTAGAATCACAGAATATCCTGAGTGGGAAAGGACCCACAGAACCAACCCCTGTCCCTGCAGAGACACCCCACCAGTCCCACCCTGTGCATCCCTGAGAGCATTGTTCAAATGCTTCTGGAGCTCTGGCAGCCTTGGGGCCATGCCCATTCCCTGGGGAGCGTGGGCAGTGCCCACCATCCTTTGGGGGAAGAACCTTTTCCTGATATCCAACCTGACTCTGCCCTGGCACAGCTCCAGCTGCTCCTTTGGGTGATAGAAAGAAAAGAGGAAGTACTGGAATGGAGTTATCCTTACTAAGAGAACATATGCTCCTATTGTCCTGTCTTTAACCAAGGAAAATGCTTCTGACCTGTGGTGAACCTTGCTGGAGTCAGTAGTGCCAGACAGGCTCTCCCTCAGAAACTGGCACATGATATAATCCCTGTAAGAACAGATTGCTTGAAGATTACTTTAAAAGTTGGCAGGAGGTTTGAAATCCACAGAAAACAATAGCTATTGCAGTTTTCTCCTTCATGGGGAAATTCTAGCTTTAAAGCTCCATCCAGTTTTCATGTTTTGTTTCCTCAGTAGTTATACTGGACAGTAATTGAAGCTCTTTTTAAAAGATGTATGATTTAGGTGAAGTTTTTGGGAATTTCAAGCTCTTCATTTCCAATCAAGTAGTTTAAAAGTTTCTGTCTAATTAATTTTAGATTTCATTCTTTAATGCTTGTTGATCGCATATTTCATAATTACTTTCAAGTTATGCTCATTCTGCTATATGAAGGCTCTCACTGACTTGTATTCAACCATTGTATTGGTGAAGGGCCAAAACAGAAGTAAAAAAAATGATTTGAACAGGACTAATAGGTCATCTTGTAGTAGAGAAAATGTAAACTGTTTCTACAGGTTTGTTACCAGTATTTTTCCAAAATGGCTGATAAAAGATGCAGGAGTGAATGTTGTGGAGATAGAGGAAATTTTGAGCTGGGTTCATTTTGAGAAAGGGTATGGACCAAATATTCTCATAAATGAACAAAGCTAAAATTAAGGTGAAGATAAATGTTTCAAGGCGTCTTGTGTATAAAACGTATTATATCAAAATATGCTCAACTTGTCGTCCCTGAACATCAGGGTAAGCCCAGCTCATTCATTTGTCACAGAATAGTTGGAGGGTCTTTTGGGTGACATTTGACATCAGGTAAAAATTGGGCTGTGTACATTTCACTGCAGAAACTGGGCCCTGTTCATTTTACATTCAGAGTGATAAAGAACATGTTCTTTGGATACAGGATCAGCTTAGGAGGTATCACCTATATTTCATCTGTAATTTCCTTTGAGTCATTCTTACAGACAGTGTAATAAGGACGTGGACTTGGGCAGCAATGGCTCCTTAGTTTTTTGTTTGGTTGGTTTTTTTTGGTGTGGGTTGTGTATTTCTGTGAGCCTGTTCAAACTGAAGGGAAAATGAAGCTTCGTGAGCTTCACTCACCTCAGCTTTTCCAGAAAGCTTCACGAGGTAGTTGTATTTAATTTCAATTTGGAGAGAAAGGCAGGAAATACTGAATGTACTGAATGGAAATTTTTCCAGTTTTTTAGATTTAAATAAAGACAATACTAATGTTAAATGTTAGGAAGCAATTCTGCCTGTGAAGGTGGGGAGGCCCTGGCACAGGGTGCCCAGAGAAGCTGTGGCTGCCCCTGGATCCCTGGAAGTGTCCAAGGCCAGGTTGGACATTGGGGCTTGGAAAAACCTGGGATAGTGGAAGGTGTCCCTGCCCATGGCAGGAGGTGGCCCTGGATGGGCTTTAAGGTCCTTCCAATCCAAACCATTCCATGATGATGATGATGTTTTGTTGTTCTACCAGCTGCCTTTTAAGAGTATTATTCTACATTATAGGAATAAAAATTCCATGCTTGTTCTCAGAGCAATCATTTAGCTCAGTAGTGCTTTTCGTGTTCTATGTAAAAAACAGATGCTGCCATATAGAATATTACAAGATGATAATCAAGTAGACTTGAAGTGGGAATAGAAACTTTCCTGTTCCAAGTAGATGTCTGTAGAAATTAGCTATTATTTTGACTTTCCCCACAAATTAAAGCTTTATGTGGAAGAGTCTTCTGCTGAAAGAGTTTGGATATACTGATGTGTCCCACTAGACTGTATAGGCATTGCCAAGATAAAGTTCTGACATGTGTCAAAAATCTTCTTGGAGAGTTCTCTCTTGAATTTCAGGCTGTCTGGAGTCTACCACTTGCTTTTCCCATAAAACTGAGTATACATTTAGGAGAACTGACTTTGAAAAAGAAAAATGGTTCTTATATGACTTATAGAAAAGCAGTGACCACGTGCTTATTCTTTAACATAGATGAGAAATTTATTGATATCCTTGCTCTGAAATCAGATTAAGGATACTGATAGATTAAACTTGTTCCCAATATGAACATTTCACTGAGGACAAACAAAATTCTTAAGTATGACGAGCAGCTCTGTTTTTGCCTTATTCTTTCCAGGCATGTGTAGATTTGTATATACATATGTGTGAAGGCATGTTGACTGTAAAAATAAAAGAAATCTATTTTATATTTAATACTGAATGTGCAGAGATCTGTTGTAAATGACAGGGCAAGTTTTACAGTTTGTATCAACCCTTTGGAAAGTTCTGTCCTCAATATGCCAAGTTAATTTTTATGTAAGTTAGTGAACTTTTATTTAAACAGTATTTTTCTCAAATTCTTAATTTAGTGAGAGAAACGAATCCTTTCCTATAAAGATAAAGTCATACTTGGAATCATTTTGATTGAACACATGGTCTGAAAAACCTCCAGCTCTGCAGCTGCTGCAGTGCAGAGCTGTGGGAACACAGCACCTGTGCCCTCCGCTGTGCTCCCTGTTCCAGGGTGGAGTCCGGGGCAGGTTCTGGCTGCTCTGGTGTCCAGAGGTGCTCCTGGAGCTCAGCACTGCCTGCCTGGGACAATTTCCCATCTGTCTATGCCCCTGACCTTCCGTGACTGCTGTGTGCCACCAGAGCAGGGGAGCTGTCAGCCAGGAAGGGAGCATGTGAGTGTGGGAAATACGGCTGTCGCAAAAGCTGGAGCTGAGCACAACATGGGTAAGAGTGACTGCGACACCAGCCAACATCAGAGCTCTTCCTTTGACTTTATTTTCCCTTTGGAGTTGTTGCTTGTGAGTGTGTTACAGCACTCTGCAGAAACCATAAAATCCTTAGGGTAGAAAAGGTGTATAAATGATTAGAAGCTGAGGAAGTATCTGTCTTGAATGTCCCAAAAGAAAGTAACTTATTTTGTATTTTCTTAAAAGAAAAAAAGTTATGTTTTATTTCTGCTTGTGAACAGGGTGGTGGAGACTGTCCAGAGATGAGCATTGGGGCAATAAAGATTGCTCTAGAAATTTCCCTGCCTGGCTCTTTCATCTATGTATTTACTGATGCCCGATCCAAGGATTACAGACTGACCCATGAAGTGCTTCAACTCATCCAACAGAAACAGTCACAGGTGGGGTTTGCATCTCCAGCTGGGTTGTGTGTTTAATGCTCTGTTTTCTCAATGACAAAGGGTGGAATTGTCCTGTGTGAAACTCGGTGAAATAGTTTTACAGAAGGGGCTATAATACTGCATTCTAAGTAGAGTTAACTGATCTGGTTAAGGAAAAAATTAGTGAAATATTGGTTTTATTATTGTGAATTAAATAATGCAACTAAATCTTCTACCAGTATATATGTTTTTGGCAGTTTATCACTTACATGAATTTTTTTTTATGATGTTCTAAAAGAAGTATTATGTGAATGACAGGGCTGATTGATTTTTAAAGGGATTTTTGTCTATTCCTTTTCTTTTGCATTGCTTTTTCCATCATTACTGAATGCAGTGCCTCTGTCCATGTAGTGTAACAAACCCATCTCAACTGACATGTTGTTCTGTTGTCTTGCCTTAATGCTGCCGTGGCAATGCTTTCCTCACCTATGCACCGTGCGTCCAGTGATTCACTGATTTCTCTTTGATCCAGGTGGTGTTTGTGCTGACTGGAGACTGTGATGACAGAGATCATATTGGTTACAAGGTCTATGAAGAAATTGCTTCAACAAGTTCTGGTCAAATTTTTCACTTGGACAAAAAACAAGTTAATGAGGTAACTTTGCTTGAGTTTTTCAATCGATAAAGAAAATGAGGCAAGAGTTACACTGTAAATATTTGAGACCTGGTGGTGGGTTAGGGAGCAGAAGGGGAACTTTTAAATGTTCTGGTCTTAGTATGTGAACTCTATTCCTCCTTTCCTTTTCTTCCTCTCTCCATCTTCTGTATCAGGATGCAATTCTGTGACTTTTGTTGACATTAGGGAAGTGTAAAGTGGCACATCTCACCAAAACCTCTCCAACTTCCCTCTGCCTGTGCCAGAAGGCTTCCAGGAGAAGAGCCTTTAAAAAAAGGAGCGATTCTGGGCTCTGTGTAGCCTAGTGGCTTTTCTGCTTAAAACAAGAACACACATTTAGTTTTAAATGAACATTTTGTGAGCAGGCAAAGGACTGCTACTTAGCCTGGACAAAAATGTTCCCGACATAGGATAGACAGTGTGAACTGTCAGGTTTCCATTGTTCACAGAGTCATGGAAGTAACTTTTTAATTGAGGTTATCACTGCAAAACTTTTGCCACCTATGCTGCCCTCCTGGTAGCTGTGGTTCCTGACCCACAGCCATGAATTACTATTTGCTTTGGGGACTTCGGTGAGTCTCAGACAGAAATGAAACTTCAGAAGTGCATGAGAAAACAGTTTGGAGAGAGGTGAAATCACATAGTATTTATCTGGAGAGCTGGAATTGTTTATAAATGTTGTAAACATTCCCCTTTGAATTCCCAGTGTATGCAATAACTAGCTGAAGTTTTTTAATAAAAGTTTACCGTGGTTTGTTCTTTCTTCTTTATGTCCTAAAATTTTGACAATGATAAATGTTGGAGCTGTTGCCTAGAAAAATTGAAGTTCTCATTGGGAATGATAGAAGCTATTGGCAGTGATGTGAAGGTGATCAAAAGGAGAAACTTCCCAGAAGATTTATCCTCCAAAAATTAGGTTAAAATTCGGAAGAAAAGAAACAATCTATTTGGTCTGTTCCTGGCCTGCATTTTGCTATTATGTATAAAGCTGTGACATTCCATGAAGTCCCTTTATACAGTAAGGAACATCATGGGACAAGATAGTCTTTAAGGGCCCTTCCAACCCAACCAATTCTGCAACCCTCTGATACTGCCAGTGAGGAATGCTCTTTGCCAGGACTGTAGTTTTAGGGTAAAGGTTTGGTTTGATTGTTGTGGTTTTGTTTTCTTCTGCTTTTGAGAGGTAGAAGTGGGCAGATAGAGCCATTTGTAGATGCTAGATAGCACTGTGTTCTGGAGTGGAGCTGGCACAAGCTGCTTTCCTGGCTGCCTGCTGCTGCTTCTTTCTGAACTTTGTACTTCCCTATTTCTAAGAACACCAGCTTCTGCCTGAGAGGACAGACTGTCTTGGAATTTTGGGTAAGGTTTTAAGCAGGGGGTTTCAGTAGCTGCTTTCACCCCCTTCCAGCTTCATCTCAACATTTCTTTTGAGTAAATAATCATAGAATTGTAAAGTCGTAGATACCTGGGTTGCAAGGTATCTTGAAGATCATCTCATTCCACCTCCTACCATGGGCAGTGACGCTTTCCACTAGCCCAGGTTGCTCCAAGCCCTGTCTAACCTGGCCTTGGACACTTCCAGGGATCCAGGGGCAGCCAGAGCTTCTCTGGGCACCCTGTGTCAGGGTCTCACCACCTCTGCACAAGAGCAGAGGGTGAAATCAGTAGGTGATATTTTTGCAGAGGTTTTTTTTTGAGAGAGGGAAAAATACAGCCTATGGCCACTGGAAAGAGATGCTTAAACAGTGTGAGAGATTGCCTGAGGTGGGAGAAAAGCAAACCCTAAATAACTTTCAGAAGTCTTCCACAATAACTGCTGAACAATTTGTGTTAATGCCAAACCCAAAAGACTCTGCAATTTTAGTGATTGTTGACCTTACATAAATCTGTGTCTGTGCCAAGTGACTGTGAAAATGAGTTGACCAAATTGCTGCCATCCCCAGTAAAACCTTCTCTGTGGTTTCAGTTCTGGATCAGCATTGATTCCAAGAAGCACATCCAGCAGTGGGCGGATGCAAACAAACAGGACATCTCGCAGAGATCTAATCAGCTGTTTATGGGATAGCCCTCAGGCAGGATTCATCTGCAATTAAACAATCATGCTTGCCCTCCCTTTTCTCTGAGGAGCCGATGATGTGTAAAGAATGCAGTTTATAAATGCTGAAGCACACTCACCGTTGTGGGCCTAGAGACAGCTAGTGCTGGACTGGGGATTAGGGAATAGCTACAAAGTCCCTGCCGAGTACCCTGCCAAACCAACGACTTGTTTTGTTAAAACATTTTGATTATTCTACCCCCCAAAAACTCAAACAAGGCTATTTTTAGTATATAAAGTTTCAAACTATTTCTCTTGTTCTTGCCCTTTGAGCATTAAGTGCAGAATGAAGCAATATTCTAAGCTAGATACAAGGAAACATAGCAAAACAGTACTTGATACACATCCAATGCTTGTGTCCTGAGAAGACTACAGAAACTTAGTGCCTTTTTTTTACTTCTTAAAAACATGTTCTGATTTCGAACACTACAATTAACTTGGGCAAAGTTATAATTGATTGACAAAGTTGTGTTGGGTTCAGTCCAGCAAAGCATGAAATACTTATGTATCTCCACATATCTGCTGAAGGTAGCTCATCTAAGAGTCTGGGATGAAGGTCCAATTTTTACAAACTCACTGTGATTTCTGTGCATTAGATAAATGAGAATATTTATCTAGTTAGAGTATCAAGGCCTTATCCCTGAGAGTGTTCAAGGCCCATGTTTGGGCTCTGAACAACTTGGCCTATTGGAAGGTGTCCCTGACTATGGCAGGGGAGTGAGACAGGTTGGACTTTAATGTCCCTTCCAACACAAACCATCATAGGATTGTAACATTATGAAACGTTGTCCCCAGTGTCTTGGAAGGCCTTTGTCAAAGTGCTTTATCAAAGCATTGAAGTCCTGGTTTTGAAAGGTGTTTCTTTAGGTGAGATTTCTCTGGTTGCTTTTGTAGACTCAGGGCTTAATTTACAATAATTGCTTGAACTCTAAATGAATCACAGAATATCCTGAGCTGGAGGGGATCCTTGGAATCTGCAAGGTTTGAGTCCAACTCCTGTCCCTGCCCAGACACCCCAGCAATCCCACCCTGTGCATCCCTGGCAGCGTTGTCCAAGCCCTCCTGGAGCTCTGGCAGCCTTGGGCTGTGTCCATTCCCTGGGGAGCCTGGGCAGTGCCAGCACCCTCTGGGGAAGAACCTTTCCCTGAGCTCCAGCCTGACCCTGCCCTGGCACAGCTCCAGCCCTTCCCTCAGGTTCTGTTCTCATGGCATTGAGAATATTCATCAAGCATGGGTTAAATTCCCTGTTAGGAGCAGATTCTCTATTTCCATAACTGTGTCCAGTTTCCAAAAGGTACTAATTTTGACTTGAACTGAAGTTACATTACACCACACCTAACTATCCTTCTGTAAGGAAATTTCTGTAAATGGTTATGGTACCCAAAGGTTTGTAGTGATGCCAGAGGGGGTGTTGAGATGAACTGTGATGATCAGCAGAGTCTGAATATGGTGTTGTGGAAAATAGTGGAGATTTATTAGTCATTGGCAGTTCAGGTAATGTCTCCAGGTCGTTTTGATTGTTTATGGCAAAAATGAGTCATCCCTGTGTCTGATGAACTGGACTGATCAGTGTGGATAGAGCTGAGAGTTCACAAGGACTGAGCTGATGAGTGGTCTTCTTCCATTTCTTTTAGTATTGAAGCACTTGATTTTTTCTTATTTCTAACCTTTCTGGAAGAAGGGAAAAATTCCTGTCCTTAGACTGTCTAAAAATACATCTTTCTTCCTGATTTTTAAAATAAGTAGAAATGGATCTTCCGTATAAAGAACATTGATGGGAGGAGAACTGAGAATGACATAGGGGCACAACTTTGACTTTGATGGAAGAAGAGGGTGTTGTTGAGAGACTTGAAAGCTGGATGAACCTGTATGGGAAAAAACAAGAGAGTTTGGAATTGCACGAGAAGCCTGTGAATGGAAGGGGTGCTGCGGATGAAACGACATTGAGGGGGGACTGAAGATAAGGCTGGTGACAGAACATTTAGAAGAGATGGTGCAAAAGGGGTTGTTGTTGTGGGGAAGGTATCATCTGTAAGATCATAGGGAGTGGGGTCTGGTGGTGTTCACTCATGAGTGCTCTGCTGTAAATAGAAGTCCCTAAACCCAGTGGAGAACATCCCATTTCTGCTGGCTCTTAGTCCTCCCAGGGGCTGGCAATGCAAGGGTTACACCAACACAGCTTGAATTGGTGTTACAGGTCCCTGCTGTGTATGACCAGTGTTTGGATGATGCTGCAGAGGAAGCAATTTGAAATCTTGTTTCAGTCCGTTAAAGGTATAAAAGGCCCCTCCACTGCTTTTCAAGGATACAATGCAGGTGACAAAGTCAAAAGTTCAAAATTATAGTATAGAATGAAGGTTTCTTCCATACCTCTGTTTCTTGCCTTTTCTTCTCCCTCGTCCCAAACAGGCATTATATGTTTTCATAGAAAAAGGAGGAATGGTTTCATGAGAGAAGCAGCTGAATACTTCTATTCTGAAGATACATAATGTACAGTGAATGCCAAACAAAGAAAGGAAAAACAAATAGATACAGCTGGTCTTTCTCTGTTTTCTATGGAATTTGGAGTATCTGGAAAAAATAAACCATGTTCATGTACCTAAGGCTTTTTGTCATAAAGCAACTGCAGAAGGGCTTTTGAAAGGCAGTTGAAAGCAGACAGGCTTAGTTCTTGTGGTTCTTAACTTTAAAGAGCTTGAGATCCAACACTAAAACTCCTCAGTTGTGTGGTTTTCATACATGTTATATATATAATTCATGGGTTTTTTTACAGTATTATTTTCTCATGCACTGTCTCAGTTACATTTTTTGATGTGCATTTAAAAACATTATTAGAATATTTTTCCTCTTTGACTGTAAGTATGAACCTAAATTTACTTAAGCAATGAAACAGTTAACCTGAAATCCTGTTGCTTTGACTGCTTGAGAAATATTCTTGAGTCCCAAAATAAACAAATGGGAATAGAGACCATGCTCCACAGATTTTCCAGGTTTCAGTATGCATTCCAAGAAACGACCTGACAGCAAGGCAGGTTGCAAGAGCAAATTTTCTGGGGAAATGTTATAAATCATTGCTCTATTTGCCCTTCCCCCTCTAATAAAATTCATCACATCACATTTTGGCAGAACAACAAAAGCTGCTGTTGTTTTGGGGGCTTTCTGTAAAGGTCCCAGAGGAGAAAAAACCTACTTCTAAACCAGTGTTACAGCAGTATTGCAAACCTCTTTGGAATGACAGGACAGGGAAATGGATCTCCCAGAATTGCCTATTGAACTTACACAAGCAAGCTGCTGCCAGACTGCAGACAGCTGGGTTGTTCTGTTGCCTTCCATTTTCAGTTTTGGTCTTGAAAAGCTCTCAGAAACTGAAGTTCTGAGAGGGTTCATTAAATTTTACAATCCATTTAAAAACTTACCTGTGGAGGTGAGATCCTGGAATTAAATGGGAACTTTTCCATATACCTCATACAAAAAAGTGTCGTGTTCGTCTCAGTGGGAGTAGAACATTGAAATTTCTTTGGAAGCATTTTTGAACCCAGATGTATAATTTCTAAAGTAGAACTTAAATGAGTTGGATCTTTTTGAAGCCTTGTGATTCCTGTTCCAGGCTTGTCTAAAGCAAACACAAGTTGCTCCCTAGCTGATGTCACCAGCTGTTGCACAAACCCCAGTTCTCTCTTGGGCCATGTTACTGCAGGGCTTTGAGCAGCACAGGCAGTTTTACTGTGATTTTTTGAGTATGTTGTTTTGCAGACATGCCTAAGCAGCTCACTCGTGCACACCCGTGGCAAGGGGACACCTGGTCAGTGCTGTCTCACCCTGTGATGGGAGCACTCAGCACAGCTGAGAGTGGAGGGGGAATCATTGATGAAAACCTGCCCTCACCTTTTCAAATGTGTTTTCAATTATGCCCTTCACTTATTTAAACTTATTTCATCTTTGCCAAAGGTTGCTGGGCATTCATGCTGTAACATACGAGAACAAGTACACTTTCATAAGGAGGCTGGAATCTAGTTTCTGTCACAAAGTCATCTCACACATAAACCTATGGCATATTTCCATTTTTTACACGATAAAGTAGACAAGTCATGCACAATAAACCAGGGGAATGAGATTCTTTTGGGCAAAGTGTTGAATTGGATCCTAGGTTGAAGGACTTGCCCTGCAGAACCCCCAGTACTGAGGGGTAACACATCCACGTTAGTTTATTGTTGGTTTCCAAGTCTTGAACTGACATAATCAAAAGATTGCTCTCCTTTACAAAGTGTTTCTCAATGCCACCATGGTCAACTGCAGCTTAAAATCATGGTTCAGTATTATTGTGAGTCACATTCACGTTGTTACACAAACCCAGTATTACTTCAGTAGGCTTTAAAGAATACGCTGCAGCTCTGTGACATACAGAGGTGATGCAAAATCATATAGTTTGACAAACCAGTTGTGTTTCTGGGGAGGTTGGGTTGGTTGTGGTGGGTTTCCCTTGGCTGATTGTCAAGCTCGCTCTCAGCCACTCACCCTCTGCAGAGGAGGAATGGGTTGAGGAAGCTTCTTAGTTGAGATAAAGACAGGGAAATCACCAGTTGTTGCTGAGGGCAAGACAAAGTTGACTTAAAGAAAATTAATTTGTTGCCAGTTAAAATAGCTATTCAGTTAGTCCTTGCAGTAGTGGGAAGCAAAGACAGGTAGGAACACCTTTGTCTCCACTTGCCCAACTCAATTTCTCCCCTGATTCCTTCTCTCTTCCCCAGTGCCACCAGGAATGGGGGTTGTGGTCAGTACATACAGGTTTCTCTTGGCTGCTTTTCCTCCTCACACCCTTCCTTTCTTTCAGTGTGGGCTCTCTCATGGGCTGCTGTCCTGTCCCTGGTGTGGGAGCCTCTGTGCCCTGCAGGGACATATCTTCCAAAACCATGTTCCCCTCCAGTCCCACCTCTGTGTTGTGCCTAACAGTAATTTGTATTAGGCATTTTAGGGGAAAAAACCCCTGGAAATAGCAGGAGATAGCGGTTACTCAGTACATCTGGATGAGAAAATTTTCCTTGTTGCTTCATGCAGCTAATAATTGATGAACAGAAATGTCCACAGGTTTGTATCCCTAATTCCTTTTAAAATTTACCTGTGGTTGTTGTGTAGAAATGTATTCAGGTGTGCTTGTATACTCCTTTAAACACCATGCTGACCATGACTTTGCTAGTATCTTCTATTGAAGTTGCATTTCCTTTAAGTATTCACATTTTTAAAAATAAATCAATATGGAATCTCTACAAGACAGTATGGAGACAGACATTTCAGCAGAAAATATTTCAACAGCCAGTACTGCTGACAGTATAGTAACAACTGTTCTTTTCTCTTGTAGGTGTTAAAATGGGTTGAAGAAGCAGTTCAAGCCTCCAAAGTGCATCTCTTGTCTACAGACCATCTGTCTATGTCTGTAAATACTTGGCAGATCCCTTTTGATCCCAGTCTGAAGGAAGTTACAGTGTCCTTGAGTGGCCCTTCGCCAGCAATGGAGATTCATAATCCTCTAGGTGAAGTACTTTATACTTTCTTTTGTGATAGTGAAAAAAGGGAAGGAAAAATCCCTTCTGATACTTTATTTTTTCCCAATATTCCATGTTTTTTTTTTCAGTTGGAGGAAACTGGAAAACTTCCTTATTCTATCCACTTCATATCACCTCCATCTTATTTGTTACTATTTGTCCTTGCATTCTGGATTGCTGGACACTTTTGCCTTTCATCTATTTTTGTGTTCCCTGAACCATCATTTAAACCATCAACCAACATGATGGTTGAGTTTTATGTGAGGAAAGTTCAACCATGGTCTGGCTTTTTTGAACTGAGAATATTCAGAACCAAACGTGTCTCCCCTGCCCATCTCCAGCTGAGCAGTGTGTGATGGTGCAATGACAGATTTGGAAATTTGGAGCTAATTTGTCAGATTTGGAGCTAATTTGTCATTGAAGCTATTTTGAGCAAATCTCTTGTTTACTATTATGTTGATGCATTAAGAACTTGGAACAGCACTCCAGAAATAAATTCAGATCATATTTTGTATTCTCTGAATGACTTTTGCCTAAGGATATAGCTTAAGTTTGAGTAGCTTGGAAATATTTTATGCCCAGGATGGGTTCCCTGCAATGTGGTCTGGTCTGTCCTCACTGAGGCATTCTTGTTTACAGAAAAGAGATTTGCTCAGAGTCTGTTTTCAAGCCATGACAACACACAGTCCTGGGTGCAAGTGTCAGGCTTCACTGAAGCTGTGACCCCACCTCTTTTTGGCCTTTTTCATAGATCAGTTCCATGCATCTAAATCCACAGGGTTTCACTGAAATTACTCAAGGCACGTCTAGTTTTGAAGATGGGCGCTGGGACATCCCAGTCTCCACTTCCTCTTTCCCTTTAGTGCTGTGAAAGAGCCAGATGAGTTTTAGGGCTGATGATTCTTCAGGGTCAGCCTTTAGGGAGCAAAATCTCTCTCTAGAGAGCCAATTCCTGCACACAACCACCCACATATAAGTGAACGTTTTCAGTATTCTGTCAGAGAATTATAGGGAATTTTGACTGTTGTAAATGTCATTGACTGCTAAGTAGTGAGTAAGTCAAGTATCAGAAATACATTGGTACAAAACAGCAATATTGTATTTACCCCCTGTTTTTTTAAAACCCCTGTGTTTACTCCGTCCTGTATTTACTTCCTGTTTCTGTTTTTTCAGGCAAGCAGCTCAGTAAAGGATCAGGACTGAATGAATTGCTAAATATCCACAACTCTGCAAAAGTAGTAAATGTCAAAGATCCAGAGCCTGGAACATGGACAATTAAGGTAAAGTTATTGCAGAACTTCTGTATGATTGTCCTGTAGCATATAAGCGGGTTGTATAATGATTTGCTATGTTATTTATCCTAGATACTCACAGCTGAGTCTATGTTACAGTAAATGTCCTGTGATCTTGTATTTAATATTGTTGTATACCTCTTTATGTAGGTAAAGCTGCATGATCCCAGCTTTCCTAAATAGATGTGGAAACAATCCTACTGGTGTAGATCCTTTCTGACTGAACTATTCTATTGTAGCAGTGTAAATACTCTATAGTCATTTTTGGAGGGGAAGGCACCCGGGTGAGGCACTTTATAGGCAGTGCTGAATGGATCCTGCTGTGCATTGTCCCTGCCCTAAGCACAGAGGTGCTTTGAAAGGGATCATTAATTCACACACAGCCCTGGGGGAAGCTGTTGATCCTGCTGCAGAACTGTAGCTACAAAAGCATGTTGAGCTCAGCAGCTCTGGGGAGAATTGTTTGAATGTCTGTCTAGGACTGGGGGTTTATCAAATGAGGGGCAGGGACTTTTTATATGGGCAGATAGTGATAGGACAAGAGAGAAAGGTTTTAAACTGCCAGAGGGGAAGGCTGGATGGGATATTGGGAAGGAATTCCTCCCTGTGAGGGTGGGCAGGCCGTGGCACAGGGTGCCCAGAGAAGCTGTGGCTGCCCCTGGATCCCTGGAAATGTTCAAGGCTAGGCTGGATGGGGCTTGGAGCACCCTGGGCTAGTGGAAGGTGTCCCTGCCATAGCAGAGGATGTCACTGGGTGACTTTCTAAGGTCCCTTCCAATTCCATGATTCTATGACCAAAAGTGCTGAAAACCAGTACTGTTAAAAATGAAAAAGAAAAAGGTTTGGGTCCTGCTGGACATGGTAACATGAGCCACGTTGGGTCCTGAGACCTTTTCCTACAAGTCAGTGCCTTAGGATTCACTTCTGTCACTTGTTGGAGGGTTCTGGGGTGAGGGATCAGTGCAGCAAATATCCAGTGGCCTGCAGCCCAGAGGGACAGTGCAGGAAGAGCCCTGTGTGCTCCTGGCTGTGTGACGTGAGCTGAGCCACTGATGTGTGCCAGCACTCAAGTGCTGCTGCTGTGGAGGAGTCCTGGGCACAGGGTGGGACACCTGCAGAGCAAACAGTCCCCTCGTGCCCAGGCTGCCACTGGTGGCATGCACTCCTGGCAGCAGGACAGCAGCCCTGCCAAGCTATCAGGCTGCTTCTGCAGGCAGAGCCTGGGAGTTTTTTGGGGGTTGAGAGGTTTTTTTGGTTTTTTTTTTCTAAGCTCAGCATAATGCTGTCTACCGCTCTATGGAGAGCATGGATAAGACATTCAAATTTATGTATTTTGGGTTAAAAAATAAATGAAGGAAATCTCTTGAATATGTAGTTGAAATATTTAAATCTAAATTTTATGAGCAAGTCAAGTCGTGCATTTCTTCATAGGTACTTGTATTTTGGGCAATTTTTTGATGTTGTTTGCAAGACAGGAAAGCATCTTTCACAAATATGTATTTGCTCTTTTGATTACACTCATCCAACCTGGAAGGGGAAACACTAATGTAGAGCCTCTGTAATCCATGTTCAACTACAAATAATGAGAAGAGACCTAAAGATAATAACTAGAATGCAGTCCTGTGTAATAAAACTAATTCCTGGTGTTTGCCTAAACACCCCCAGCTCCTAGACATGACAGTGAGGGATGTATTTATTGTTATTAGGAAATGGGAAAATTTTATAAGGTGATTCTGGCCTTAAAACTTGTAAATATCCAAAGGTCTGAGTAATTCATGAAGAGAAATGATTTCCCAGTATATTTTTCTGTGGATTGTTTACTCGGCTTTAGTCACTGGCTTGGTTTATTTACACAAAGATTTTAAGACTTAAGCTTTGTGAAAATTTTATTCACACCGTAAACTCCTTATACAGATGCACCAAGCTATAAAAAATGAACTTTATCACTGAGTTTATCTAATGAAATTTTAATGGCAATTAACGCTTGATACCTTGAGTTGTTTGGCACAATTAAATATTTCTTTATATTGTTAACAGCTGGCTTATATAAAAAAGGCTTTAGTGGTGCTATTTCTGAGGTGAAAGGCTAACTAAATAGAAGGAAATATGTTGTTTTAATCAGATAGACATTGATTTGTCATGATGTCTAATGCCTGTCCAAAGGCTGTTAGTTACAAGAAACAACTGTTTAATTTGATACTCACATGCAGTGATGGCAGAGGGGGTTTCTCTGGAGTAACTTCTTCCAGAGAGCTGCAGGAATTTGAGAATGGATGGCGTGAAATTCCAGGGAAAGCTCAGTGGAAGCTTCCAGACACCTGAAGGGTGTAGAAGTAGGTGAGGAGGAGAAGCCATGGGTAGCCAAAGCTACCTTTGGCAAGTAGCAGTTGACCTTCCTTTCTCTGCATAGAATCATAGGAAGTAACTCATAATTACTTTGATTTGTCTTCTTTAAGAGGAAAGACGTGCTTCAAAGCAGCTGTACTCTGCAGAATGTGAAGCTCAGGCTGTTCAAGGGTGATGGATGGGTGGGGGTTGTTCTGATGTGTTTTTTGCTGGTTGAAGCAGAATGACAAGGTGGGGGTACAAGGGTACAGACGGGAGAGGTACCTGTGCACTCTCTGTTTCCCCTTGGCTAGGAAAGAGAAGCACCTTTAGTGCACAAATTTTTCTGTGGAGTTCTGATTCATGGTCAGGTCCTAACTTCCAGCCACTACCATTGGAGGCAGTAGCAGGTGGCAAGGAGTTGTGGATGTGTTGGCGTGATTTGTTTCCAAGACAAACTGTCTCTCTTTGCTGACACCACAATTGTAGGGCCTGGATGTGAAACCAAAACTTTTTTCAAGGTGCTTTTCCTTCCAGCTTTAGCCATGAGGCTCCCCTCTGTGCTGCTGTTAGCCATGCTGGAGGCAGTCCCTGAGCTCAGGGGCTGGCTCACCCTCTGTGCAGCCCCTGCAGTGCTGATTCCATGTGCTGGCTGTTTTGCAGACCTCGAGCAGCGGGAGGCACTCTGTGCGCATCACGGGGCTCAGCACCATTGACTTCCGGGCTGGCTTCTCCAGGAAGCCCACCTTGGACTTCAAAAAAACATCCAGCAGGCCAGTGCAAGGTTTGCTTCCCCTTCAGTCCATGTTAAATAGCTTCAGGCCCCCAAAATCAAGTAGAGTTCTACAGTGAGCTTTATGATAACACTGGGGATGCTGTGGGTTGGTTCCTGGAGGGCACTTTGTATCTGTGTGACATAAATACAGATATTTTTAACTATGCCTCAAAATTGCAGTGCTGTTTCTGTTATGTTTGGAGCTTCAGAAAAGGGCCTTGGCCTAGGGGCATGGTGAGGAGTTAATAAAGAAGCTGCTTTTTTTCAGAAACACCTGTTGGAAATCAGTAATTTAAACTCTCCCCAGCTGGGTCTCCTCACAGCTAATAAGCAGAGCTCAGCTCAGCACAATTTAGCCTTTCCCTACTTAGTAGGTAAGGACTGGAGCTGAATGCTGCATTCATGGGGTAGTGAGCCATGCAGATGGAATTTAATCTTTCATGTTTTAATTCTGTTTTCTTTACCACTTAAAATAGCATGTTTCTGTTTTTCTAGGGATTCCTACCTTCATGCTGCTGAATACCACAGGGATCTTGCTTCCAGCTAGAGTAGACCGACTGGAACTTTTGAGTATTACAGGGGAGCTCCTTAAGACCTTGCCTGTGAAATACTATCCTGACAGAAAGCCCTATGGACTATGGAATATTTCTGACTTCATTCCACCAGATGAAGCTTTTTTCGTTAAAATAACGGGCTATGACAAGGATGGTTATCTTTTCCAGAGAGTTTCAAGTGTTTTGTTTTCTAGTATTATTCCTGGTAAGAGACTTGTAACTTGAATTGACTGTTCATTTGTCTCACCTGAATCAGTTAAAATAGAGGTCTTGTATGCTTTTGTAACTTATGCAAGTACTTTCTGTGCTGTTTCCTTCCAAAGTTCTGTCTCTAGTTCATGATGGTCAATACCTACTAACATCTGGAGCTTTACCAGAAACTGAGCTTCCTTTTAATAAAAGGAAAAGATAGAATGTGTGTTAGTAGCTGTTAATACACTTTCTGGGGAACGTTTTCTTTCTTCAGATGCCCCCAAAGTTACAATGCCCATGAAGACTCCAGGATATTATTTACAGCCAGGCTCTGTTCCTTGCCATGTCGACAGCCTTATACCTTTTACTCAGCGTTTTACTAAAAATGGAGTAACACTGGGAGTGGATCAGTTCTTCAAGTAAGTAGTGACCTTTTTTCACAATGCTGCTTCATTTCCTATTTATAGCTTATGATTTCTGTTATTATTTACTGCTATGTGCTGTCTACATCCTGCTACTTCCAGGATGTTATTTTTGGTCTATTTTTCCAGTCTATTATATTTAGTTATTTTTTCCTTCACCAGGAAAGCTGTATTTTATGGAGATAATTGATAATAATTATGTATAGAGAGACATATCTATATATGATGTGTAGAGGAGGGTGTGCATTCTGTACATGTGATGGGATTGATAAGGTTCTGGCCTAAATTCCCCTCAGATGTGTGCTCTGAAGTTATGATAAACTGGGTCTAAAAGTCTAGAAGGCAAATGGTTTTAATTTATCCTTTTAAACATTATGCAAAATTGGTAACTAGCTTTGTTTATGCAACAGACCCATCACTCTGGCCCCAGTGATAACGTAGATGACTGGACATACATTAATTTGTTTGATTTGTAGTGCCTTTTGTGGATGCCCTAGAAGTATGTCCTATGACCTGCCCTGGAAACTTTCATCTTCAGAAAATCTTACAAAATAGCAAAATTTATGTGGGATATACCAGAAGGCTCTTCAGATTTCTGTACAGAAAAAGAATTGTGTGCCCTTCCTCTGTAGGGTGAGAGAAGAATAGAAAAAAAAAGGTTAATTATTTAAAATACTGATAAAGTGCCCCTTTTAATTCTGTTTGTTAAAACCAAAAGGGAAATGTGCACTAGCAAACAGTGTCAGCAGCTCCTGTGCAGCCCAAAGCACCTCAGGAGCAGACCGAAGACTAAATTCTGCATTCTCCAGCAGGTACAGCATACCTGAGTAAACACATCCTGCAGCTCCCTTGTGCACTGCTGGCAGTGGGAAATGCTGCAGCTTGGTGTGGTTTGGGTTTTAATGAGGTGCCACTGACACACAGTCTGCCCCAGCACAGTACATACTTGGGGTGCTGTGTAATGTTTTCCATTCCTTAGGTATCAAACTCCACACTTCTCCTTGTTCTTCACTCATCCAGCACCACTGCTGCGGCTGCATTTTTCTTTTTTCTGTTACAGAGCGGATGAATGAACACATCATCCAAGTTAATTTAACAAAACATATCTCAAGCCAAGTATTGTTGGTCACAGTTAAATAGGATCTAATTCAGCTTGGCTTGTTTGCCTCTTATTTGTAGTGGAGTTCCAGGCAGGATTTGTCCAGCTTAGTAGTTCAGTGCAGATTTGAACTGTAATATTCCTCTACATTGTATGAGTTTTGTTTTGATATTGAGATGTCTTTACTCAACTGTTTTAGTATTTATTTCAAAACCTAAATGGTTTATTAGTTGACTGTCATATTTCTATTGTGACAATTGTCTATGTGAAAATACCCTTAAGATGACTACAGGTTCAGGGTTCATGGGGAGAAGAGATTTTGAAATCTGAATATTTTTTTTTTACTTTGGTTCCAGAGGTACTATCAGCTGCAGTAATAATTCCTAATTTTAAATGAGTAACATACATTAGGAAGAAGAAATTTTTGTAAAATTGTAACAGCTTTGTCTTTCTACATTTCTGCATCCTGTGGTAGTGTAGTAAGAAAATTTGGGTTTTGCATAATATCCCAGTGCATTTTTTACCAGCCTGATAAAGGAGGTCATGAGCAGTAGTTGAGCACCTCATTCCAGTGGGCAGTGAGAACTGGGCACTAAAGTGTCTTTACAATCCATTCTGCATTATAAATAGCAGATGGCACCAATCCTGCAGAGATCAGAATCAGCAAAAAGATGATGTTAAATTCTGACAAGAAAGGCAATTAATGTAGTTAATCAAAACAACAATCATGGTAATTAAAAAATTCACTGATAATCAGCTGCTATTTGTGGTTGCTATTCAAGTCTAGTAAACTATGCAGAATACATCCCTCCAAACCATGTGCTAGGAAGTGAAATTACAGGTTTCATTTCTCCCTGTGAACCACAGACTTCTGTGGATGGGTTTCCAGCTGGGTGTGGAGCAGCGTGGTGGCAGTGTCCAGGAGGTGAGGTCTGATACAACCCAAGCACCACCATGCTCTCTGCCTCGCTGAGAACCATGGGCCCATCTGGGCTGTGGAGTTTGAATGTTTGTAGTTGCCCAGCTGCCCAAACAGCCAATCAGCAGATTGCATGTACAGTAAAATGAATTTGGTAGGTAGTGGTGGTGCTGGAAGGTGCTGAGTTATCCCATGACACGTGCTATGACTTGTGTGCAGTTACAGCTCCTCACCCAGTGCCCACGTGTGGAGCAGATGCCCTGAGCTGTGTGTTAGTCCTTGCTGCCACTGTTGGTTTGATTTCTAAATTTTTCTTTCATAGTCCACCAGAGGTCTTTGTTTTGCCAAGCTGTTCCATGCCTCTGGGCACATTTTCCTTTGTGCTTCTGTTCTCAAGGCTTCCACGTTTCCTACATCTGGTGTGTAGCACGAGTCAGGAAGGAAGCAGAACAGGATTGCCTAACCTCACTTTTAACATACTTTCCATGAAATAGAGGAGTTTCTCACTCATTATTTGGAAGAAACACCACCTTATTCTTTAGTGCTGGCAGTTGCTGCCATATCCATGTGCCAGCATTGCACTGGGAAATGTCAAAGATTTGAAGTATTATATATTCGGTTATCTAGAGTAAGTATGAAGTAAGAGGGAACAAGTAGAAAGCCATTTAAGGTCACCATACACTGTTTTCATTTGTGGTGTGGTTGGATTGTCTGTCTCATGGTGCTACAGCATTGAACTTCCATGCATATTCCAAGTCTCTTGTTCCTTCTGTATCCTTTAAGGGCTGATAAATCAATCTATTCAGACAAACAAAGGGGTCATTAATGTAGCGTTTTCCTGTAATGTGGCAATGACTTGCCAAAGCTCTCACAGCTATTTTGGTGCTTATCAGTTTTGTTTATGTGCCATAGCAACAGGCCAAGGGGAGCACTGGGACACTGCAGAACCACTGGTTTGCTCATTTATGTTGTCCCCTGTGTGTCTGTACCACCAGAAGTTTATAAGATGTGGTTTTGAATCATGAGAAAGGGAGAATGTTTTGAAGCACATGTAAGCAGCCTACGTAGCTACAATTTTATTCCTTTCTTGCTTTCACATTGTGTATGATACCAACATGGTGTTACTTTCCAGTAGCCTTGGTCTTGCTGGGATCTAGAGAAAACCTGCAGTGGTTCTCTGGATTGCTGTACCTGTGAGTTTGGGGAGGATGAGCCCTTGTTGCCTTTGCTGGTAAGAGGCATGGGTTTGGTACCACATACTGGCGCTGCACAGAAACTTGCTGGCATCAAGGAATGTGTCTTCTCAGGTGGTAAACATGGCAGAGCACAAGCAGCTGAGGGAATGACAGCAAATACACTGCCTTTGGGTATTGTGTCACAACTACTGACTTGTTAAAGCTTTATTTTTTGATGTGCAAGTGGGACATTCTGCAAAATCTCATCCATAAAGTGACATCCAGTTTGATTCATCGGAGGGTCTGTCTTGCCTCTTAATGATTGTGAAACTCTCCTGTGTCTGCAGTCAGGAAACTCAGCTGGTGCAGCTCTTGTTTTCTTGAGGGATTCAGTGCGTGCCCTTTTCTCCTGCAGAGAATCGTCCAGCATGAGCTGGGACATTGCCCAGGTGTCCGTGTCCGACGAGGGCTTTTATGAGTGCGTGGCCAGCAGCACTGCGGGGACAGGACGTGCGCAGACGTTCCTCGATGTGTCAGGTGCGTCCCAGCCACCCTCCTGGGCTGAATTGCTTGGGCTCAAACACTTAAGAAAAGCACACAGGCCCAGTTTTAACTATATTTTTAATTACTGTGGTTTTTCCTCACCCGTGTCCACAAGTGAGCTGAGGTTTATTCAACAAACCTGTTTTAAATATCAAAGTTGGTTTGGGTTTAGTTCCTGCTATCAGTTGGACTTGCAGAATAGATCTGACCTGTAGATTCCAAAACCTGAATCTCAGATTTCAATTGTTCTCATTTTTATTTCCCTTCATATCTATTATATGTTGGCTTGATTGTATATATGTGTTATCGATAAACAAGGAAATATGAAAGTTGTACTCAAATTTCTGATTATTTACAATACAAAATTCAATAAATTATTGGAAATCTCATCTTTACCTTGAATTTCTTAAAGTGGTAATAAAGATGAGGAAGTGAAATGAATGAGGTAAAAATAGGGCTAATCACAAAGATAATTTTGAATAAATAGTAGGCTTATTTCTGTCTGTGGGTGGATAGATAAGACCCCTGCCCATACTATAGCAAATTTTGTCACTTAATTTCTCACAGTTGCAATGTAGACAGAGTGAGAGGGAAAAATAATTTCTGGTTTGTAGCAAAGATCCATTCTATACAGCCTCTTGTTGGTGTTAATCAGATATGAGTCTTGGAGCAAGTGAAAGCTGTTGCTGGTGAGCTGGAAAAATACTGGAGCAGTTAATCTGTGACAGGGAGGAATGGGAGAACACAGAACCTAACATTTTCAATGGTTTGAGATTAAAGTTGCCTTGCCTCTTATCTCCTGCAGTAGCTACTCCAGGTAAATTAACCTGGATTATGAGTCACAGAATCACAAAACAATTCAGACTGGAGGCACCTTTGGAAGTTACCTAGTCCAATTCACAGCTCAAAGAGAATTAGTTTCCAAGCTTGATTATGTTTTTCAGGAACTTGCCCAATCAGTCTCTGAATGTCCCCAAGGGTGGAGATTTCACAAGTGCATGGGCAGCCTTCAGTGCTTAACTACCCCCACTAGGAAAATATTTTGTATGTCTGGTCAGAATTTCCCCTGCTGCATGTTATGAACAAAGACTCTCATCTTTTTTTTCCTCTCCTGTGCCCTGAGAACACTCTAATTGTGTATTCCCTAAAACAACTCTCTCAGTAGCTGAAGAGAGTGGCTCCATAACCCTTCACCTCCCCTTTTCCAGGCAAAGATGTTCCTTTTACTATGAGCAAATCCTAAGAAACCAGTGTGATGGCATTGATTTTATGCAAGGCAAAGTTTGTAGAGAAAGAGCCCTCTTGGACCAAGGGATGAATTTGAGGAGCGGAATAATTCTTTTATTCACACAGAGTAGTGAGTAGAACAGAACAGGTTCTAGAGCACTAGTTTATATTTTAGCCACAGAAATCCTTCAAGCAGAAAGGATATTCCCAGATGCTTCTTTCAAACCATGGCTTGGAGGGCAAGCAATTGTGGGCATAAAGATTCTCAGTCTGGAAGTTGCAACCAATTCTCTCATCAAAGAGAAACGTGAAAGAGAATTCTGATCTTTTTCTTGTGATGTTGGTAGCACTTGAAAGCCAAGAGTAGTAAGGGGGAAAATCCCATATTCCCTCATTTACAAAGCACAAGAGATGGCCTGGGATTGAGTCACTGTGTAAACATGACAATTTGTTCTGTTCAGAGTCATGCAGAGGATTAATGGGAGGGAGATGCTTTGAAATCCTTGTGTACAAATATTTGCAAGAAAATTACTTGAAATTTCTTCTTGAAGCAAAGTAAACAATCTTTTCAAGTGTTCTTGGTTTACCCAGCTGACAGACAGTATATCACAGATAATCCATTCTGGCAACTGTTGTGTGAAAGGTATTGGAGCTGTGCCAGTATTTTCTCATTTCACAGAAAGCAGGCACTTGAGTTTGACTTCTACTCCTATTAAATCTTTAAAATGTCAAACTGCTCGTTAGCTTGTGCAGCACCTTAACTGAAGGGCCAGTGAAGTGCTGGGGGATGGCCAAGTGTGAGCACTGCTGTGGGCAGAGGCTGGGATAGTCCAAAACTTGTGTTGTCCCACTAGACTGGCAGTCAGAAGATGGGGATTCCAGTCCTGTACTGGCCTCATCTCTCTTGCCTGAGTTTAGGTAACATATTTGATGATAAGCCTGTGGAAAACAGTGGAAGATTTATTGTTTCTCCCAAACACCCAAACCTGGAAGTACAGGGGAGAAGTTCCATTCAGTAAGCAGGTGTAGCTTTCCCTGGCTCTCCTCTGCATGGGTTAAAGTCTATGGATTTGGCAATGGGGGCGATTGCTGTTGGGACTGTGTTTGTAGGGAGGCAGAGCTGCACACCCAGCACACAGTGCTGTGCAGGGATCCAGCACTGAGCTTGTGAACCTCATCTGAGACCCCCCAGGGGACCTTGAGGAGGAGGATTTATGGCTGGTTCTGGGCTTAGGAGTAACTTTAACCCTTTGTAAATACAGATTTTTTTTTTATTCCCTGTTATCCTTGTTTTTTTTAGGATAATTGTGTTTTAGTGTGTACTGATAAAGATTTGGTCTTGCTCTTACAGCTGTCTCATTTCTGCACAAGTATCCTTCACAAAGTATTATTTTTTGCAGAGTTTTCTTTGTTCAAGAACCAGTCTGGGAAAAACCAAATGGAATAGATGTGATATTTTTAATGGGAATGCATAAAGTCATAAATAATTAGTTTTCTTTCTTGAAATGTTGCCTCCTTAATCAGTAATATCTCAAGGAGGAGCAGAATGACTGCTGCTATTTTAAGCACCCGTGGTTTCAAAGTTTAATTTCAGTAGAAAATTACTGCATCTGCTTTCTTCTGGGAGCATGATAGACCTGTACAGATTGGTCAGGTAGAAAGGAGATAACAAATACTAGGAGTTACAACATAAAATATGTACAGGAAAAGATAATGAAATTCCCAGAGATTTGAGTGGAAGCGAGGGTTGAAGGGTGTTGTACATAGCTGCAGGAATTCCTCCTGCCTGGCTGCCAGAGCTCATCCCGTGTACCCAGGGACACCTGGTGTGCAGCAGTGCAGCGCTGCCCGAGGTCACTGTGGGCTCCAAGAGCTGGGGCTGGAACCCCAGGCCCCCCAGGAGCTGGTGCCACTGACATGGGGTTCCTAAACCCCTGGTCTGACTCCAGCAGCTGGCACCCAGTCTGCTCACACCAGTCCTCCAGTAGCTGGCACTTAATATTTGCAGGGATACAGAGGAGGGACAGGGACTGAGGTTACCCTGGGAGACTTAAAGAAGGGATTTACTAGTGAGAGAGGACAAGCTGTGCCAGTCAGGCCAGGGCTGGGGCTGACAGGCACTGACTGGTAGTGTTTCACAGGGGACAGGCCCCTTCCTGCCTATTCCTCCCTTTTCTCCTCTCTGATTCACTTCCCTGCATATTCTTTCATGAGTTGGCCAGCTGCCCCTCACCTCCACCATAGCAGGGACCTCAGATTTCTGTCCTTACCAGCTGCACAGCCCAGCCTGGCCCTCAGTGCAATGATGCTGGTGACTTCTGGTGCCCTTCAGTCAGCATGAGGAGAAGTGGCTGTTGGCATTATCTGTCTGTCTGTCAGGACTGTCTGTATACTGTTTATTACTTCCCCTTTTCTTACACTATTTCATGAGGTCCTTAATCAAATAAAAGTGTGGATGCTTTCTCTTTCTACATTTTTGTATAGAATCCATCGTGAAAAGGGCTCACTAATGGTGTTAACTTGGTTCCATTGTTGCTGCTAGAAGAATTTCCTACTTTTTTCCCATATACAGTAACCTGTAAGAATCTACTGCATAACTCAGATGCCACCAGGTGAGGTCACACCTGGGGCAGAGATCAGACTCAGAGGCCTGTGGTGGTCCTGTCTCCCTCCCTCCTGTAGCTGTGACATTGGTCCCTTGCTGGGTGTGCTCAAGGAACACAGAGCTGCCTCTTCTCATACGGGATGTGCTTTTTCAACCTACAGGATGTGGTAGTTTGGATCCAGGTGTAGACCAGGTGTGTCCTTGTGATGTGAGCTCCTGGCAGGTAGCTCAGCATCAGAGAATGAGGCTGCTGCCGTGGGTTCTGTTCGTGGCTTTGGAATGAGAGATGAAACCAAATGTTAAACCTGAATTATTAAATAATTCATTAAATCTATTATTTAACCACTAACCTATTAGATAAATAATTAAATATTAAACTATTGCAATTTTTTTTGTTCTGTAGCGCACCTAAAGTTGTTTATCAAGAATGTGCAAATGTTGACATGTGTCTCTCATCCGCTGTTCTCCGTCCCTGCAGAGCCCCCGCCCGTGCTCCAGGTGCCCGCTAACGTGACGGTGGCCCCGGGGGCCGGGGCGGTGCTGAGCTGCCTGGTGCTGAGCGCGGGGCCCTACAACCTGACGTGGCAGCGGCACGGGCGCGACGCGCGCCTGCAGGATCCGCTGCGGCTCCGGCTCCTGGCCAACCTCTCCCTGGAGCTGAGGCCAGCCCGGCTGTCGGATGCGGGCAGCTACAGCTGCACTGCTGCCAACGAGGGCGGCTCTGCCACGGCTTCTGTCTTCCTCACCGTGCAAGGTAACCATGGGATACTGCACCTGCGCCTCGCTTGGCATGGCTCCTGTTGGAACTTGGACAGCCTGTCCCTGGAAGTGTCCAGGGCTGGATGGAACTCAGAGCAACCTGGGATAGTGGAATGTGTCCCAGCCCATGGCAGGGGGTGGAATGAGAGGGGCTTTAATATCCCTTCCAACCCAAACCATTGTGTGATTTCATAAAAAATCAGAACTAAAAAAGGTAGCGAGAGTGAGACCACACAAATCTAGGTCTGGGCTTTTGCTGTATACCAGTGTCTCAGTTTGAAAAGACAGGTGTCTGTTAAGGAAAGCAGGAGCCTCCCCTGAAGTGGGAAATGTAAACCCCCTCCCTCCTAATTGTTATAATTCTGAAAATTAAGGGGCTCTCAGGCAAGGATATAGGAGCAGGAATAACAGTTCTTTATTAGGGAAGAGGAAAATGAAATAAAATAATAAAATGAACAATACAGTACTACAAAACAGCACTGACAGAGTCAGAATACGACCTGAAAGCCTGTTGGTAGCAGTCCAGCTGAAGTAGTAGCTGCAGTCCTCTGCAATGACAGATGTAGTCCTGTTGTAGCAGTGATCTTGGAGAATGGTGGAGGTTTCCTCAGTGGCAAAACAGGCTGCTCCTCTGAGAAATCCAGTGGAGAAGGCTGCCTCTAGCGTCCCACAGCCCCAGCATATATCCACGAAGCAGTGTGTGGCTCCTCCCCCTTGGGCAGAGCATCTCTCAATGGGATGATGGAACTTTATCAGTCATGGAATGACACTCAATGGCCCATTAGTGGGAGATATTTCCCAGAGGGAGGATCGATTTTGGAAGAGATAAGAAAAACTGCCTATTAGATAAGAAAACTGCCTAATTAACATAACATTAACTGTCACACCTTTAACAGATGGCAACTAGAATAAACACATTGTCTTTTAACCCATGACAACCAAGAAAAAATTTAAAAGAAAAAAAAAAGTATAAACGCAATAATTAGTATTGGAGCAAATATTTTTAAAATTTTGAAGTACTGCAGGATTTTTTTTTTCCTATTTGCCTTGATTGTGTGGAGGTTTGAACCTTGGTTCTTTGATGCCTATCTTTGGGTGAGGAGAGACAGAACTCAAAATCTTACAGAAAGAAAATTATTGTCACTTGTAGGTGATTCCAACAGATTTCTGTTTGCGATGCCGCTGAGTGATGTTCTGTGCAGAGGGGATACTGTCATTAATTAATTTTTCTGCTCTACTTCTAGTAACTTGTTAGCTAATGGAAAACTTGGAATTATGGAAAAAAAGAAATTTTGAATGGAATAGCTTGATCTAAGGTGCTCCAAAACAGAGGTTGAAAGTGGAGTTGTTACAGTTGTTAAAGGGATGTCATTTTTCGTATATTGGCTACCAAGGTAGGATAAGTAGGTATGGAACCACTTGTGTAGGGCCTAGTACAAAATACAGCAGAATGAAGTGTGGTTCTTCAATATTGAATTTCAATATTTTTAATATGTTTGAATTACCCTTAGATTGCTGCAGCAGTTATAACTTAATTTCTAACTAATTTTGATTTCTCTAACCTAACTTTTAATGGAGTTGAAAGAAAAAAAGTAATGAAAAAACCTCAACCGCCATGCATTTGGAAAACCTAGTTTTGAATTGTACAGAATTTTTCCATCAAGATACTCATTCAAGCATGTCAAAGGCATCAAGAGAAGTGCCTCTCTGCCTCATTCATCTCTTCCTGAGGTTTAGGTTTCCTCCCTAATGTCTGTAGCTCAGCTGGGAGCTTTAATACGCTGACCAAATTGCTTCTGGTGTTTTTTTTTCTAGTAAAACTAACGAAGTTTTACTGCTGCCACAACAGAATATTAAGTTTCAAATCCCTTGTAATGTGGAATGATTGTATCAAATGGTTGGGAGTTACGTTTTGACTGGTCCTGGTAGTGCTAACAGCTTTCAAACATGTTTGAGAAGAACCCTCTTGGGCAGCTCTGGCAGCCTTAGCTGAGAGTCTGAGTTGAGTTTATTTTTTGTAAAGGATGCTTAGAACAGACTAAGTACATAGGAAACACTAAGCTGCAGCTGAATTCAGCTTTCTGCAATAGTGCCTGCCTCTTTTGTTTGGAAAAAGTAATCTACTGCCAGCTTTCCCAATGGCTGCATGCAGGGGCTGAATGGTATCTTAAGGGTTTTCAAGTACTGTTAATTGTGATCATTTTAATTTGCCTGGAAAAAATGATTTCCATCAGATTTCTGGGGGTGCTCAGTGTGTGATTGTCATGTACAACTTGCAGTTCTTGTTAGAGCCTGGAATGGTTTTCAAAAAACAGTTTTTATTTGGCACTAAAGACTAAAGGCTGGCCAGATGTAAGAGCTACAGCTTTATGAGCTTGTCATTATTAACATGCCAAAGAGGGAAATTTGAAGTCTTGTTAATTGATGGAGATGGGTCCATGCTTTGTGTAGTTGTAAGTAATTCAGAATGTCAAATTAAATTCATCCTGAAGCCCTTTATTATTGTTGGACCAGCTCCATGTAGATCTCTGAATTTCGGATGATAAGAGAATAAACACTGCTTTTATCCCCATTTTCTCTCTGAGGGTGAGTTAAAGCAGAGAACAAATGCTGGTTGCTCTAAAAATAACCTAACATCTGCTTTTCCTGAAGGGGGCTGTAGTAAACTCTTGTTTTGAAAGCGTTGGGTTTGATGCTGCTGTTTCTGAAAGGGAGCATTGATGTGACTCCTGTGCCAGCATCTGTGCAAACACAGCCTGGAGTCTCCATGGGGCTGACTTTGTGTCTCAGCTGTGTGCTCTGTGCTCAGGAGAACACACTGTCCCCAGCCTCTCACTGCTCCCCAAGACCAGGACACAGGTAGGGCACAGCCCTGTGTGAAACTTGGGCCTCTCTGTAGGCTGGGGGTACTGTCCAGAGCACTCTGGAAGGTCCTGGAATGCAGTTTGATAAATTCCAAGGAGTCTTGATGCTCATTGTGTGCTAGGACTAAAAAGTATGTGCTCAAATTTGGAGTCGTGCAAGAGTGGCTATGTAGTGTGAGTTGTTCAAGTCCTCCCATCAGATTGGTCTTGTGTGGAAACATAAATGAATTTATGAGGGGATTCCTTACTTTTTTAGGTGCCTAGAGGACTATGTTGCAGCGGTGTGAGGCTGGAGATTGGCCAGGAGTGTGAAACATGGGTGATCCTATGCATTTTTCAATACGTTTCTCACTGATGACTGAAATTGCATGAACATTTAAACCTTTTCTTTCTGGTTTTGTTACAGCCTGGTAGGTGAAATATGAGTTTGCTATTTGCATATTTTTTAGGCTCAATTACTATAGCATATGGAGGAAGCTTGATGTTTTGTTTGTGGTGTTTTACATATATACATCTCAGTAATATTGATTTGGGGGGGAAATGTAGGAATTTGAGTGCTTTTTTAAAATTGAAACAGTGTGCATGGTGAATAGATTGATTTGTGGTGGCTTTTTTGTTTCCTTCCCCTTGAAGTATTTCAACTACACCATTAATCCCCAGAAATCTGGGTGATTCTAAATGTGATTTTATGGTAATCTGGGTTTTTCATGTGTTCTGGTGTAAGAGCAGACAAGGAAGGGATTATCTTGATTATTGCAAATTTCTTTTCCCTCTACAGCACAGCTGTGTAATAGGGAGAGACTTTGGCTTGTGTGTAGGTTGGTATTAGTGGAGATGTTTTAAGTTAGTAATCTGGGCATGTGATGAATTCCAGCACTGGGTTAACAAGCAGGGAAATCAGCATCCTGCTCAGGTGCATCTTTTTACCTGAATGTATAGATGGAAAAGAATCATACATGCTGTAGTTACTGTTCTGTCCACACCATGGTGGGTTTCCTTCACCTTATTATTTAAAAATGGTCAAGTGTCTGTCTGGTATCACCATCACAGCTGAAAGGCACTTTGAGCACCTTCTTGCAGGGAGCACTGTTAAACAAGGCAGTGTCCAGCCACACCTACAGGAAATAAGCAGATTTATTATGTGTTCCACCTGCACACATGAGAACTCAAGTGTCTGTTTGCCTTTGGGCATTGAAGAATTGTCATTGCTGTAGTAAGAGTTGTGCAAGTGCTGTTTGGCCGAGCCAAAGGGTGACAGGTGTGCTGTCCTGCTCTCTGAACAGGTGCCTTTGATGTGCAATGGGGGAAAGTGGGTCCCTGTGCTGCCTGGGGGACTGCTAGGGGCACTTCCCAGTGCCCAGAACTTGAATGCAGCTGAAAATAAAAAAATAGCCCAGGAGACAGCATGTGTGACTTGGCTCAACAAAGCAACACTGATACTCAATTACATCCCAGGCAGGAGCAGAAACCAGGTCTGGATGAACACAGTGGGGCTTTCAGCATGAACATGCTAATATCTGCAAGAATTCCAGGGAAGAGACTTGCCCAGATGGATAAAAGGAGAATTACCTTCTTGGCATAACTGAATTTTTTCTCCTCTTTTCTCTGAAAAGATACAATACAGAAATAAATATACTGGTCTTTCAGATCTCTCTCTAGATGATGGTGTGAATATTGCTCACTTAGGTCTGTGGATACACCCTGTGATAATGGGCAGAGAGGAACTGGTTATACTGCTCTGTGATCTTTAAACACTGCGAAAATGGGAAAGGGAATAGAACTGAAATATTACTGCTTCAGTTGCTATTTCAAATTTAAAGTTAATTAAATGCAAGGTGTCTGTGCTAAACAAAGAAAAGCAGTTTAGGGCCTTCTGTGCTTCTCTCTAGGCTGTTATTTGGAGCTGTCTGAGGCTTGGAGCAACCTGGTCTATCCTTTGCACATGGCAGGGGATAGAGTAAATAATCTTCAATGTCCCTTCCAACCCAAAGCATTATGTGGTTGTTTCTTTACATGCAACATGTGGGCTCCCCTCTGCAGACTTCCAGGACAAGGGGTGCTACAGGACAGCACACTCTGCACCTTGGTGGGGTTGAGAAGGGATTGGGAAGGGGATCACTGAGAAGTCGGTAGCTAAGTAAGGCAACTGGCAAGTGAATAAGGCAAGATCATGTGTGAAGGTGATATTACTGTTTAATTAGGTTTACTTAGTTGATGCCAGAAAAACGGATGAATGTGACTGGCTGATTGATGCTGAAGGCTTCTTTTTGTTTATCTCTCTTGAATGTTTTGATCTGTCTTTATGCTATACAACTCTGGTCGCAGCTTGCTGTACAAACAGGAACCTTTGTTACAGCTTTTCTGTTTATGTGCAACTTTGCTTCTGTGCATCTTTAATTTGGCTTGTGAATAAAAGCATAAAACTGAATTGAATGTGATTTCATAGAATCCTAGAATGGACTTTTATAAAGTCCATCTCATTCCATGGGCAGGAGCACCTTCTGCTATCCCAGCTTGCTCCAAACCTCATCCAGCCTGGCCTTGGACACTTCCAGGGATCTACAGCTTCTCTGGGCACCTTGTGCTGGGATCTCCTCACCCTCACAGGGAACAATTCGTTCCCATTATGCCATCTGACCCTGCCTTCTGGCAGTGGGAAGCCATTCCCCCTTTTTTCTGTCCCTCCAGGCCCTTGTCCCAAGTCCCTGTCCAACTCTCTTGGAGCCCCTTTAGGCACTGCAAGGGGCTCTGAGGTCTCCTTGGAGGCTTGCCTTCTCCAGGTGAATGCTCCCAGCCCTCCCAGGCTGGCCCCAGCAGAGGGGCTCCGCCCTTGGAGCGTCTCCATGACCTCCTCTGGACTCTCTCCAGCAGGTCCATGTCCTTCTGATGTTAGAGGCCCAGAGCTGGAGGCAGCTCTGCAGGTGGGGTCTCTTGAGAAGCTTTACACATTATCTGTATTGTTTAAAAGGTTTAATGGTGCAGCCTTGAATGAGATGGGCACTGTAAGGAGCTTGTGCTTCTCCTTTCATCTACAAATGAATCTTCACCTCTGAGATACAGAGAACAAAGCGAGGAAATTAAATGGACCTGACAAGAAGACTCCTCTGTGTGCCTGCCTAGTCCCTGGCATTTGGGCAGGAAAACAAGAGGGTTAATTGGTGGCATATGGGGCCTCACTGATTTTAGTCAGTATCTTGATTATTACAGCTGTGTATATTGACTTTTTTCTAATAATTTTATTGCAAATATAATACAAGTTAAAATTTTCTTTCATCTTCTGCTTACCTGATAATACCATGTGAAAATACTGGCATGGACAATAGTGTGTTGCCAAAGCATGCTGTGTAATTGCCATCAGAGCCAGTTTCCTAATCCCAACAGGAGAGGAGACCTTCCTGTGACCAGAGCATGCAGAATACCCCTGAGCATGCATCTCTTGGCAGGATATCAAACCGAATAAAAATAGCTGAGCCAGCTGTGCACATCATGAATCACTTGGGGACAGTGCTGTAACGTGGAGCCATTTCTGGCCCCTTCCTGCCCACTTGTGCTTTGTGCTGGCTCTTATACACACTGCTCCTCAGCAGCCACTGAAATGTGTCAAGTGTCACCTGGGCCAGCAGGATGGGATAATTCCTGCTGGAGCTGAGAAAGTAGGGCTGTGCAGAGCAGCCCTAGGTGTGAGGTACCTCTGGGTTCCATGTGTTCAGCCTCTTGGACTCTCACAAACAGGAGAGTTGGGCTTAGGCTTTTGTCCTATGGTTTGTCCAGGAATTCATAAATACAGAGTGGTGAGCAAAAGGTAAAGCTCCAAACATGAAGATTGGTACTACTTATTTTGTAGCAGCCAGTTTCACGTGTCAACTAACTTTTTATCTATAAGTGTGGATCTTCTTGCTATTGTAAGACAAAGTCATACATACCACAGAAAGTGTTGCCCAAGTGCACTGCTTTGGTGATCATTTTTTACTGAGGAAATCTAAGGATTATGGAATCACAGAATGGTTTGTGTTGGAAGCACCTTAAAGTCCATTCATTTCCACCCTCTGCCATGGGCAGGGACACTTTCCACTATCCCAGGTTGCTCCAAGCCCTGTCCAAGCTGGCCTTGGACACTTCCAGGGGTGAGAAAACCACAACCTGTCTGGGTTAAAAATGAATGCATTCTATTGAGTTTGCCAGTTGCTTTTCTAGTGAAAACACCCCTGAAATCCATAACATCCTTTACAATCATTAACGCTGCAGATTCACTTCTCTTCCACTTGTGTTTCTGCACATATATTGTGACTTTCATTCTTGTCTCTCAGGTTATGTTCTGAAAATTGACCCACCTGAAGGTTTGTAGACTTTAGTGTCCAGTAGTCTGAATAAACTTCATAGAATCAAAGAATGGTGTGTGTTGGAAGCTCATTTTGTTCTGACCCCTTCCATGGGCAGAACACCTTCCACGTTGCTCATTGTTTGGTGTTTGTCAAAATTAGCTCTGTTGCTGCTTTTTTAACCCCATCTCAGGAAGGCCAATGCCTGAATTCTGTCCTGATGTCTCTTATAAAGGTGGTTTAGTCTGAGACTTTGAATGTGCCAGTGGAAACAAGTGGGCTCTGACCTTCATGTGGTTGCTTTCTCCCCATGGAGCTATTTGAAAGTGAGAATGAAGTTTTTATTGTAACCTGTGTTTTCTAACAAGACGTTTTTAATTGCTGTTTTTAATTTCTTTTGGTAGAACCTCCAAGGCTTGTAGTTTCACCCAAGAACCAGACTTTTACAGAAGGTTCTGAAGTGTCCATCAGGTGTTCTGCCACAGGTTACCCAAAGCCAACAATTGTGTGGACACTCAACGATATGTTTATCGTTGGCTCTAGCAGGTGGGACTGGAAGTTGTCTCCATTTATTTTAATATTATATGTGAGAAAGAAGGTTTGAATAGTGCCAAAATATTCTACTACTTCAACAGGAGTCTGTGAGTTTTGGAAATAGTACCTCAATCTTTACTTTGATAAGTCTTTAATTGCAATTACCTCATCTCTGACAGAGAAACACTTTAGTTGTCTTCTCCAGGTTTTTTACAAGATTAATTTATGTACTTTTCACAAAATTTAGTGCTAGATGTAATAGTTCTAAGAGTGTTTATCATGAGGGAAAAAAATCCCAGAAACATCTATTTGTAAACCATCTGCTCATGCTGCTATGGCTGCTTGGAATGTGGGTATAACCATTGCTCTTTCTAATACTTTTGCTTTGTCCTTTGTGTGCTCCCAGGTACAGAATGACCCCAGAAGGCACCTTAATCATAAGAAAGGCAATTCCCAGAGATGCAGGAGTTTATGGTTGTTTGGCAAGTAACTCAGCTGGGACAGAGAAACAGACATCCACACTCACATACATTGGTAAGTGAAAAAACGATGTATTAAAATTTAAAAAAAAACTAATTCATTATCAGGGAGAAGGAGCTGTTAAAATGAGTAGAACCCTGCAGAACATACTGGTAGAAATTTCTAAAACCTCAGGAGATATGTCGAACAGCTTACAAATGTCCCTTTTGTTTTCTGTTCAGACCTGAGTAGTATTGCTAGGTAGTATTTAGAGCTTGATGCTCTTTCTAAAAAGAAGGCTTTTTAGGTTAAAAAAACCCCTAAAATAGGGTCTTACTATCGGATAGACTGGGAAACTTGAGTGAGTCCTTCAGAAAAGAAATTGTGTTTCTCTATGAAAATACTGTGTTAAATATTGATAGCAGAGTATTAAACTGTTTTATGACTAACATCTGGCTGGAGGAGGAGAATGACTTTGTGCTTATACTTTCTGCATGGTGAAACTTTTCTGATTTTGTCCTTATCTTTCCTGTATATTCTGCATAGATTCAGGTGCTCTGGACCACACTTTACTTTTCCTTGTTTCCCAGTGTTCATCTTCCACTTTTAGATCTGTTTAACTTTAAATGCAAATATTCTTCCATATAACAAGAGAAAATTAGAGTCTTTCATGGCTCGTATCTTAAAAATTACCTATACTTTTGGTGAAGAGCTTATTTTTTTTTTTTCTGCCTTTTTACTCTTTAGAGGGCCCAACATTGACCGTAGTTCAGAGTGAAATTCTGGTTGGTCTTGGAGACACGACTGTTATGGAGTGTAAAACAACTGGAATCCCACCCCCCCAAGTGAAATGGTTTAAAGGTGTGCTCACTGCTTGGCGATTGAGTCATTTATTTAGTAGCAATATTTAGAACAATGATCTGGAAGTGACTTCGTTTCTCTCAAGAGATTGTATTCAACCAGTGACAGACCTGTGAAATTCTCTAAATCTAGAAGAAATGGCATTGATCTCTAGGGCATAAATTCCTGCTTCTATTTAAATATGGTATATTAACACACTGTAGCATAATTAATAATAATAGTAAAACAAAGATACGCCTCCTGCCTGCTTACATAAAGTTCATTCTTTCAGAAGACATTTAGCTTTACGCTACAAAATCAAAAAACATTTTTCTGTAGCCTTTATTGTTCTGTTTTCATGTAGCCTCTAATTAGGGAAGGAGGAATACAGCCTGATACACTGTCCTAATGCTGATCTCTGTCCAGAGATACTTGGGTTTGTGTTTGCCATGTGGAACCAATAAATAAAAAAAGATGTATTTAATGTAGTAGTGAACTTTTCCTCTCAGTTGACTGGGAGTCAGAGTTCTCATCTGCTGAGTTCATACAGCTATGTTGTGAACTAATTCAAACTGGGACATTGTTTTATTGGGATAATTTTGACAAATATAGGTATATATTTGATATAAATAGTTATATTGCCTTTTTCTACCTGGACTTAGGTGACTTAGAGTTGAGGGCATCAGCATTTCTCGTTATTGATACTCACCGGGGTCTTCTGAAGATCCAGGAAACACAAGACCTGGATGCTGGTGACTACACGTGCGTGGCCACCAACGAGGCAGGGAGAGCTGTTGGCAAGATAACTCTGGATGTTGGCTGTAAGTAGTTAAAAACTGCATGAGGCACACTCAGATTGCTGAGTTGTACTGGTCAGGAAGCGGTGCCTTGGCTCCCTGAACCTTTCTAACAGATCTGTGTGTGTGCTGGGAACACCTTTTGGTGGTGTTGGTTAAGCAGTTTCCTTGTCCCATTTGGACTCCAGCTTGGAATCACTGAATGGTTTGAGTTGGAAGGGACCTTAAAGCCCATCTGTTTCCAGCCCAGTCTTACTTCTTTCACAAAGTATAAAAGTTATGGGGAGGAAGAGAAGCACAGGAGGAGGAAGCTGTTCAAACCCCAACCTAACACAATTTTCAAATAGAGAATTAATTACACAAACTTGAGTTACTATGTGAGGTTATTGTAATTTAGCCCTTTCTCTCCTCTTTTCCTAATTCTTTCCATCTGTCTGTGGCCTGACACATTGCATCCTGTTAAATGTTCCTGTCAGGCACATCTACTTTCTGAACGCATGGCACTGCTTGCAGAAGACAAGGAATTCAGCAATGCTGATACTTACAGTGTTTCTAGAGTTGGGAATGTTAGAAGAGAACCTGTGCACAGTGGGGCATAAGCTGAGGTCATCAGTGGTGTTAGAGATTGCTGTGTTACAAGGCTCACTTGCTGTGTGTGCTCTCTCCCCAGCTCCCCCCATTTTCACGCAGGAGCCGGGTGACGAATCCGCGGATCTGGGCTCCAACGTGACCCTTCCGTGCTACGTGCAGGGCTACCCTGAGCCCAGGGTCACGTGGAGGAGGCTGGATGGGGCTCCCCTCTTCTCCCGGCCCTTGGCACTCAGCTCCGCCAGCCAGCTCAGGACAGGCGCACTGGCCATCCAGAGTAGGTAGACTCAGCATTAAAAGAGCAGAATTCCATGAGGAACTAAGATATTTGCAAGGCATTTAAGTTACTATATGACTCTATTAAATCAACTGTGTAAAAATGCTGGATTTTTGTCACAGATTGTGTTTGTGATACTGGCATCATTTCTGTTGGCATGCAGTTCATTTTGCTATGAGCTTGTGAATTCAGTTATGTTTGGTCATTTGCATCACTCTTCTTCATGCAATTATTAATACTTGTTGAAATACACGTGGGCTGTGGTCTCTGATCCTGAGGAGCCACTAATTATCATTTTTGGTGGCTTTTTTGTTTTATTTTGGTGAGGTTGGTTTTTTTGTTTCGTTTTTTTGTGGTTTTTTTTGGTTGTTGTTTTTTTTTTTTTTGCTTATTTTGGTAGAGAATTGGTTCCAAACTCAATGTTTTAGACCTGTCCTAATTTGGGTAATAATAAAAAACTTTGCAAGTGGCTTTGTGATTTTGATTATTTTGCCACATTTCAGTGACTCTTATGCTAAGGAATATTATTCTGTTTTCTTAATTAGCTTTTAATTCCTTTCTGTATTTTCATTGTTTCTGTACTTGCTGACTGATGGAAGGGAATGCTCTGTTTCAAACTGAGTGTTTGAAGGTGGAGAGACAAGGACACAGTGTCCATGTGGAGAGGAAGGGGCAGTATCATTTCAGATGCTGCAGTCAGCTCTTTTCTCCCCCTGTAGATCTGTGGGTCAGTGATGAAGGGACTTATGTCTGTGAAGCTGAGAACCAGTTTGGAAGGATTCAGTCCCGGCCAGCCACGGTCACAGTGACAGGACTGGGTAAGAGCAGTGCATGGCAGTGGGAGCTGTTGGTGTTTGGGCAGCAGACAGGATGCCTGAAGATTATGTCCATACATGCTGGCATATCTGTGTGCTGTATTTATTTGTCATCCATACAAACTGAGTTATAACACATTTACATTAAATATTGTAATTGATTTCAGTGGATTTTGCTTGCTAGAACATTTTTTTGACTGGCTGCACTAGCTGGAATTAATTCCACCTGCATTTTAGCCTTAAAGAAGTTATTTATCCTGTGGTTTTTTTTTTTAATTCCTAAATAAATTTATTGAGGAATGAAAAATCAGTATCATGATGAATGCTAATGATGGGGTTCCTGCCATTTAATTAATCTTTAAAAAAAAAAAAAAAACCAAAAAAAAAAAGGCAGCAATGAATGTGGTTGTGTCAGTGTTGAGATAGGTGGGAAGGAATCTTGGTGGTCCGAGAAGACAAATGTCTGGCCTTAACCACAGAATCCCACAATGGTTTGGGTTGGAAAGGACCTATAGCCCATCCAGTGCCACCCCCTGCCATGGGCAGGGACACCTTCCACTATCCCAGGTTGCCTCCAAGCCCTGTCCAAGCTGGCCTTGGACACTGCTGTGAATCTAAGGGCAGCCACAGCTTCTCTGGGCACCCTGTGCCAGGGCCTGCCCACCCTCACAGGGAACAATTCCTTCCCAATATCTCATCAACCCTACTCTTTTTCAAATATCCATGTGTTAGAGGCTTGGTTGTTATCTCAGTTCGACATCTGGCAATAAAAGGAAAAAATAATGCAATGGAATGTGTACATTTGCATGAGGATAAGAACAGAGTCTCTCTGCCATCAAAGAAACCATTTGTTAACTGCAAACTTATTGCAAGAGCCAGTAATACTGGTAGGGTTTGATAGACATGTTTTTACCTGTTTAAAAGTATTATTTAATGCCTAGTACTTAATTTAATTTCTCAGCCATGTGCCCAGTCGTGTTTGCTGTTGGCTTTTCACAGAATGTGTAAATTTTCTGCTGGGCTGTGACCTCTCTTCTATGATCCTTCACAACTTTATGCCCAATGGATGTTACAGCTTACTTTTTGTCCTCTCCAAACCCACTACTTCTGTTCTTCAGTATTTTGCCCAAGTAAGGAAAAATGATACATCAATTTGGTGCCAGGGGAACATGAGCTCCCAGGGAAACCCTTGATTAGATCCAGTTTCAGCTGAACAGCATCTTCCGTTTGCTGCCAATCCTTAGGCTAAGGATCACTGTTCATGTATTTCACCAGCTTCCCATCTCTCCTGTGCTACCCCCACCCCTACATTTGTTTCCCTTTTTTTCATATCTTCAATTTAATACTAATTTCATTTAATATTTTACATGAATATATAAAAATTCCTAGTAATTTCTTCCCCTTCTTCCTTTTTGTTCAAGTCACTCCTCTGATTGGAGCAAGCCCGGCCACAGCCAATGTCATTGAGGGCCAGCAGCTCACTTTGCCTTGTGTTTTGCTTGCTGGGAACCCCATTCCAGACAGGAGGTGGATTAAAAACAATGTGGTGGTAAGACTACTTTGTTTCCTGTGGAATTTTTTGGCAGAGGAGAGCTACAACTGACATCTCAAGGCATGATAGCAGCTTGGTTTAATTTACAAAAGCTAATGTGATTACTGCCCATGCCAGGAAATTTCTGACCCTGATGTACAGATGAGGGAACAGGAGATGGCAGTGGGGGATGTGGAGGTCTAGAAAAGAACTTGGAACCAAAGTATTTGTGAGTTATCATTTTATCTTCTATTTTGCTTGCTTTCAGAGGAGTTTTATGCATTTTTGTAGCTCATGAACTTCAGCCTTGGACTCTGAGTATGGGAATGCTAGTGGAATATACCTACTAGAATGACAAAAGTGGGTTTTTTAAAATAAAGGTACCAGAAAATTTCTGTAGATTTAGGATGTTTTAACATCTTGCCTTTTCCTGTTGCTGATGGGCTGAGGTAAATACCAATATCCCTGTTACATATCCTCCTTTCCTGGTGGTGCTCTACTCTGAGCTTGAATGAGTGTGTTTTCTTTCGCCCTTGGGAACATACCATTGCCAGTTTATACCTCCTGCAGACACAGCTAGGTGATCTTTACAGTCCCTTCCCACCCAAACCACTTGGAGATTCTAGAAAGGTGCTGTAGACACCACATCTGGGTTGGTTGTGTGAATGAAACTTCAGTTCTAAACTTCTGATTTTACCCTGTGGAGCTGCTTTTTATCTTTGTTCTTAATTTCTCCCTAAAACCCTTTCTGCACAACTAGAATTAAAATATCGTAGCAAAATGCCTAATGTATTGTCACAAAGCAGAACCTGGTACTACCTGACCCCTGTTCAGGTTTCCTGCTCAGTTTAGGTGTCTCTGGGAATCACTGGCTTTTCCTTAGGCTGTGCAAGGAGCACAGGCTGTAAAGCTCTGTGAGAAGTACTGGCAGGATCCTCCTTGTTGAGTTGCTAATTCCTCTCTCTAGTAGTGCTGGTTTCCTGTCATTGTAAACTGCTGGGAAATGCTGTGCTCCAAGGAAAGTGTTGGAGTAAGTTATATTTAGACAAGAATTCAGCTGCTTCTGAGTGTGACTGGAACAGATTTGCTTTCTAACAACTCTTTATGAGGGCAGGCTATGCTGCCAAGCTCAGGGTGTTTGATGTTGCTGTAGGATATATAACTCTTCAAAGGTTACTCCTTGGTGAAAGTTACAGTTCTCTTTCACAATGGTTTGCTTCAGAGCCAATCTATTTGATAGATATGGAAGTTAGAAGGTTTTCATAACTGTAAAGGAAAATAGTCTGCTTGTGGAAGAACAAGAAGTCATTGCACTTATCAATTACTGGAATAACCAGTAAAAATACAGTGAAATAATTGACCTAAATTTGGGTTTGCTTCATTAAAAGCAGGAGTGGCAGCACAGGATATGCTATGGCAGAGCCGAGTAGCTCTTGCAGTTCTTACTCTCACTCCAGCAGTAAATACGAGGTGCTACTGAAACTCTTAAGTAAAATTAGCTTTGTATGAAAGATGGAAAGCAGGAAAAGCTCTAGTGAAATTCTCCAGGAACACATAATTTTTAACAATGTGACATAGTCGAGCAGAGCCACACTGCATCCCCAGGTGCACACACAAGTCAGGGAGCATTTACCCAGTGAAAGGTTCCGTCTCTCCTTTGGCAGCTGGTTCCCAATCCCTACGTGAGCGTGCGCAGCGACGGGAGCCTGCACCTGGAGCGGGTTCGGCTGCAGGACGGGGGGGATTACACCTGCATGGCCAGCAGCGTGGCGGGCACCAGCAACAGCACCACCACTGTCCACGTCTTCGGTGAGCAACGGGCCTGGAAGGGCAGCACTGACCGCAGCAGCTCTCACTGCTTTGCTGCACTTACAGCTTCCCACATTTCCACTTCTCTTGTGATGCTGCTTTGTAAAGTAACACAGGGGGAGATTGGATCCGCTGCACAGGGAGGAGCTGAGTGGTCGAGACTGTTTTTCAAGTAAAATAAAATAAAACTTTTTTGTGTTCACAAAAGATGTTCGTTCAAAGGCTGGGCTGTGCAGTCTTCAGCTGGTTTAATTAAACAAGTGCAAGTGGGAGTTTGCTGGAAAACCATGAGAAGTGCTGTCTGAATGTTTACTAACTGGGGTAAGGAAGCACAGCTCATGGGAGAATTAGAATGAAAGAAAATGAATTATGAGTTTGGTAAAAGTCATAATTTGTTTGTTGTTTTTGGTGCCATCCCCATTCTCCTTCCCCTTATTTTTTTCTCTTTAATTAAAACATACCAAAAACTGCACTGACAGCAAGACAAAGTGTTAGCATTTTGATAATCCCATCTGTATTTCAGCTGAGCATATTTGTGTTAACTCTGTGAGGCCACAATCACTTCATGGTTTCTCACGTGTTAAATTTTCTCACGTGTTAAATTAATCATGGGAGATTTATTTTAAGCTTCACTGAAGATGCTGAAACCTCCTTTTATATAAAGAATGACTGTAAATGTTTAGTACAGGGAAATACTCATAAGATCTTCCATGTCAACACTAGTTTTCCGAATGTTTCAGAGCTTGAGAACAAAAAGGAATATCTTTGTACGTGTTTAGAAATATCTAGGTTTTGGTATTGTATCCTTAAATCTTACCTTATTTTTCTGTTAATTCAAAGGCAGCTCAACTGAGTGAGGGAATTCAGGTTTTTGTTATCTTCCTGTTACTAACTGTGAGAAGCAAAGCCTAAAATGTTATCAGAGGATAATGTTGCAAAGTGTTTCTGAAAAAATTTCAGTCAGTGAAATACCTGCAGTTAGTTTAAAACTGTGTGTACGTAATGCAGGGATGAGCCTATGGCTGGCAGGCTCTGTAGTGAACAGGGATTTATTCTGTTCTGAAAGGCTGGAAAGTGGCTCCTTGTCCATGTTAGGGTTGGAGAAGAGGCAGAAAGGTCCCAAACTCTGCTTGCCTGTAGGAAGTAGTAATTGAATATAAGGATTTTATCATAATAGTTGTGCCGTGTTGAAACGTGTTCTGCATGTCTTTAATATTTGCATGTGTTTGTAGTTATGCCTGTCATTCAGCACGGACAGCAGATATTCAGCACCATCGAAGGAATCCCGGTGACACTGCCCTGCAAAGCCAGTGGAGTTCCCAAGCCATCCATTGTCTGGTCCAAGGTAACCCCTCACCTTTGAGCTATTCCTGCTGAAAAATGGGCTGAACACATAATTTAGTTGTCATAAAAACTATATTCAAAGAATGTGGCCCAAAACGCTCCACTTGTGAGGGACCTGGAAATCTCTGTTTGTTCAGAGCTGCTTTTGTTTCTTAGAGCAGAACTTTTGGCCATGGTCCTGCCACAGCTCAATGTTCTATTCTTTGGCAGGGCTTAGGTTATCGCTGTATCGTTATAGATTTTACACTTTAGAAATTGTTCCCATTCTTGTTGGGAGTTGATAATTTGAGTTTAGGCAGCTTGCCACAGAGTGAGAGTTCATTTTTCTTGTGGAGCTCTGACTTTTTTTTGTTTTGAGAAAAGTGTATTTAATAATGGCATTGTGGGGTTAACCCATGACTTTTCAGTCATGGGCTTGACAAGATGTGCACTGAGGAGGACTTCAGCCTTTGAGGGAATTTGTCTTAAAGCCAGTTTTTGGGGTTTTTTCCTCCTTGAACAAGATAATTTCCAGTAGTAACAGTTATTTGAGATATGTTACAGCTTACATGACGTGGTGTGAAGGCACTTTTGGGCCTCAGAAGTTGTGCAGATGTAACTGATTGGGACCATGGGAACAGCTATGTTTCAAAGAAGGAATAGAACATAGCTGACTGTTGGTTTGGTAGGGAAGAGAACATGGGAGGATTTATTTTTCTTTATTTTATCACTTATTCAACTACAGACGAGGAGGCAGCTGAATAAGAACAAGTTTGTGTAATGTGTACAAGATTCATTTTGACATCACAAATCAATGTCAAAATTAACTCAGTTGAAATCTTGATTATTATTCTTGACTATATTTTTTAAATTTTCTTTTAAGGCTTTGGGTCTGTAAAATGTAAATTTTCTGCATAAGAATTCCTGTGCTTCTGTTCTCATTACTGCTTAGAAAGTGATACTGAAGGACTAGTTAATTGAAAAAGTTAATTGTAGTTAATTAGTTTGTATAAATGGAATTTTAGGGCCGAGTTTCTTAGCTAATATAGAATACTTTGTCCATCTCAGCCTCGAAAAAATGAAAGCAACTTTTATTGAATTAAATAATTGTAATTTGCTTTATTTTGGAAAATCCAGTCACTGTGGACTTTTATTGTTTTTCTTTCCACAGAAGGGGGAGGTAATCCTTCCCAGCGACATGAGGTTCTCAGCGGGGTCGGATGGAAGCCTGTATGTGGTGTCCCCAGGGGGAGAAGAGAGCGGGGAGTATGTGTGCACTGCCACCAATGCTGCTGGCTATGCCACCAGGAAGGTGCAGCTGACTGTCTATGGTGGGTGTCACCTCAGCTCAGCTGCAGCATCCCTGTCACCCATCCAATGCATTGGGAGCTAGACACACCCAGGGTGCATGGGATGGGAGCTCTTCTCTAGCTGGTGCTTGTGGATCCCCAAACCAGGCAGTTTTATACGTGGCTGATCCCCAAAGGCCTGTCCTTCAGCCGTTATAATTCCCTTAAAGCCTCCTTATCCCTCTTATCTCAAGTCCACAGACCTTGGGCTGAGTGTAATTTCAGCTCTATGGAAGTGGATAGGAAGCATCTGTATGGGACTAGAATTTCCTGCTGAGAGAGAAATGAAGATCCTTTAATCTCACCAGAGCCAAGCCTTCCTGTCATCATCAATCCAATGTTAATAAAGTTTGACTCAGGTGTAGGTGTACTTTGCAAGGCTTTTATGGCTTGGAGTTACTGGGGCTGTTGTGTAACAGTTCAGAGAGTGGTTGCTGACTACCTATGCAATACAGAGCTCATCACATGCAGGAATTGCATCTATTTGCTGTGTCCATCTTTTTGAATGGATATTCCAGGCTTTCTGATATTTGTGGTGTTCCATGTGGACATCAGCCCGTGTCTGAGCTACTGTACATCAGCATGGCACTGATTTATCTCTATTGCAAACAGGTCATTAAAACAGGATTGTAATGTTTTATACCTGATAAAAAAAAAGATGTTGTATGGTGTTACATTTGTGCAAATATATATATTCATTGCAGCTTCTTAACGTGTTCCATATTATAGTGAAACCTAGAGTGTCCAGGCCTGGAGACCAGCAAGGAAATGCACATGATAAGCCCATAGAGGTCTCAGTAATTGCAGGGGAAGATGTCACACTTCCATGTGAAGTGAGGAGCTTGCCACCCCCCATAATTACCTGGGCCAAAGAAATGCAGCTCATATCTCCATTCTCTCCAAGGTAACAATGTTTGATGAAAAACAAAAGAAAAGTGAAATTGCCTCTAAACTGTCAGGTTTTTGGAAGGGTGATTTTGGTGATTTCTGACTGCCACAGGATCACTCTGAGGGTGTTTGTCCTGCCTGACCTGTTGTACTGGGTCTTGAAACTGTCTTTCCCAAGCCTGCTAAGCCCGTGCATGGTTGCACAGCTCCCGTTCCAGCATGTGCTTATATCCAGTCTCAGGGGGCCAGGAGGGAAGAGATCCTTGGTATTTGTACTGTGGTGGTGCCCAGAGACCCACATCATCTGTGCATGATTATAATTGTTTAAAAACTGTGTTACTTTTCTTATATACTTCACATTTATGCTCAGGGGAGCCCTGTCTGCAATTTATGTGAAGCCTGGGCTGCCAGTAGGATACAGATGATGATGACGATGATAAATGTTTGGGTGTGCTGACAAGGGCATGTTGCTTGCTGTGTTTTGGATCCAAAAACTCACCAGAGACATTTGAACATGTGAAAGCAGAATTAAATACTTGTAAAATGTTGAGTTGACAGCCTTAGAGAAGGAAGAGCTGTGTTGGATGGTGTTGGAGTTCTCCCTTATTATTTAATGTGGCACAGAACAAGAGGGAGATGAGCCAGTGACTATTCCCTGGATGCTCCCCTTTGGAGTGCCAGGTAGTGTCACTGGCTATGCTGCTGCTTTCTGCTCCTCAGGGTCCCTCAGAAGGGCCAGGCACCATCTGTGTCCATAAAGCAGGGAATGGCAAGGCTGGCCACAGGAGGCACACTGTGCTTGCTGCTATCTCCCAGTGATCCCATGGATGGCATCAGCCAGTGTCTGAGCTAAGGAGTTGTACTGGAGATCCTCTTTCCTTTGTGGCCAAACCTGCACCTTGGAGGCATTCCAGGGAGCCTGTGACAGCCTCAGCAGATCTTTTGCCACCATGTCTGCTGAAGGAGGCTCGTGTGCAGGAATTTGGCTTGTTGTCAGTAATCCATGAGGGATTTTCTGCTGTGTCCTGTGAGCATGTTGCATGCACTAACAAATCTGCATTCTATGTCTCTTACTTGTCCTCGTTTTACCTCAGGAGACACTGATAAATTAGGGTACTTGCTTATGGCTATTGTGGTGAGATCCAAGTTGTCCAGGGGAACAGAAGTCCAGCTCAGCCCATTCCATAAAATTGTTTATAGATGTCAGCAAAAGTTACAGATTAGTCCAAACAGAACTGTTTGAGACCACCCAAAGATCTTGTTAGAAATGTGAACAGTAAACAAAGGGAGAGGGAAATCAGATACGAAGGAACTTTTATCAGAAAGCAAATGTAATTACTGGACAAAATCAAGGAGGAGAAATTGCTTCAGAAATTTGTCTTTTGGGCTTATAAAAAAAGTGCCAAAAAGTTTGGAAAGATACAGGCAGCAGAGGAGGAATTGTAGTATCAGACAGATTTTACACTGGAGAAAATACATTTCACTTTCTTTCATTCATCTCTCCAGCCATTGCAATCCCCAAATTCACCATTTATGTCCTTATGATAACATTGTCCTAATTAGTGGCACAGAAAGGAAGACAGATGATCCCACCAATTCCCACTAATTTTGGGTGTTACCTTGAGTGCCAGGCTTGAATTTCTTCTTGTCAATCTTTAGCTGTCAATTTTTCTTCCCTCCTCACTTATTTTCCCTGTCTCTATTACCTTTGACTCCTACAGAAGATTTTGGCTTAGCTGGCCAAAGGAGTTTCTGGTGTTACAGATCTGTGACCAGAACTGGTGGACAATTTAATGCTGTGTAGTTAATTATTTACTGGGGAATAATGGCAATTCCTATAAACACCAGAACTGGCAGTTTTGAATCAGAATCCTCTCTTCCGTCTTGAATCAGTGTAACATCATTTCTTCCCAGGATGAAGCAGTAATAAAAGTTTTAACTTTCTGACCCTGCTGACCTGAGCTGAGCAAAAAATTTTAACAAGAGGGTGAAGAGCTCAATTCCTCTGCCTCTATCACATTTTAATAAGTCCTATAAATAGCTAGAACCAATTTTTGTGATTTGGATCTTAAATTTTAGATATTTGCTGTGTATTCTGAATATAGGAGCTCCATAAAGAGTTAGAAAAAAAATTAGTAAATATAAGTCATAGTTGCATAATATGGTCAGAGTTGTGTTATTTTAGCTCATAGCAATCATTAGCTGTGTGTAAGGAGAGGTCATTCATCTTTCCATACATGTTTATATGGTTTATCTGCTTCTTCTTTTTCCAGACACACTTTCCTCCCCTCAGGGTCAATGAAGATCAGTGAGACCCAAGTCTCAGACAGTGGAATGTATATCTGTGTTGCCACAAACATTGCTGGGAACGTGACTCAGTCAGTGAAGCTCAGTGTACATGGTGAGTTGGAACTCCAGGGTTCATCATGTGTGAGTTTCCACATGGAACTGAGCATCTTTAAAGAGGTTTCCAAAGTTTTTTCCTAATTGACATTAAGTCCTCTCAACTGTTGCTCTTTCAGGTTGTATTATCTTCATATGTGAGTTACTGATTTTGTGGAAAGTAAATATTGTATAAACACCCACAAATATGTAGATATGTGTAAAGGTGTCCAGTGGCTTCAGCCAGGACCTGTGTCCCTCTCCTTACCTTTATCTCATATCACTCCTTTGTCTCTCTCCTGCTCTCCCCACACTGGGGCCCAACCACTGTCTCTTAAACCCTCACTCAATGTCAAGTCTGGAAAAATGTCACTTGTTATTGTTTCAGGCATTTTTTAAAGTCTTTTTATTGCCAGTGATCCTTACAAAAAAAAAATATTGTGGCAAAAGACTTGTGGTGGATTTATATTATTCTGTAGAACCAGCAAAATCACTTCCAGTCATATTTTGTCTCCCTTGTCTGAACTTGTGTTTGGAAATGTACAAAGATCAGGGATTAGGGAAAGGAAATTAAAATACCAAAAGGAAAATATGATTAACTCTATCGTAAAAGCTTTTGAATTGTTTTGTGTTATGAAGAGCCAGGTTCCACAGCTCTTCCAGTATGCTCAGAATATGACAGCGCTCGTGGGAGTTGTGCAGTGTGGCTTGTTCAAATAAATTCAGCACCAGGGTATCTCTCATCCCATTCTGTGCAAAGAACATGCAGGGCTGCTCTTCTAGTCACCTGAGGGCATTTGATTTCTGTAAATAAGGAACATTTTCAAAAATTATAAAAATATAAAAGAATTTCATAGGGTCATAAAATGGTCTGAGTTGAAAGAGACTTTTAAAGCTCATCCCGTGCCACCCCCTGCCATGGGCAGGGACACCTCCCACTATCCCAGGATGCTCCAAGCCCTGTCTAACCTGGCTTGGACACTGCCAGGGATCCAGGGGCAGCCAGAGCTTCTCTGGGCACCCTGTGCCAGGGACTGCCCACCTTCACCATAAAAAATTTCTTTCTTATACCAGGTCTGAATCTTCCCCGTCTTAGTTTAAAATAGTTCCCCCTTGTCCTGTCCCTCCATCCCTTGTCCCAAGTCCCCCTCTAGCTTTCCTGGAGTCCCTTTAGGCACTGGAAAATGCTCTATGTCTCCCTGGAACCTTCTCTTCACCAGGCTGAACAGCCCCAGCTCTCCCAGCCTTAAGAATGATCCTGTACATTGTTGCTTTAACATTTCTGTGGGCTAAACTTGTCTTCCTCAGTTCCTCCAAGGATCCAGCGTGGGCCTCGAGTTCTGAAAGTGCAGGCTGGGCAGCGAGTGGAGCTTCCCTGCAGTGCCCAGGGTGTCCCTGCCCCATCGGTCTCTTGGTTCCGAGGCACAAGTGCTGTGCCCCTGGACGGGGGGAAGTTCCTGCAGAGCCCTGATGGAGCTCTGGGCATCAGCAGTGTCCAGCTCCCTGATGCTGGCATCTACACCTGTGTGGCCACCAACAGTGCCGGCCGCGACACGGCGGAGGTCACAGTGCAAGTGCAAGGTACTTGCTTGGGGCCACGCTCCTGCCCTAGCCCGGGCTGGCAGGGACTCCCTGCCAGTGCTGTGGGGTTGGAGCCTTGCAGGGCAGGGCTTTCTCTCGCCCACTGTTACATGATGCAAAAGCCACATCTGGTTTAGATATTATGTTCTGATGGTAATTGGGGAGAATTAGAATGAGCAACTAGTGTTTGGAGAGGCTGCAGAAATAAAAAAAAAAAAGTGTGCACTCTCTCTATATATATTTAAATCAAAAAATGATGTTGAAATGGTAAAAGGGTAAGTGGTCAATGTGCCAATTTAAATATGTAGTGTAACTCCTCACCTGAGGGGGTGACAGATGTCAATGGAGCATGACTGACTTAAACTAAGCAGGAACTGTTTCTTCTTTGCAAAAATCTAAAGGCAACATTCTGATCCCTTTGGATTAGAGATGCTGAGAAACGCTTCTACAGGCAACAAAGAACTCTCAGTAATTTTATTTAATTATAAAGAATATGCTTCATATTCTTCAGTCTGCACAGGAGTTTAAAATGAGACTTGAGAACAAAGGATGGCAGTAGCACTAAAATATGTGGTATGGGGAAAAAACAATTGAAGTAATATTTTTCAGATTATGCAGAAACATTGCCTTCAAAATAAATATAGCAAGATTTAAAGACAGCTATTTTCTGTCAAGTTCGAAAGCCTCTTTGTACTGCTTACTTCCTAAATATTCCCACTGAAATGGAAACTACTTTTGAAGTACCTATTCCAGTCAATGTAAAGAGGGTTATTGGAACGTGACCTTGTGTGAATGAGAGAGACTTAGTGTTGTGTATTGTCAAACTGCAGTTTTACGTTTGGAGCAGAGATCAAGCAGTTTTTTGGGTCTAATTTTCTTTCAGAGCCTCCCACTATCGAGGACCTGGACCCTCCATTCAACAGCCCCTTCCAAGAAAGAGTGGCCAACCAGCGCATCGCGTTCCCGTGCCCTGCAAAAGGTGAGTGTCATGGTGACAAAAGGATCTTTATCTGCTGACCATTGCAGATTACAACGCTGCTGTAAAAATGTCCAATCCACACAGTATTTTCCCTGTATGCTTTATATGGAAAAATTCAAACTAACAGTGATTTAAATAACTACTGCGTATGGAAGTCCTGTGGAAAGTCATTGCTAGCCAACAAGGATTTTACAGTGTTTAGGATGAAGATTTTTAATGTTAAAATCATCCTGTAACAGCTGGGGCTTCCTCTTGGAAGCTCCTGGCCTCCCTGTGCGTTGTCCTTCCAGCAAGCAGCAGGAGTTGTTTGAATCAATCTTGTTCTGAGCCAAGCGAAGCATTTGTGGCTGTTCCCCCTTTTCCTTGCAGGTATTCCCAAGCCTGCCATCAAATGGCTGCAGAACGGGCGGGAGCTGACCGGGGCTGAGCCGGGGCTCTCGCTGCTGGAGGACGGGACCCTGCTGGTGATAGCTGCCCTCACGCCCTCTGACAGTGGGGACTACATCTGCGTGGCAGCCAACGAGGCTGGAAGCACACAGAGGAGATACAGCCTCAAAGTCCATGGTAAGTAATACACACAGCCCTTGGGCAGCTGCCTTGGAAAAGTATCCTCTGTTTTCTTCTTGCAGATTGCACGGCCCAAATCTGCCCTTGTGTTGTTAAATTAGAAAATCTGAGTACTTCCTATTTTTTTGACACTCTATAGTTTTTCTTTTCCCCTGTTCTTTTCTGTTCTCTGTGGCTTTATGCACAAACCATCCTTGTTTTGCTCAAGGATCTTATTGATAGAAACTCCAGTTTTACTTGAAAATTTTAATGTGAATAACAAGTGAAGCTTTGTACTGTAGAAATTACAGATTGAGGGCTAGATCTGCATTTCAAATGAGAGAAGAGTTATATGAACACAGACTAGGAGATTTCTGTTTGCTGATAGTCTTCCTCTTCCAGAATCCTAGTTAGGAAATAGAAGCCCTACAAACTACTTTTATTCCAGCCTTGTTCACTTCCCGTGACAGTAACGTCTAATCCTGAGCAGGATTATATCATTATTTTGAGAAGAGCAGGAATTCCATCTCGTGCCAGCAGGGCTCCTCAGTGGGGTTGGAACTTTCTAATCCACAATTTAAGGCCATTCTCTTTGCATTTATAGTGGGACAAATGATAGATGGGATTCTTGGGCATGACTGGACCAGTGAAGAGGAAGGATGACTCTGGATTAGGCTTCCTTCATATGCTAAACAAATAACACTAGATGTCAAGATTAAATTTCAGATTAATTTTAAGATTATTCTCTTAAAATGTTGATGGTGCTTGTGTTTGAGTGAATTTCCCTGGGAGTCTGTTATTGAGCGAGAGAAGACTGGTTTTGGCAAAGAGAAGAAAGGATGCAGGAAAATATGTCCAGAGCCTAAAGACAGATGGAAATGTTGGGAAGGGAATGAGAAGGGTTTGAGAAATTTTGATTTGTAGTGGTCCTTGACTGAGATGGAAAGGAGGAAAGGGGAAATCACTGGAATAGGAAGACTTAAATGATAATGTTGAGCTTTCTTGCAGTTCCTCCTGAAATTAGAGATCAAGATAAGGTGACAAATACATCTGTGGTTGTTCATCACCCTGTAAGTCTCTTCTGTGAAGTAACTGGTAACCCCTTTCCAGTCATCTCCTGGTATAAGGATGATATCCAGGTATGTGGCATTAATCTAACTGTGGACTTTTGAGGGCTTGGTATGAGAATTCATTCAAAATAAATACAGGTAAATGCCTTTATGTATGTTTAAGTGCTCTGAGAACACCCCCACAAAAAGACAGCTAAATATGGCTAATCCATTAATATTTAGCTCATCCATTAATTCTTAAAGTCAAATGTAAACTCTTTATTTTCAATATTCCCTTAGGAATTGACCTTGGCAATCCCCCAGTATTGTAGATGCCAATCCCTGCAGAGGAGACCAATATTGTAATTTTTTTCATTCTATAGATGGAGAAATAAGAACTTTTGGAGGTGAATTGAATTCCTCAGGATTATCCTTGAGTTCTTTGTTTCCACTTGTAGCTGATAAGTCATAGTTTAAGATGAGGAGAGGTCCCTATATGCACTCCTGGGACTGCCCATTGCTGCTGGTTGGAGTTTCCCCTCTCCCTGCCCTAGGCTGAGCTACAAACCATATTGAATACATTGCAACAGGACAGGAGATTAGTGCTGAAGCTGAAAGGGGAAACAGATTATCCTTCCACTAAAACAACCATTTTCTTATAAAAATCCAGCTGTGATACTTGGCTGCTGTAGCTTGGATCACATAAGGCTAATGTCTCGGGTTCCTCTAAGGTTGTGGAAAGCAGTGCTCTCCAGATTTTGCACAATGGGAAGATACTGAAGCTCCTGAAAGCTGCTACTGAGGACGCAGGACAGTATTCATGCAAAGCCATAAATGTAGCAGGAAGTTCTGAGAAGCTGTTTAACCTCCATATACTTGGTTAGTTCTATGGCTTTGGGGTTGATTTTTGTTTGGTTTGGGTTTTAGTTGGTGATTGGAAAAACAGTTGATATTTAAGAAGCCAATAAATTTCGACTCATTATAAATAGATATTCTTCCACTCACTGCCCACAAATTATTGGCTGCTGAAGCACTGAGTGCTTGAACTTTGCCATTCTTGTAGCAACACAGACAAAATACTGCTTTTGATTTCTGGGCTTTGTTGCTTTGTTTGGTATTTGGGGTGTGCAGTGTGACAAAGGGATGTTCCCAGGTACAGTTGACCAGTGCAAATGTGGAAGTGCTTGTAGCAATAGACAGGCTGTTGTGATCTGCAGAATTCCTTCTGCAGTGAACACTAAAGGTGTTTCAAGGGAATAGTAAGATCCACTGCTGCATTCCCTTCAGTCACAGGGCACAGGTTCCCTGGCTAAATACCAGTCCTTCCTTAATGTTTGTCTTTTTAAAGTTCCACCGAGCGTAATAGGTGCCGATACCCCTGGTGAAGTGGCAGTCATCCTTAACCAGGAAATCCGTCTGGAATGCAGAGCCAAAGGCTTCCCTGTTCCTGACATTCACTGGTTCAAGGATGGCAAGTGAGTATATTGCAGCTTTTGTGGTTTGTGTCAGGCTCTTCTTCTCCTAGAGCAGAGAGGAAGGAAGTGCAATGTTTAACTACTTTGTGTTAACTTAGTGTCACAGAATTTGGCGGGGTGTGAGGTGGTAAATTCTTTAATCAAAACATCCCACTTTCCTTTCTGAACTCACCTATTATTGGCACTTGCAGAGCAGGTTTTGGGTTTTTGGAGCAAGATGATGGTTGAAGCAACATAAGCAGCACCATTTATTTTGAGTTTATTCTGTGAGTTTAATACCTGGATTATTTTATGCACATTATTAGTTAAAATGCAGTTCTTTAGCTGAGATGATTTTTCCACTGGTAGACAGAACTCGTATCAGATGTTTTGCTGGCTAGTGCCTTGTGCAGTTCTGCTTATATACATTAAAGGTTTTAAAGGTTATATGTACATGTTTATAGTAAAGGTTTGAAAACATTTATAGCCTACATGTTTTCCATTCCTCATCTCATCTTCCAGGAAAGCACAGCAGGGGAAGAATTCTTAAATATTAGCTGAAAACCCAGCTGGGCTGGGTGTTTTTGGTGTTTAACAATGTCATTCAGTATAGGCATTGGTCAGGACTCACAGATACTCTGCTGTGACAATTCCTTACCCTTTCCTATGGATATGTTGTTCCTGTGTAGCAGTTGACATTTTGTTATCAGCAAAGGCCTGGCATGACTAAATAAATTAGGAGAAGGAGCTGAGGTCAGGTGTGTGACTCTGGCTCTGATGCTGGCATCTTGGAGGTGTGAGAAAAGTACTTTTTGTGATTTGATTTATTTTAGATATTAGGAGTAGAGTTAATCATAATAGCTTGTCACTGCATGGTGGTTCTCGTGATTAATGCCATTAATTTAGTGCTAAATGGCACTCTCGAATGGTACAATTACTGTCACCAAAGGACCTCTTCTTCTTACTGTCAGTTTAAATTAGTGCTGAAGGGGTGGGGGCAGAATTCTGTGAAGCAAAATGGTCTCTGTTTCAGGCCCTTGTTTTTGGGTGATCCCAACGTTGAGCTCCTGGACAGGGACCAAGTTCTCCACATCAAGAGTGCTCGCAGGGTTGACAAGGGTCGCTACCAGTGCAGTGCCACCAACACTGCTGGCAAACAAGTGAAGGAGGTCAGGCTCATTGTCCACGGTAAGTTTATGGAGTGCCTGATCCCAGAATATCCTCTTGTCGTACTCTTAAGGTTTCTTAACTTCTCTTTACTTTTGTGTTTCTCGTTAGTCCTGGCTGGACAAACAGAAGCCCACAGAGCAAGTGAGGAACCACAGTATTAATTCTTGCTAGTTCTTACTTTGTTTTAGCTGTTAAGCTGTGCTTTTGGCTTTGATATTTTCCCAAAACACCATATTAAAACCATTCCTCATCTCTGATAGAGAAATGCAGTCGCCTTTGAACTGGGTGTGTTTCAGCATATTCAGTGGATTTGGGGTTTTTTATACAAAAAATGTTTAATTAGTAAATATTTCATTGTAGTTTGATAGCTGCAGGACCTGTCTCAGGTGGGGATCCATCCATTCCCAGACACTTTGCTTTATGTTTCTGCAGTGGTGTTTTCAATGACCACTGTGGAAGTCAGAGGAATCCATGGATATATTGAGCATGTTTGGCAGCAGAGGAGTCAATGTGTCTGCCAGATGTGTCTGGTCCTTTCAGCAGCCATAAATTTAGTCGTTGCCAATTGCACTGTGTTTTTATTGCTTCTATAGAGATTTACAGACTCTTTATATTGGCTGATTTACACAAGAGCTTGTTTGCTAGAAAAATCCAAGTCCTGCTGCCTAGAGAGCAAGGGAAATGACTGTGGGCCAAAAAGCTTCAAAAATCGGAGCATAAAGCAAGACTATTAAGCTCATTCTTAGTCTCAAAGTGACTGACTTCATCCTCAAAAGTTTGGAGCATGGAGCTGTTCCCACTGCTGTTGCGGAGGCTCTTGGGTGTGTTTGGCATTTTCAACAGCAGGATCCTTGCTGGGAGGATGCACCTCCCAAGGCATTCAGGGATTTCTCTTTCTTAGGGGACAGGGAAAAGGGCTGCCCAAATGCATTGCAGGAGGCATGAAGGCCCAGCTGTCCTAACCTGGCACATGTTGGAGCCTGGTGGTCTTTTTGTTGTGTTCTCTTCATGTATTCCACCCTGTGTGCCTCGAAGGACTGTACAGGTGATAGATGACCTCTTCTGGGCAAAGAACCAAACAAAACACAGCAGGAAGGGTTGGAAGGCTGATGAAGATATTTTATTCTTTCAGCATTCTAATGTTTTGTTTAAATCTGCGCATACTTTGTAGTCTAAGGCTTTAATGTTGTTTTCTCTTTTGAACTAGTCCCCCCTAGTATTAAGGGAGGAAACATTACCACGGAGGTGTCGGTGCTCCTCAACAACCTGATAAATCTGGAATGTGAAACCAAGGGAATCCCTGTGCCCACCATCACCTGGTACAAGGACGGGCAGCGTGTGATTTCCAGTCCCCAGGCTCTGTACGTGGACAGAGGGCAGTTCCTGCAGATCCCACGGGCACAAGTGTCAGACTCTGCACAGTACTCGTGTCGTGTGAGCAGCGCTGCGGGGACTGCAGAGAAGCTCTTCCACGTGGATGTCTATGGTGAGGGACAGCTCCTAGGCTGCCTTACTGCTCCTGTAGAATGGCTGTAGAAGAGATTTTCAGCCTCTGCAAGCCTGGCAGCGGCTGTGATTGAATTCTGACCTCTGTTGGCAGGGCTGTGTAGAGGGAGATTTAGACCCTCTGCTTTATGGGACTCTCCGACAGCTCTTGACTTTATGGAATCATAAAATAGTGTGGGTTGAAAAGGACCTCAAAGCTCATCCAGCACCACCCATACCATAGGCAGGGACACCTTCCACTAGCCCAGATTTGCTCCAAGCCCCATCCTGGCTTGGACACTTCCAGGGATCCAGGGGCAGCCACAGCTTCTCTGGGCACCCTATGCCAGGTCTTCCCCACCCTCACAGGGAACAATTCCTTCCCAATATCCCATCTAAGCCTGCCCTCGGTACCATGTTTTCTTCTACTCTGCTATTTCTCTTCCATGTATATCCATTCTCCATCTCACATCTGCATGCTAAACAATACTTACTTGAAAGAAGCACTCTGGATGTGATCTTTAGGGTACTCTTTTAAGTCTTTCTTGTCTAGTTCTTCCCTCTTAAAGTACTGTATATCGTCTGTATTATACAGCTGGTCAATTTTGAGCTACATCATTTGAGTTCTCTGCCTTGCCTTGCCCCAGCAGCAAATTCTCACATGAAATTATGCGTGACATGATGGCAGATGGAGCCAGAGTGGGCGGAACAAACGCATTTTCTCTTAATACATTTTCTGGCTACAGAATTAATGGCTTGCAATATATTTCTTCCTTTCTGCAGTTCCTCCAGTAATTGAGGGCGATGCTGACACAGCCCAGAGCAGGCAGGTGGTTGCTGGGAATTCCCTGATGTTGGACTGTAAGGCTACTGGCAACCCTCCTCCTCTCCTGACCTGGTTAAAAGATAAAGTTCCTGTGAAAGCAAGTGACAAGCTCCGTGTCCTGGCTGGGGGGAAGCAGCTGGAGATCCTGAACGCCGTCGAGGCTGACCGGGGCCAGTACTGGTGTGTGGCCACAAGTATAGCTGGAGAACAAGAAATCAAGTATGACGTTGAAATCTTAGGTGTGTGAGCTGCAGATTTATCAGGTTCCCTTAAACCTAAGATGGAAAAGTTCCATAAAACCTATGGTTTTATTTTTGTTGTATTAATATATTAGGATTGGTTAGTCATGCACTGTATCTAGCTGAACCAGCACTGCACAACTTTTCTGTCCAGGGATACAGGACAGTTGAAGACTTGTACTTTCAGGTTAGTTCTCGAAGGATTTTTGTGTATGTGGTAGGTAAATATTATTCTCAGCAAAATTCTCTAAAATTCATCTTATTCTCTAAAATTCTTCTTACTTGTCTTCAGAGAAGAAGATCACAGAAATCCATTAAAAATATCACTTAGTAATTGCCTCTGAGAGAGGATATTTTTCTCTGAATTTGTGTTGTGCAAGTTTTGAACCTTATACTGAAAAAAACCCTTTTTCTTCTTTATCCCTTGAATCCATTACACAGTCTGTATCTCAGCAGTCCCTTCTGAATGTCTTGAGGTCTTTTCCTGACATGGAGAACTGTAAAGAACTGATTTTTAAGTTTTGCTCACTTGAACATAATACTGAATGAAGATGTAGAGCATTCCTTCTGCTTCTGGAGGTAAATGTCACTGGTCTTGATAGTGGAGGACCTGTGTGGCAGTGCTTCCTTCCCAGAGAGGATGAGACAGGGTGAAAAGGACCTGGAAGAGGATCCTCTGCATCTTTGTTTTCTCCTTCTGCTGACAGAGGGTGCCAAAAGCCACTGCCCCCCGCCCCTTCCCACCCATTCAGCAAGGTTCTTCTGACAGAATTTGGAAAACCCAACCAAACAAGAAACAGTAAAAAACTGAGAGCAGTGATTTGAAGCCACAAAATGTCACTGGGCAGATGTTTCTGTTCAAAAAGGAACAGTAGTTAATAAGGAATCAGTGTGTGTTTAACAGTGCTATTTGAGAGAGACTTGTTTGATATTCCTGATGTATAAATGTTTCTCTTGGTGGATTTTTCTCTCTTACAGTGCCACCATTTGTGGAAGGTGGGGATGAGCTCTTGGGCTACATTGTGATTCTCCATAGCCCTTTGGAGCTGGATTGTTCAGCAAGAGGGACACCCTCACCAACTATCACGTAAGGGCACTGGTATGACAGTAGAAAAAAATACAAGTAAATCTGCTGGTTGCTTAGGTGAGCTTTATTAGCCACCTGTGTTAATCAGTGGTGGTTAATGAGTAGAGGACAAACTCCTGGCTCCACTGATAGCAACATCAGGATGTCATTTTAAAGTAGTTTGGTTTGTTGTGCCAATATCCATGTCCTAGAGATGAGGATAGAAAACAAGAGCAGACAAAACTTTAAGTCCTTTGCTAATGCAACTTAATGTGCCCTTTTCTTTTGCCACCCATGAGTACTTTTGCTTTGGAGGTTCCTCTCTGCCTCTGGTGGTATCTGCTGTCACCTTTCTGACACTGTCTTTAGTGGCTGTTCCCCAATACTCCCTTCTGATAAACCCTTCAATCCATGCCACTCAGACAAGGGGATTACAACCTGGCACTTCCAGACTTCGCTAGAAATGCAAACAGAGTTACTGAGGCATTCTGTTTAATGGAATTGCGCATATTTTAAGATAGTTGTTGATCTTGCTTTCACTGACAACTGAGACAGAACTTTCTTTTTGGTAGGTGGTTCAAAGATGGTCAGCCCGTTGGAGAGGAGGCTGGACACAAGGTCTTATTAAACGGACAGAAACTTGTCATCTCTCAAGCTCAGGTGTCAGACAGTGGCCGCTATAAATGTGTGGCTGCAAACAAGGCGGGAGAACATGAAAAGGAATTTGATGTTACAGTGCACGGTAGGTTACTCAAGGTGGGTGGGAAGCAGCAGACTGCTTTTATTTCAAATTGCTGGCAAGAAGGTGCTCAGACTTTTTATAAATGTTTATTTGCATTAGCAGGTTGTAAAACTGGAGAGGAGATTAGATGAAATAGAATCATAGAATGGTTTGGGTTGGACACCGGCCATGGCAGGGACACCTTCCACTAGATCTGGAAGTAATGCCGCACTTACCTCTGTTACTCTGTTAAATATATACTAAATAAATAATAAATAAATATTAAATATATATAATATATATTAAATATACCTTTTTGCATATTTAAATGTACATGTTTAAATGAAGCATCATTTTTGTTTCTGGTGCTTTTTGCAGTTCCTCCAACCATTAAATCGGCTGGGCCTTCCGAGAGAGCAGTTGTGCTCCACAAGCCTGTGACCCTGCAGTGCATAGCCAGTGGCATCCCCAGCCCTTCCATAACCTGGTTAAAAGATGGGCAGCCAGTAAACACAGCCAGGGGAAATATCAGAGTAAGCATGATTCTTTTATGGGATCCAAACTGTGGAAGATAATTGCCGTAAGTTATACGTGTTAGTGCTTCTTTTCCTTTTGCTTCTCTCACACTGTGATATGAAAGTGCTTGAGATCATCCTGCAGACTGAGGGGCTTTTTACCTGATTAGGGTGGTGTCTCAGTTAATAGCAGTGTTCAGTAGACTGAATCCCACTAGACACCTCATATCAGGAGAGTCCATGACTAGAAATTCAAAATCTGTCTCCTTCCAGTTGTACTTTGCCCTTCAAGGTCAAATGCTTGTCTGTTGATTATGAGGTGGCTCTAGCCACTCATCCCTGTGAGGTGGGATTATCTGAGCTCTTCTGTAATCACTGCAGCAGCTACCTGTAATTCCCTTCTCCTGGTGAGATCCTGCCTTTCCATGAAGAGCCTTCCCCAGTGCTTGCATGTTCCAGGGGTGAGTGCTTGCAGTGGCTTTGATTTCCCATGGCTGGAGCAGTTCTTGGTACCTTGCCTGCAGTCTCCTCTGCCTGTCTGCCCCTTGCTATCCGGATCTCCTCACACCTGTACAGCTCCTGATGCTGCTGTCCCAGGGACACCGAAGTCTCTGACCTAGCAGTTTCCACATTCCATGAGCCGGGGTTGGGAGGGGATGAGCCCGGCCGTGTCCGCTCGCCCTCTCACTGACGCTGTGCTGGGGGCAGTGTGTCACACGGCTCCTCTCTGTGTTTGGGAACAGCTGGAGGCCTCGGGCCGTGTCCTGCAGCTTGGCAAGGCCCTGCCCGGAGATGCCGCCCGCTACACCTGTGTGGCCACCAACGCTGCGGGGGAGGCCCAGCAGCACACCCGGCTCCACGTGCACGGTAATGCGGCCAAACGGGGCTGTCCACGCAGCTCTTGCACCTGGGCTCACCTCGCTCTGGCTTTTTTCCTGGCTCTGCACATCCACCTCTCCGTTCTCTTTCTCTGTCCCACTCCATTAGTAAGGAGTGAGGGCAGAAACTGACTTTTGCAGAGTTTGGCTTCTCTCTTGTAATACCAAAGGACACAAATAAATGAATGAATGTTTTTACAGGTACCTCTGCGTAGCAGAGGTATCCCAAAAAGCCAAACACATTCCTACTAACCCACCCCTCAGAAGGGTACTCTGTGTTTCTGAATCAATGTGTGATATACCACCACTGGCATTACTAATTTCATCCAAGCTTTTTGTGGATATTGGTATTTCCCATGACCCTGGGAAACGGGAAATTTTTACAGGAATAACTTTTCTGGGAAAGGAACATTTTCTTGTGAGGGGGTTTTTCAGCCTGTATAAAAGGAATTTTCTTTTGCAGCTAAAAACAGTATAAAAAGAATCAGGGAAACTTGAGAAGCTGTCATTTGCGTGTGAATTTAATAAATGCTCTCACCATGATTTACATGTATTTGGCTTAGAAGTGGTCACGAAGTGTTGTGCATTGCTGATGTGATCCAGTCCTCAAAGGAGGTGTGGGAATCCTCAGGAGGTGCAGGATTGCCACAGTGGCAATATTCTCACAGAGTATGGCTATGTTGATTTTTATTGCCCAACCAAGCCAGTAATGGGAAAACATTAAACTGAAGTGAGGAGAGGTTGCAGAGTCTCTGTGGATGGGACTTAGAAAGAGGAGCCACATTCAGACTGTGATAATTGCATCACAACTAACTTGTGTCAGTCCCATGCTCATAAAGCTCTCCTTTGTTATCAGTCTTCATGTTCAAACTGTCATTATCTGGCTTTTCTGTCATGTTTCAGATTTGGGAACTTCAGGAAGGTAAAAGCTGTCTACACCACTCAGTTTGCTATCACAAGGTGAAGTGAGAGGAGCTTGCCGCAAGAAAGAATTGCTGTTCTGTGTTGTGTACCCATTACTTGCAAATCTTTAAGTTCCATTTTTCCTGAAAAAAAAATAAGATTAGCAAAAATAATGGTTTATTCATCTTACCACTAATGAGATTATATAATTAGAGAGTATTCCCATTTCAGAGATGAAACTTCTGGAGAAATTCCTTGGTCACCCAGCAGTTGAAGCTTGTGCAACTCATTGCCCAAAGTTTCTTCAGGGGTAGATGACTTTGTGATTGGATGCTCTGCTAGCTGGGTGGCTGAATTAATGAAAACCTGATGCTTTTGTCTTTTCCCAGAACCACCCAGTCTGGAAGATGCAGGAAAAATATTAAATGAAACAGTGGTGGTGAATAATCCAATCCATCTTGAATGCAGAGCATCTGGGAACCCTCTGCCAGGTATCCATGTGCACCTCGGGGAACATCTCATCAAGGGTTTCACTTTTGTGTGTCTTTGGAAAGTAATGGATATGCTGAATGTGGAGCTAATTGTGTGATTTTAAACCAGCTAGAGACTGTGATGGGAAATGTCAAATGACTGTGTGATGGCTGACATGGAGGAAGGATTGAGGAATTCAGTGATCCCCACTGATAAATGAGTGAAAACACATCACAAGGATAATCTATTCCCTTGTGATGCCCTGTCCACAGGCAAGAGCACTATTTGATTTCTACTGAATGAGCTTTAAACACATCCACTTTTATCTCCTGTCAGTTCAGTATTTGTTAGTGTAAGGCAGACCTGAAATACTTCATGGATTGAACGTGCCTGTCAAGTGTGCCCGTGTCTAGGACTTTTTTAATGTGTGGATTTTGTTACTTGGTATGATATAAAAACACATATCATTATGAGAGCAATTTTCTGTATTAATTATTGTAGAGCAAAACAGGGGCAATAGTTACTAAGAGCTTATATCTAATATAGCAAATTATTCTTGTGCTGATTATAGCAACATGTTCAGATGAAAGGTGTTATTACATTTCAAATGTGCATCCAGCTTCTCCTTTTCTACCTTTTAAAGAATTAATTCACAGCAGAGTATTATTTTGTAGAATAATTTGTACTTACATAAAAAAATTAAAATGTTGAGGAAGTAAAATGTTATAAAAGCGTAAGAATTTTATGTCTATTTTACATACCTTTTAATTTTTTTTCTCCTTTATCCTAACAAATTTTAGTAATCAACAATTAAAACTATGGATTTTAGATAATTTATGCAATAAGAACAGTTTGGTCACCCCTGGTGTGATATGATGGCACATCCTATTGTCAGGATATACCATGAGTCAGGAAAGTGAGAGCACAGCATCTCACTGGGAGAGAGAAAAGCTGTATACAAGTCTTGTCTATCAGTCAGGCCAGAGCACTTAGTGGGTGTGAGTTTTCCCCAAAACCCCTGGGAACCCTTGTGTATTACAGATAATCCTTCCATGAGCAGTAATTTCATCTGAATAGTGAAGTGGTGCCAGCAAAGCCTCAGTGACCCATTCTCCTGATGGATGGTGCCATCTTTTGGCTGAGATGCAAAATCTGCAGATTTTCTTGTTGTCAACTTCCTATAAAATTTTCTTCTGCAGTAGCACCAAGTTTTCTGCTGTTTATTTTCAGATTTTTGGTCTGCCAGTTGCACTTTGATTTGGTAGCTTATGTTTTGATTCTTTGTCCCAGGTAGTTCAGTTTAATGTAGTGATAATTTAAGGTAAAAGGTAAAAAAAATTGATACGTGTTGGAGAATGCCTGGATAGATCCTCTGTCTATCCCATATTATATATATCTATTATATCTAGGGCTATTATAGTATCCCTGGATGGTTTGGTTGGAAGGGACCTGAAAGCTCATCTCCTTCCATCCCCCATATATTGGGGGTGTGGATGATAGTGTCAGATTTCCTGCTGAGTTGTGGGACATAGTGAGGAAATCTTCCTATTTCCTAATTTTGTGTTTCATTTTACTGTTCTGAATCACGACTAACATTGCCACTGACTGTTAAACGCTGGTGCATGTGTGAAAGCTGAGGTGGCCAGTGTGATGGCTCTGTGGTGCCGCATTTTTTGGAGTTGTCAGTGATTTGTCCCCATTCCTCCCCTGCAGCCGTGTCGTGGTCCAAGGACGGGCGCGCGCTGGGTGACAGGGGACAGGTGCTGCGCATCGAGGGCGCGCAGGTGGCCGACTCTGGCCTCTACAGGTGCCTGGCTGCCAATGCTGCGGGCACGGCTGAGCTGCTCTACAGCCTCCAGGTCCATGGTGAGTGCAGAACCAGGGAACTGTCACTCTTGGAGCTTGGGGAACGCTTCTGAGAGCACCGAGTCCAACTGTTCCTCCAGTGACACATGTCCCCAAGTGCTACATCCACATGGCTTTTAAATCCCTCCAGGGATGGGGATCCCACCACAGCCCTGGCCAGCTGTGCCAGTGTCTGACTACCCTATCCATGAAGAAACTTGTCCTAGTAGTCTAATTAACTTCCCTACCCCCAGCACAACTTGAGGCTGTTTCCTCTTGCCCTGTGTTGTGACACTTAGGAATAATACATGCAAGCTCCACCTTTGCTTTCCTCCTTTTCCAGTCTGCTTAACAGACTTGGTATCATTCATCACATGATCACAGAATCCCAGGGTGGTTTGGGTTGGAAGGGACCTTACAGCCCATCCAGTGCCACCCCCTCCCATGGGCAGGGACACCTTCCACTAGCCCAGGTTGCTCCAAGCCCTGTCCAACCTGCCTGGGACACTTGCAGGGATCCAGGGGCAACTACAGCCTCTCTGGGAATTCCATTCCAAGGCACTCCCTACCCTCACAGCCAGGAATTCCTTCCCAATATCTCATCTAACCCCGTCCTCTGGCAGTGGGAAGTCATTCCCCCTTGTCCTGGCACTCCATGCTCTTCACTATTCTGTTTTCTTGCTGACATTAGGAGTTTTGAATGTGAAAAATGTGCCAAGGGAAGGCATTTCTAGGAAGAAAGATTTTGTGGAAGAGGTATTTTGTTTAAGGCATCATTTGATCAATTTGGAGGGCCTGGCAGTTGATGGGGTTTGTTGTAGATGACTTTGAAGCTCATGGTAGACAAAGGACAGATCAAATACTCTTTCATAATCCAAGAGTTTTAAAGAAAAAACTACTGTGTCTAGGAAGATGAAGTGGAAGTATGGGTGTTTGCTGACGTGAGACAATTGGAACTTTTCCAGTGATTTCAGTGGCTTTTGAATGTGGCCATAGTCCAAATTCTTATCTTTGATACATGCATGTGCATGTAGCTGGTTTTCTGTGGGAGTCTTCCATACAAAAATGTGGCCCAAATTTGGCACAGTGTTCCCAGCTGAGATGCACACACTGTATATAGTTCCTGTTAATGTTAATTAATGACTTGGGCAGAGTGTTCCTGTGGATTTAATGGCCATCATGGGAAAAACTGATGGCACAAGACACAGTCAAAGGCAATTAACGCCACCGAGTGATGAATTCCCAGGAAATCCTTAGAGCTAAGGTCATTATTCTAGTTAAATGGAAAACAACCCCTCAGTACATGTGCATCTTTTTAGGGGTGACAGAATTTCAGCAAACACATCCAGAGTTTTCTAGGGAACTAAAATTTTCTGACTAACACACAGAGCTTCTCCTTTTAGAACAGAGTATATGCAGTTGCAGCCACAATGAATGGCATCAAAGGAACTAATTGCATCAAACTCCTGTCCATGAACCTGCTTCATTCAGCTGGTGTCCTGCCAGGCTGACAGTAGAGAGGTGCTGGAATTCACCATCCACAGGTTTATCATCCACTATCCTTAGGGTTTATGAGTTCGAGAAGACAAAACTTAAAAGGTTTTGCCCTCTTTACCAGTGGAAGCAATGACTCCTTAATGGAGAGCAGGCTCATATGCCAAGTACTTAAAGTTGTACTATATTTATGGAAAGGCTGCTCTAGATTTCCATGACCACCTGCCTTGGTCAACTACTGGTCTTATTCACCAGTTTCTGTTGTTAACAGTGTTATCGGGTCTTTTTGGCATTAAAAACAATGCTTGATACCACTGGCTTAACACTGAATGGAACCAGGCAGGCTATCTGAAGGAATCAGGTGGAATTCCAGTTTAGTTAGAATTCATAGGATTTCATTGTATTAATTTTTTTCACTTCTTTCTCCCCACTCCAGCTTTTTCAGGAATTTGAGAGCAATGACTGCTGTTGCACTGCAATAGGAGGAACTTTGTGTGGGGGAAAGATGAAAAAGCTATAAAATACTGTGCCTTTTTTCTGCCCTTACTGCTATTACTGAAATGTATGTATGAGTGAGGAGAATCACAGAATCATGGAATGGTTTGGGTTGGAAGGGACCTTAAAGCCCATCCAGTTCCACCCCCTGCCATGGATAGGGACACCTTCCACTAGCCCAGCTTGCTCCAAGCCCTGTCCAACCCAGTCTTGGACACTTTCAGAGATGGGGTAGCCACAACCTGAGTTACAGGCTTTTAGAGGTTGCTAAATTCATTGATGAATCTTTTCAGTGCAGAATTTTATACATGTTTTCTCCCCTCACACAGAGCAATATGTATGAGTAGTTCACACCATTCTCATCTCTTTGCAGGAGTGGCTTTAAGCATTAAGTTTTCATCTGAAACTGACTTTATCACTAAGTTATTACTGGTAGGAGCAAATTGATTCTCCTAGTACATTAAACATGTTCCTTTTTTAATGATTCTTGTCTCCCTTTCTACCAGAGTGCTACAACATTTGCTAGACTGTGTGCCTAGAGTAAGTGCTTTAGATGTTCCATTGCAATGTTTTGTGTCATCAGAGAGGCAGATGTTTTCCAGTCTAATCTGGTAAACGTTTCCATATGCTCTGCCAGGCCAATTTATCACTCTGTATATGGATTTGCTTTATGTGGTTTACATGGTAAACTCCTTTCTTTAATCCCCACCACTCCTTAAGTCTTTCACAAGGTCTGAATGGAATAGTAGAAAAGTTTGAGGGAATATTTTCTGGCTTTATGGTGTGGTTCCTGGGTTTCACAGCTGTCCTCTGGGCTGTGGGCCCAGTCCCACATACCTTGCTCACAGTAGTTTCACTGCAGTTATCTGCCTGCTCTTGCTAGGGAAGAGCAGGATCTGGCACAGAGCGAAGACATTACAAGAGTTCAGCAGGAATAACATGAGAAAAGAGAAATAACATCCATAACTAGGCAGCCTATTTAATTTCATTGTGATTAATACTCTTATGTAGCTGTTATAGCCCTTTTTCTGTGTGTTTTTTTTCAGTCCCCCCATCCATCTCTGGCAGCAGTGACATGGTGACAGTAGTGGTCAATAATGCAGTGAAACTGGAGTGTGAAGCCAGAGGCATCCCTGCCCCTATCCTGACGTGGCTGAAGGATGGGAGCCCTGTGTCCAGCGTCAGCAATGGGCTCCAGGTACCAGGGTCAAATCCTGCTTTGTGGTGTTCCCTCTTGTGGGAGGAGGCTTTTAAGTCAGTGCAGTTTAATGGAAGAGAATAAGTTGGAAGACTTGGAGTAATATTATAAGGCCTTTTGCTCTGGGTTGTTTGTGTGAGTTTAACTCCAGTACTGTGTGAAGTGGAAGATAGAGGTAAATTGAAATAAAGTGGTCCTTTCACCTGATGTCATACTGAGTAAATTTGCATCAACAAATTTTCAATGTGCTGGGAAGAAGAGGAAATTGGACCAAACTCCTCTACTGAAGAGATCTGGAGAGTTCATTACATACAGCAGTAATTCAGAAAAGAAAACCAACCTCTGGTATAAGGAGATATTTCAGAAGTAAAATGAGAGGCTGTGGTTGGTTGATTTTATAATCTGAAAGGGTAGAGGGGGAATTAGTATTTGTGGGGATGGCTTAGGGCACAGACAAAAGATGTGACAGCATGTTTGAAGCTGGTGGGAGGGAGAGATATTCAGATCCTGCAAAGTCTTGAGAATGCCAGGAATCCCTTAGGGACTGACATGAAGTTGGAGTTCTGCTTTTCAAGTCTGCATTAGGAGAGAACACTGGAGTGCAGGGAGATGGTGAGAAGCAGTGGCAAAACAAGTGTTTCATTTTGAAATGAGCCCTAGGATTTCCCTCTGCCTGTGTTTGACACTGGGGTGTGCCTGAAGGTGCTGTGCTCCCATTGCAGGTGCTGTCGGGGGGCCGGGTGCTGGCACTGCCCAGTGCCCAGCTCAGTGACACGGGGACATACACCTGTGTGGCAGTCAACGCTGCGGGGGAGAGCCAGAGGGACATCGACCTCCGCGTTTATGGTGAGTGACAAATGTCTTCCTTTTGGTTCTGAGAGCTGTTCTTGAAGCTTGCATTTGACACACTGGGCCCAGACCCTGAGCAGCACTGAGTAAAAATAGTCCCAACCCGTAATGGAAGGCCAGGTGAGGAGGAAGGGTTTGTGTATGGAAGTTAAAACATATGTATGCACATCCACCCTCATTTACTAAAGCATGTAGGTGTGTTCTTCTGTGTGTCCTTGAAGAAATGTGACTACAGCAGTGAATTTACAAGTTTAATTCATAAAAGCTCATTTACAAATGACGAAAGAAAATACGTGTTTATGTAAAAGCAGATAGATCTGCCAGGTGAGAGATATTCTTGGGGCCAGTGCTGTTGTCTTTATTACACCAGAAGGAGGTACTGGGAGTTACCCACCCAGCTCTGCAGTTTCCATGCCATTTCCAAGCCTTGCTCTGCCTGTCTAAATGGAGAGGACTCTTAGTGCTAAATAGTGACTCTGTGTTGAGCCCAGCAAGTCAGCTCTGTCTCCTACACGGAGCAGGAAAGAAGTGTTATTTTAGTTTGTCAGTTTTCCAGATTGTCAGTGAATTAATTCTGAACTTTTTTGCCTGAACTTGTGTAAATTCATCCTCTCTTCTGATTGGGGCAATGCTCTCAGATGTCTGGTGGGATTGTTGGAACTGGCCTATGCAGGATTTTGGTGATCCCTGTAGGTCCCTTCCAGCTCAGGATATTCTATGATTCTGTGCTTTCTTGTAACTTGTATGAATTTCATCCTGGGTTTTTTTGTAACTTTTATCAGATGCTTTTTCATATTCATGGAATGGTTTGGGATTGAAGGGAGCTTCAAGCTCACTCAGTCCCACCGCATGCCATGGGCAGGGACACCTTCCACTATCTCAGATTGCTCCAAGCCCCATCCAACTGGTCTTGGACACTTCCAGGGATCCAGGGGCAGCCACAGCCAGGGCCTTCCCACCCTTACAGGGAAGGATTCTTTCCCTGACTGAAGTCCTGGTGACTTTTGCATCTGGAACGGGCAGTTAGAAACCCAGGACTCTGCTGTGGCAAGTGAGCCAAAGTTAATAGGCTGGAACATTTTATGTCTAGAGCAAGGAATATCAGGATCTCCTTTGGAGTTTGAGGACAGGTGTGTATGTCTGTGTAATGTGACATAGTTATATTTATTATTCCTCTTTTATTTTCTGGAACCTCTGTCCATTTTAGCTAGAGGAAATGAAAAGAGTTAGGAGTTGTGTATGTTTAAAATTAGTGTTGTATTAGAAGCTGGCGAGGGTTGAACTCAGCTGGAGGACCAGCTTGAGTGAGGCTGTCACCAAAAAGTAATATTGCTCTTCAGACTTGCCTCATAAGGGCAACCTAATGAAGAAGCCACAGGAGGAAAATAATTTGGAGTAGAGTTGGAGCTGGGTTGGTTGGAAATGTGCACTGAGCCAGGAGTTGGAACAAGCTCAGTTACTTAGAGTTACTATGAGCATAATTAGATTAATTTTAAACCCCATTCCTTCAGAAATAAGTGCTTTAGTGTCTGTGTCATAAACTCAGTTTCCTTTTGAGCACATTTCAATTCATTGAGCTGAGAGGAAAAGTAATTGGTGGAAGAGTCTTTGGAAGTAAATTTGCCTTCAGCGGGAATGGATCAGCTTCAAATTTTCAGTTCCACAATACTCATAAAGAATCTGGACCTTTGTGAGTTCTAGAAAGTTAAAAAGATAAACAGATTTTTTTTTCACTTACTATATTTCTTATCCACAGGGACCAGGCTTTTCCCTAAATTATTTCCAAACTGTGAAATCAGCAGCTCTGCTCTCCACTTCCTGGGCAAGAAACACAAAACTTGATTGTTCTTGATCCTCTTCAGGCCACCTCAAGAGCTGTCTTGCTGTCCCCTGAGTGCCACTTTGGGACACGTTCTGGTCTCCTGTGTGTGATTAACTTAGTGTGCTTGCTCTCACAGACAGTCCCACTGCCTCCCTTCTCACCCCAAAGTTCTGTATGCTCAGACCCTCAGTGTCTGGGGTCATGGATCCCATAACTAAAGGGCAAAGGAAATGTGACAATAAATATTCCTATATTTGGTCCTGGTCAACTTTTTGGGGGCAATATTTTGTCTATGTTCTTTTTGACTCCAACCATGAACACTTTCCTCATGGAAAATTTCTGACTTGCTGTGTTCAATGTTTAGTTCTCCGTTACTTTTGTTTTTCTGATTGTGGAAACACAACATTTGAAAACGGGTGAAAAAATGTGTTTTCTTAAATCCTGACACTGTTTAAGAACAGCTAATGGGTTTCAGTTGAAGTGTCCAGTGTTTTGGGGTTTTTTATTTCTACACAGAAAACTTTCCTTTCAAAAGGAGATTTTTCTACTGTCTGATTTGGAAATAATAGTGTAATGATTAGGTTTTCACTGAATTGCAGGACAAATGTAAATATAGTGCTCAGTGCCAACAACTGCAATAATTAATAGATCCCACACAAACCTGATACATGAGCTAATTGTAGATTATGGTTGTTGATTAACTCATTAACCCATTGACTTGCTTGCTGACCATTTAAGTTCTCATTCTGTTAGCTGCATTGGCCATCCCTGGACAAATTCTCTGTAGGTCAGAGTTTTCCTTGAAGCCAAGTATCCTTCTTGGCACTGTCTGGAACATCTTAAGACATTTTCAGCTTCTGGGGCTGATTGTTATCTCAAGAGCTTTTTCACTCAGCAGCTCTTTTTCCTTCTTGCAGGAATGCATTCCCCTATTTTTATATACTGGGGATTTTCCTTTCTAGCTATGCTTCAAGGGGTTTTTTTTATAGTCTTGGCTTATCTTTATGATTTCTCTGTAGCTGATACCTCACTAGTGTGCGTTTTGTACGGAAAATATTCTGTAAATAACAAAAATTATTATTGTGGTTTTTGTGGTATAAAGGAGACTGAAGTTTTGTGTAACTGAAGATAAAAGTGTAGTTTTATCTTTGCTAACTGAAGTCCCTTAACTCCACATTATGTTTGCTCTGTGAAGTCTTCAGTGCCCAAAGGTCCCTTGGTTTGAGCAAAAGGACAAGAGGAAACGGCCTCAGGTTGTGCCAGGGAAGGTTCAGGTTGGATATTAGGAAAAATTTCTTCACAGGAAGGATGGTCAGGAAGGATGTGTGGCACTGGCACATCTGCCCAGGGCAGGGGTGGAGCTGCCATCCCTGACGGAATTTAAGACCTGTGGATGTTGTCCCTGGGGACAGTGCTGGGGAATGGTTGGACTCGGTGGTCTCAGAGGGCTTTTCCAAGGTAACCAAGTGTGTGATTGTGTTGGTGCAGTTCCTCCCGACATCGTGGGCGAGGAGCAGAACGTGTCAGTGCTGCTGGGCCAGGCCCTGGAGCTGCGGTGCCACAGCAGCGCCGTGCCCCCGCCGCGCCTCACCTGGCTCAGGGACGGGCGGCCCTTGCTGGAGAAGCCAGGCCTGAGCATCTCTGCAGATGGGAGCGTGCTGCAGGTAAGCTGGGCAGGCAGGGCGTGCTGAGGCTCCTTCCTGAGGAGTTCCACCCTCCATGGAGGTGGGGACAGCATTGGGTTCTCTGGGGCAGCAGGGAGTGGTGTGTGAGGAGGGAGGGATGGCAGAGACCCCGGCTGTCTGGGTACAGAGCTTGCTGGATTCATGCTCTGTTATTAATATTCAGGGAGACATAGATAAAAATAAAATTGAAACCTGAGCCCCCTCTCCCTACACATTTCATGAATAATTATGTAGGAAGAAGAAACACAGGTTTTCCTTTTGTCCCCAGATTGAAGGAGCTCGAGTGCAGGACACTGGACGCTACACTTGCGAAGCGACAAATGTTGCTGGGAAAACTGAGAAGAACTATAATGTCAATATTTGGGGTAAGATTTATTAAGCTTATTCCAGAAATGGAAATGAAGCTCAGAACTGAATTGTGATGTGAGACACTGAAATCCTCTGTAGTTCATCAACACTCAGTTGCTGAGGCTCATACAGGGATATATTGTTGTATTTGCTGTACTTGAACAGGCCCAAGACAGTGCGCACATTTTTCAAATTGCTTTAATTTAGTTCTAAATTAACACCAGGCCTTTGTTGAGTTTGCAGAAATGAGAGTAGTTGGAACTATAACTAGTGAGTGGTATCCCTTCTCATGGCAGGGGGTTGGAACAAGATGATCTTTAACGTCCCTTCCACCCCACACCATTCTGTGATCATGATTCTATGATAAATACCTGGGTTTGGATCCATAGCTTTAATGCCATTTAAAGTAACATACCAGCTCTGGATTTACTGAAATGCTGAAGCATTGGTAATTCAGATAAATAAAAGCTGCATTACAAACTTATTAGGACTGAATCATAAAAACAGCTTTAATAATTTCTTTCTATGGCTCTATGTTGAATGTGGCTTAGGACATTATTTTAATAATTGCTTTTGAGGGGTTTTTCTGCACCATTTCTGCACTGTTACAAATAAATTTCGTGCTTTGGAGTCACAAGACTAGAATTACCTACGAGGATTTGTAACACTAAAATGACATTTTTCAGTACAGATTTCAAGTCTGTCATTATTAAAAAAACCATTCATGGCATTTTAAGTTAGAGGTGGGTGTTGCAGTACCATGCCATTTTCCCATGCTGAAGCAAATACCATTTACTGTGCAGGTCAACCTCTGCTCTCCTCTCTCTCCCAGGCTTTTACACAGGACCTTTGCTGGAGGGATTTAGATTTTTTCCTTTGTGCAGTAAGACCATTCCAGTATCTGAATGGAGGGATAATTCTTTGCTAGTTAGCAGCTTTGGTGGGATAAGCGTGATAGAAACCACAGGCTGCCTGTAAAAGCCATCTGTGGATAATTGTTTAGAATTATAGTTTTCATTTACACCCCAGCACCCAAATTCCTCCTTGCCATATTTTGACATTTTAAATCCAGGAAATGTATCCTTCTGAGGATTTGTGAAATCCTGAGAGCTAAGTGTGGATCCAGGAGCCAGCCTATGAGTTAAATGAAGAGAATAGCACAGGATTGTCCTGGCAGGAAGCAGGACAGATAAAGAGTAAAGCAGACAGTACCATAAGGCCCTTGGCAGTGTTGTATCAAACCCCACACATCTGGTTGCTGCTGGAGAGCTGGAGGTGTCAGAAGGAGAAGCTGGCTATTGTCACATGCATTAAAAAAGTGCTGCATGAGTTGTTTACCTGGGAGGTTTTATTTCCAGGTTCAATCTACATTCTCCTCTCCTTTTTCTTGGTCTTTATCTACTCTGTTTTCATCTGATGAAAATCAATCCCTGATTCCTAAGAGGCAATTATCCCTTCCCTAGGGATTGAACTAAAGTGCTTTAAGACTTTGAGAATCAGAGTGAAACACTGGTCCCTTTTGTCTGCAGCTGTTTTAAAGTCACAGAGCTGTAAAGCAAAGAGATCCTTCTGTTGCAGGAGAGTGATCAGAGAGGTGGGATCCATAGCCTTGGGTGTGGCAGCCAGTGTGCTGATGCAGAAAAATTCAGAGGAAAAATATAGTCTGAATTTTAAAAGTCACTGATGATGATCTCTGTGGGTTTATTAGCTTAGGACAGGAATGAGGCAGGTTCTTAGAGTTGGAGTCACTTGAAAAAGTCCCCAAACCATCTTTGGTCAGTGAAGTCCATTAAAGGCCGCCCAAAATAAAGCCTGTGCCTGCAGCAGCCTTTAGAGCCCAGAAGGATGGATGTAGTCATTCCCAAGTGTATTGTTCCCAACCCAGGGCCTGGTTAGCATTGAGGAGACAATCCTTGTCATTGCTTCAGAGCTGAATGGGAGAGGTTTGCATGAGGGTCATTTGGGGTTTACTGCTGGGTGATAATGTGTTGTTTCAAAGGCTGCACTTATTTGGCTTTTCTTTGCAGTGTCACCAAGTATTTCTGGCTCAGATGACAGCTCTCAGCTGACAGTCACTGAAGGGAGCTTGATTAGCCTGACCTGTGAGTCCAGTGGCATCCCACCACCCAGTCTCACCTGGAAAAAGAATGGTGGGTAACTGCTTATTTTATAAAGCATTTGCTTATTTTATAAAGCAAATGGGATAATTCTGATCTGCTGGGTTTTCTTTTCATCTTGTGTACCTTTTGGATGGTGTGTTCTGAGGAGTTCAGATGCACAGATATCTGCATTGCATTGTCCTGACATTGAGTAACATGAACTGCAGGAGCAGATTATTCCCTTCTCTCTATCTCACCTCTGCTTGGATTAGGTGTTCCTAAAGGTGCAAGAGAAGTGCAGTGCTGAGATTGCTCAGCTGACAAAAATGAACTGTGGAGCACTTAATATGTTGATTTGCCATGGGGTAACAGGAAAGCAGCACGGTGCCCCATCCCTGGAAGTGCTCCAGACCAGGGTAGATGTCTTTTGAGCAAGTGAAAGGTGTCTGGACCCATGGCAGAGAGTTGGAATGAGATGATCTTAAAGCTACCTTCCAACCCAAACCATTCTGGGATTGTAAGACTTGTTCGTGGATCCCGGATGTCAGAGCCAGGGTCACTGGGAGTCCCTTGGTGTGAAGTTGAGTTTCTGCCCTGTGATCCACTGCATAACACAGATTCTCTGAGCTGGTTTTAAATCTGCAACCATGGCATCCTGCCAAGTGGTGAAGATGCATGTAGTTGTAGTAATTGCTTTGGGGATTCACCAAACCTTTTCTCTCATCCCATCTTGTTCAAGAGTAGTCTGCACACCTTTTGCTTTAGGAGTTAAAGTTACATTGCCAAACACCTCTTTAGGAATTGGCAGACAAAGCCAGCTATTTTCAGCACCTTGTTTTAAGCACTGTTGGAGACAGAGTACAGGGCAAAATAAGATAATTTACTTTTCCAGTGTGGTAATTCTTGTGTTATTAATCAATCTTACTTATATTTGTGTTTTTTTAAGCAGAACAATTCAATATGGTATGTACTTGCTTTAATTAATTTTGGCTTATGGAAAGAGCAGGTTTTAATTACAGAACACTCTTTCCAATGCATAACATTTTCAGAGAACAGGAAGTTCTTTTTAAACCCTGTCTCTTGGAAGCCAGAAAGGCCTTATATGACATGTAAATGGACTGCAAGGCTAATGGGTGTACACTTAATGGCAGGAAGGAGACTTAAACCTGCTAGAAAGTCTAGAAAAGCAGTTAGAAAGGAAGAGTATATTTTCCAGCATGTTTGACATTTGGTGCAGTTTGTAGAGAGGACTTTAAATGCACAAGAGAGAAACGAAGATTAAGCTTGCTAGAAGAATCCTTGGCAGGTGCATCCCTTCTGTCAGGAAGTCTCCCTGCAGTTTGGAAAGATGAAAATGAAATCTGAGGTCTTCAAGACTGAAGAATCTGCTCAGAGAATGCAGTGGGAGTTTGCTGTCATGTTTCTGCTGAGGATTTCCTGAAAAGAAGCCTTTTCTGAAAAGAACACAGCACAAAGATAGTGTGAAACCTAAATTATATATTTCTAAGCACTGACATTGCATGAGACAATTGTACACTGAAAAATGAGTCACATTTTACTGAAAGTGCTGAGCTTTCTGCTCAGTGGAGGTGTTCCAAACTTTGGATGGATGTGAGGGAGAGTCAGTGTGCTTTACCTCAGGGTATCCCGTGAAATCAGTGGTTAATACAGAAAATCCTCAGAATCTGCTTGTGCCAAGTTCCTGCTCTCTGGGAAAGCTCTGACAAAATACTTCTAAAATGGGCAATTGTGCAACTCAGTCATTTTGAATGAGCCAGTGGACTTCACACCATGTGACTTTGATTTGCTCCTGGCCACTTGTGTGGTTTTATGTGACAGAAGGTCTCTTGCAGGCTCTCCTGTGGTGCCGGAGCCATCGGGAAGGGTGCGGGTGCTGTCTGGGGGCAGACAGCTCCAGCTTGCAGTTGCTGACAGGTCTGATGCTGCATCTTACACCTGTATTGCTTCAAACGTGGCTGGGAGTGCCACCAAAGAGTACAGCCTGCAAGTGTACAGTAAGTGCCAGGAAAACTCTGATCACAGTTTACCAGTTCTGCAGCAATGTTACGGGAGTGTGAGCCAGGCAGTGATGCTGAGCTGCAGGGTCTCCAGAGATGGAGTGCTGGCTGTAGGACAGTTTAGAGGTAGTTTAAGGAGAGTGTTATGTCATTAAAATTTTGGCAATTTGGACCTGTAGCTTGACCAAGACATTGCATATCCCTGTTGAAAGTGCACAATCCACGGATGTAACCCCTTTAGTCTTGTCCTCAAGCTGCAGTAGTGATGACAACTGGCTGAACTTGGATTTCCCTTAATTCCCTTAGACTTTACTATATTTTTGTTGGGAATAAAAGGAGGTATTTTTAAACAATCCCACAGAGAAGAAAATCTTCCAAAATCTCTAGGGATTGATAGTATGGGGAGACTATTTTTAATTTATTTTTTTCTTTTCTTTGCATTTTAAAAATCGCCTGTAAGTTAACATTTTAAAAAACATTTTTACTTCATGAGAAGTAAACTCTGTGGGAGAGGGGGAAAGGAGCTGATTTGCCTTTTACTGGCCCTGCTTCTCTGGAAAACTGACTCAGCAGCAGGTGAAGATTCTGAAGTGCAGCTTCCAGTTGACTCTTGCATTGTGTCCCTTGTTCTTCTAGCTCGACCAACGATATCCAACAGCGGTCCCCACCCGTCAGAGGTCGTTGTCACCCAGGGAAGCGAAATATCCCTGGAGTGCGAGGCTCAGGGCATTCCTGAGCCAGCAGTGGTGTGGCTGAAGGACGGGCGGGCGCTGGGCAGTGTCAGGGACGTGGCGGTGCTGGCCGGGGGCCGTGTCCTGCGGCTGGAGCGTGCCCACGTGTCCGACACCGGCCGCTACGTCTGCGTGGCCACCAACGCCGCTGGGCTGGCCGACAGGAAATACGACCTCAGCGTCCACGGTGAGTGGGGGCCACCTGGGGCGTGTGGAAATTAACCACTGGGTGGCCAAGCAATGGTATGGAGCTCGGTGCACCTCCTGGATCTGCTGCAGGGGATGCAGCTCCAGTTGCAGTGTTAGGAAAAGCCCAAATCCAAGTTTATAACTCTTGAATATTTTAAAATTGGAGCCATCTTTCTGTTAATATCAATCTACCCCAAGTGGCTTTGTCACCCGAGATAACCAGGATATGGCACAATTTTGCATGATACTGGGGTGAGTGTCATGGTGGGAAATACTCTTTTGCTGGAGAGAGAGATTAAGGTTTAACCAAGACCACCCTGCTACTCACCCTTAGTAAACTAATATTTGGGTGACACAACATTGTGTGAGCAAAATGAATTTCTATTTACTCTGAAGTATGGCTTTTCCTTACTCGTTGCTGTAGTTCCCCCAAGTATTGGTGGTTACCTGCAGCTGCCTGAAAACATCAGCACTGTGGAGAAGAATCCCATCTCCCTGGTTTGTGAAGCCTCAGGAATCCCCTTGCCAGCAATAACGTGGCTCAAGAATGGGTTGCCCATCACCTTGAACAGCTCGGTGCGAATCCTCTCAGGTACAAAAGCTGGAGGGCAGATAGCAACATCTCACTTTGTCATGCCCAGAAACACACTTCATTAGCTCTCCTATTTATTTTTTTCCACCTCTTGCTCTTCACAGTAATTTTATTGTTTAAAGAGGAAAAATCTGAGAAAGAACAAATGACAAAAACCAAAGCATATCTTTAATTTCTATGAGTCTGTGTATGAAACCAAAGGGGGCCTCAGAGATGAGTGCATGCAAAAGCATTTCTGGCTGTGTTGTTTCTTTGACCTTGGATTTGCCACTGGCAAGTAGAAATCTCATGACAATAAGTTTTGATGGAGTTTCTAATACTCTGTGGTAGCCACCATGCAAAGCCTGCATCATGAACCTAAGAAAACTATCAGACAGGTAAAGAGCTGGAAGGTGTTTAAGAGCTCAGCTAAGACTGCATTTGAAGCTGATAAGCTTCAGGATATTTTAATGAGTGCAGCTTTTAATGTTACAGATAGTCCAGTCCTCTACTTTCTCATTTTTGTGTATGGTGTGTGGAAAAAGGAGTGGGTGTGTGATTATTTCCCAGTATGAACCTGGCTCTGGGAGCTGCTCTGCATTCCCTTCTGTGTCAAGTTGCCATCAACAAAAATAACATCTCCTGGGCTTGATTGTTTCTGTCCTGTCTATTGCTTTCTACACCCACACTAATCTCACCTCCCGGATTGCAAGTCAGGAAGGCAGAGACAAAAAGATGTTTATTGTCTCTGGATGTTGGATGTGTGGGAGGGGAAACATGCCAGGGTTCAGGGCTTTGTTTTCCTCCAAACTTTGTGCTTCAGAAAGCATGTTGTGGTAGTGGACTGTAGCCAGCATGGCACTTGGAGCTTTATTTGTGCTTGTACAGCTGTAAAAAACAACAAAAATGACAACAAAAATCCTCCTCTAATTTTGGAGTAAAATACTTTGCCAAAGCAAGATTTTGGTTCTGTTGACTGAAAACGTACTTGGCATTGTAGATAATTTCAGTGTGTGGGCACACTGCTGGCAGCTTTTAGTCAGTTAATTCAGAAAATGGAATCACAGAATATCCTGAGCTGGAAGGGACCCACAAGGACCATCCAGTCCAACTCCTGGCCCTGCACATGACACTCCAACAGCCCGAGCCAGTGCTTGAGAGCATTGTCCAGATATTGATGTTTGCTTTTGATGATCTTTCCTGCATATCTTCTAGGAAAAAGAAAAAATCCACTGTACCCCACCTGCTTCCCATGCAGCTCGTGCCCTAAGCTGCACATGGGTTTTAGGAAGAAGAGTTTTTGTTTAGCCAAATGTAGAAAATCTGTCCTGCCTCAGCACTAGAGGGCTGCGTGTGCTCTGGTGTGCGGTGCCAGGGAAGGTCACAGTCTCCTGCAGGCAGGTTTCTGCTTCTGCTTTGGCCTTGTGCAGGGGTGGATGGGAGAAGGGATCAGGGGGACATGAGGCTGGAAGACCTGAGCCTCCCTGAGTCTCCCAATGCTCCCTCGGATTCATTGGCAGAGGCACACCCAGTAACCAGCTCAGCAGTTGCTCCTCCGAGTGCATGCCCAGGGTCATGGCTTTCTGGGCTATGTCCCAACAGTGATAGCCACAGGCAGGAGCTGCCCAGGGCAGGTCTGGTGTGGATTAGGGAATGATTGCTGGTGGGAGAGCTGCTAACCAGAAACTGGGAAAAGCTGCAGGCTGGCTGCCACCTTTGGCTTCACACTCAAATGCTTCTTAATGCCTGTTCTGCTGCCAAAAAGCAAGGAAACAGAAGTTACTCTGGGATGGCAAAGCAGGAATATTCCTGATCTTTGGTCAAACAGACTTGCAAATCTTCCTTTTAGACAAACATGTCTGTGCAAAGAGTTAAGAGTTAAGAAGAATCTGTTCTTTTAAAGCATTGAATGTAAACCAGTCCTATTATCAGCTGTTACTGTTATTAATGATGGCATAATTAATGCAAATGCTAGAAGGGAGAAGTGGAATTTTATTCCTTATCTAGACATATGAAAATATCTTAAGAGTATTTATAACACAATGTATTTCTAGAAATAAGCTTATTTTTGTGTGTACACACATAAAAGGAACTGATGAGGCATTATTAATTTTCCTAAATATTAATCTAGAATCTCAGTATAGCAAAGCACTCTTGTGAGTGAAAACCATGCTGTCTGAGGCAGTGTTGTCCCACTTTCCTGCCCAGAAGTGTGTATTGCAAGCACAGCATTCCTGCCACATCCCAAGTGCCAATCCACAAATCCTGTGCAGTGGAGCAGGGTGTGTGTGCCCTGCCCAGCCCCGGGATGGTGCTGGTGTGGCAGAGGAGGGTGTGTGTGCCCTGCCCAGCCCCGGGGTGGTGCTGGTGTGGCAGAGGAGGGTGTGTGTGCCCTGCCCAGCCCTGGGATGGTATTGGTGTGGCAGAGCAGGGTGTGTGTGCCCTGCCCAGCCCTGGGATGGTGCTGGGTGGCAGAGCAGGACTCTGATGCTGTTTTGGCTGTCTCAGGGGGCAGGACACTGCGGCTCAGCCCTGCGGGCGTGGCGGACGAGGGACATTACACCTGTGTGGTGACCAATGCTGCAGGAGAGGCCAGGAAGGACTTCCACCTCTCTGTCCTAGGTGAGTATCTGCTTGGGTTTGGGCCAGCACAAGAGGGGGGTTTGTACAGTAAGGGAGAGGGCATTCTGTATACTTTGCTGGTATTTTTAAAAATATTGTGCCAAAACACGTGTTCTTAGGGAAAAAAATAAATGAATTTGATACCACAGAAAATCAGGTTGTAAAGAGAAGCTTCTTCTACAAAGAATCACAGAAACCTGGAAGGGTTTAGGCTGGAAGGGTCCTTAAAGCACATCTCATTCTAACCTCCCCTCCACCCCTCCATGGGCACCACTGTCCCAGGTTGCTCCAAGGGCAGTCCAGCCTGGCCTCGAGTACTTTCAGGGATGGCAACCTGTGCCAGGGCCTCCCCACCCTCACAGGAAAATATTCCTTCCCAATATCCCATCTATCCCTGCCCTCTGGCAATAGGAAGCTATTCCCCCTTGTCCAAAGTCCCTCTCCAGCTCTCCTGGAGCCCGTTGAGGTCCTGGAAGAGGCTCCAGAGTCTCTCCAGAGCCTTCTCTTCTCCAGGATGAGCAATCCCAGCTCCAATACAGTGGAAACCTTCAGTCAGAAGAGCCTTTAGTATGACAAAGGCTATAAACCAATGTGGTAGGGGGTGATCCTGCTGATGTACTTAGACCAGGAGTTGTCCAGCAGGCTCTTTAGATGCTGTTTGGAACCATTAATGTATTATTTTATCACATTGCTTAGTTTTGCAAATCAGTGTTTCTCTCAGAAAACACTACTTTTCAGTTTAGTAGCTGTTATTTTTATCAATAACTGTCAGGCCTGGTACAGTGCAGCATTTCTGTGTAGAATTTTGTTCTCAGTTTCCTTTCTCTGAGGTGCTGAGCACCCTCTTCTTCCGTTGCCTTCAGCTGACTTGGGCATATTCAGCCTATGAATGATAACTCCCATTCAAGTCAGTTCATGTTTATTTGATGAGCTCATGGAAGTGTAAGTGTGGTAGAATGAAGACATGGATAAACACTGGAAAGCATTCACTGTCTGACTGTTTTCTTTGGAGGGCTTTAGTAGGAGGGTGTTCTTGAGGATTCTGGGAATCTCTATTGCATAGACTTTGTTTTCCTTGAAGAAAAATGCTCAGTGAAGCTGATTTCAAGTGGAAAATTCCATTGTTCAGTCTCCTCTTCCCTCCCCCCAGTAATTTCTTTGTCTTTCTAGAGGAAAGTTACTGGAATGGGGCCTGACAGTGGCACAGAATCCTCACCAGTCACTGTCAGTGGGAACTGTACCCAGACATGCCAGCGTTTTTCTGGGTTATTGTTGGAGGTGCAGCAGTTTGCAGGCAGAGCTTGGTGTAATAAGCATAATATTTATATATTTGAAAAGGGTTTGGTGTGGCTTTGCCATATTTTTGAAATTAAGATGTGTTGATGACTTACTGTATGATTTTGGAGTCAAAGTGATGAGTTGCAGTCTTTGTTTATGAGTAGTAGTAACTTCTGGCCTGACTTAAGTCCTGAACTTTATGACTTTAAGTTTTGTTTCCCCCCATCTGTTTCCTTCACTCAAGTTTGAACCCTTCATTAGTTATCAGAAATCTGGTGTAACATTCTTGTCTCTGTTGACAAGAGTTCTGCATATTTCCACGATTCTTACTTTTATAAAATGTTTGCTTCCAGCAACGAGCTAGATCATAAAAAAGCTGTTAAATATATTTTAATTCCTTTCTTCTTAGGTGTTCTATCTAGGCTGAAAGTTTGCATTTTGTAGGATTATTAAAACATAAATCTGGCTCCTTACTCTGACATTTTTATTACAAAATTTCCTATATCTCCTGGAGATGGAGCTGCTTTCTAATAACTATAGGTCTTCTTTTCAGCCTGTTACACTCCGTGCCTAGTTTGACTTGTTGTGCCAATTTCTTTTGGCCTGATCTACAAATGCCTCTACCTTGAAAGAAATAATTTATCACAGTTTTTAACCACAGCACACTCATAATCTGCCCTCCTCATCCAAAAGCACAAGTTGACCAGGAAACATGTCAGCTGGAATAGGTATTTTAGGGGTTTTATCTTCTTCTTCCCTAGAGAAATGTGATTTGTACCACAGCAAAGTGCCTTTAGACCTATGCAGTGTGTTCATTCCCATGTGGAATTAGCTGTATTAGCAGAGAACACTGATAAGCCATGGCACAGCATCCACTTGTTGGGAATCTGTTGTATTGCTCTTGGTTTTTTATGGCAGTTACTGTGTTACCAAACACAAACAGTGGTGAGTTTGTTCTCCTAGTCCTGTGTTCCTGGGCTCATCCCTCCTAGCAGCATCATCAAGCAGCCTGTTGTATTTCAGTGTTGCAAGGAATCCATGCTGATGTTGTGTCCTTGCCTGTTGCAGTGCCTCCAGGGATCATGGGGGAAAATGCACTTGAAGATGTGAAAGTGAAAGAGAAGCACGGAGTCACCCTGACGTGTGAGGTGACAGGTAAAAGAACAGTTTATGATTTACCTTTGCTCATCAAAGCCATGGTCAGTTCACTACTGGTGCTGCACAGCCTGTTTTTTACAGGATTTCAGTTCAGTGGGATTTTTAAATCTCAGATTTAACTGTGGTGCTTAGAGCAGGACTAAGCACTCCTTGTAAAAGCTGGATGAGATGGACCAAGAGGGATGTTGCTGTGGTATTTCTCCTCCAAAGGCCTATGGAATTTCAGAGGAAGTGAATATCACTTCAGGAGCTTCAGACACTTCAGAATGCATTTTCCAAAACTTCCCTCCTTGAATGTACATGAGAAGCACACCTGAAACTGTATTTTCCTGTTTCTCAGAAATCTTGGTGTATCCTAGAGGTAATGCACCAGCTCATGTTGGCCATTTTCCCCACTCCATCAAGGGAACCCCGTGCCGCAGGTGACGTGGCTGAAGGATGGGCAGGCTCTGGCTGAGGCTGGAGATCCCAGGATTTTGTCCAGCGGGCAATCCCTGCAGATCTCCGAGGCGCAGCTCCTGGACACGGGGCGCTACACGTGTCTGGCATCCAACGCTGCTGGGGACAGGAGCAAAACCTACAGCCTCAACGTGCTTGGTGAGCAGCTGGGCTGCCTCTGCCAGAGGAACAGGCAGCTCGGGAAGAAAGTGTCCCGTTGGAATTCTGTGGGGCTTTTTTGGCAGCAGTGCACAGGTTGCTGTCTATGATTAGAATTTTACATCTTAGTAATTGATAAGTGATAGTGATTTAATAGAAACACCGGTGCTGTGCTTTAGACAGCAGAGCTGGAACATAGGGAACCTTCACAGGATATCATCCCTCTGGAATGGGCAGGACAGCACTTCGGCTTATTGTAATTCAAGGAAGGAGCATCTGAAGAGCATTTCAGATTGTGATCTCTTCAGAAAAGCTGAAACCATCTGCACTCCTCATTTTGTTTAGTTTTTTTTTTCCATGAGGGTTATTGCACAACGAAGTGCAAACAATGGTGAGTTTGTTTTCCACACCCTTGTTCCTAGGCTCATCCCTCCTTCCAGGATCATCAAGCAGCAGCTCTGCTTAAGGAGTGGTGGCTGGCTTCCTGGGGACCCGTGCTTGACAAAGGCACGGATGGGAGTGAATTCCACTGGTTTGGGATCACTGCTGACTTCAGGACAAAACATAAAACCAGCTGAGTGTTGTCTGGGTCTGGGTTTTGGTACTCGTTGTAGAACTGCCTCCCAGCTACCTGAGGCTGCAGTCATTTCCTAGACTGAACAGAGACCACAAAGTAGGCTTTTCAGAGAGGAGCTTTCCTCCCTGTGGTTACTGATTTTATTGTTCTCAGTGGCTCCAAGCATTGTGGGAGCAGACAGCCAAGGGAATGCAGAGGATATCACCGTTATCCTCAACAGCCCCACCTCGCTGGTCTGTGAAGTTTATTCCTACCCCCCAGCCACCATCACCTGGCTGAAAGATGGGAATCCCTTAGAGTCCAGCAGAAACATCCGCATTCTGCCAGGTAAACTCTGTTCTGACTGAGAAATAACACCTCATTCTTTTATTGCATGTTTTTCTGTTACAGACGTCTTTTAATAAATCAAAGGATATATTTCTATTAAGTGCAATGCACTGGCACAAGTTGCCCAGAGAAGCTGTGGCTGCCCCATCCCTGGCAGTGTCCCAGGCCAGGCTGGACAGGGCTTGAAGCAACCTGGGCTAGTGGAAGGTGCCCCTGCCTATGAATGGGCTTTAAGTTCCTTCCAGCCCAAACCATTCTGGGATTCTTTGTACTTCCCTAGCACTTCCCATTCTAATTCCAAGTACTTCACATTAACTGATTTTTTATTTGTGTTTTATTATGTATTTATCCTTTTGTACCATAAAGCAAAACGGTGGGAAAATACATATGAGTTAATGATGAATATAAATGACCTGCAATTAAGTGTGGAAATTAGATGGAGAGAGATATAAATTAATAGAGAATGAGGTGGGATTTTTGTAGGTCATTAGTAGTTTGCCATTTTTAGTTAGTAGAATAACTTTTCCCTGGTACCTGTGGAGTCGGAAGATGGGAACAAGCTTCAGAGGGAACACTGGAGTACTATAGATGTACAAGTACCTTGTTAACTGCAAGTGTTCAGAGAAAGAATGAGTCTTGGCTAAATATCTTCAAGAAATTCCCTGCACAAATTTCTTGATGAAATTTGTTAACAAATTTCTCAAGAATCCATAAGCAACAGGAGTTGTGATCCACAGCACTGCCATGAATTGTGCATTCATTTGTTACACCTGGTAGTGAGCAGTCAGGCTTTCTGCTCCTCAAAGGGCAGATTTTAGACCAAAGGGTTGGAAATATGCTGCAGGAAGTATTTGAATAACTGTTAAGCAGAAGTATGGTGTGAGTGCTGTTAAAGGTTGGTGTCTTTGGCAGGTGGGAGGACCCTGCAGATCCTGAATGCCCAGCAGGACAGCGCTGGAAGATACACCTGCATTGCCACCAATGAGGCTGGGGAGACACTGAGGCACTATGAAGTGAAAGTCAACAGTATGGCAATGCTTTCAGTTTCTGAAATTACTTCTAATTTTGCATTCTTCCATTTTCCCCATTGCAGTGTTGTCTGTCCTGATGAATACAAGGTTTCCTATTAATGGCTTTGCTGAGCAAACATCTGCATTTGCTCCTGGCATTGCTGGAGGAAAGACACCAGAAAAGTTGATTGTTGCATCCTTTGCAATGCTACAGTTGCACAAAAAGCCTTTATGTCACCCAGGGGAGGACATTTGAGAAACACTGAGCTCCAGTTTCCTCTGAAATGCTTCTTTTGGTGCTGATTTTCAAGTCAGATGAGTGCAGCACAATGGGAGATGTGAGCAGAGAATCGCCTGAGCACAGAAACCATTTTAGAAAAACAGGAAAGGGCCTCTAACATCTAGTTGGACACTTTATTGAGGAAGGTAAAACAGGAGGATACTATTTTTATATCCTTCCATAAGGTTCCATATGCACAAAAGCTTTCCCATTCAAGTCTTTCTTGTCAGCATGTTATCCTTTGAGCATCTCTGCCTATATACTCAATGCTCAAACTCTTCATTATGGGCTCAATCAAGCATGATTTTTACCTTTTTTTTAAATTTCCCAGTCTGATTTGGAATTGGTTTGCTCCCTAACAGTAACCATACTGTTATTTAATTACCCTAGCTCCTTAATAAGGCCCCACTGGAACTGGAATAATGAGAAGGTGACAAATGAGTTCATTATTAATGCATGACTATGTGGGAATGTAATGCCCTCCACCCCCAAATGCCATTGCAACAGTCAGTTATTAGGATACTGTAAGTATTAGGGGAAAATTTAAAAATTCCCAGTGGAAAAGCAGAGTCGAAAATGCTCTGAAAGCATTTTACATAATTTCAAAAATATTATGAGACCAAGCTGGGGGGTAGCTGAAGAATTTTGAAATGTTCTGTTTTCCTTCTGATTCAGAAAGAAACAGGGTTTTGCAACACTGAGATTTCAGTGGAAATGTTGAGTTTTGACCAGCTGTCCTGAGTGTGGACTTGTGATCAAACATATGTTTCTGGGTATATTAGTTTCCATTAAAATGCTCTTTAATGACTACAGTACACTGAATTTTATAGAATTGAAGCCAGGCACATAATAATGAAGTGCTGTAGTTAGGTAGGGCTGTAGTCAGGTTTGCATGTTTAAAAACCTGCATGTTTAAAAACCTGCATGTTTAAAAGTGTTGAACACAGTTTTGTATATTTTTGTACATAATAACTGTACTAAAAATAGCTGAAAATACATACATACATATATAAAAGTAATAATTTGGCTGTGGGCAAGATGCCACATTGAGGGAATGCACTTGCTTTCCAGGAGGTTATCATCTGGGGTCTCCCTTTTTCCAGTTACCATTGAAATGCTGCAGCAGCCAGTAAGCCATGACAGTCTCTCCCCTCTCTGCCTTTGTCTGTGTGCAGTTCCACCCACCATTGCCAAAGGGGATGTCTCAGGGACAGGGCTGTCCCCCAAGGAGGTGAAGATCAAAGTGAACCACAGCCTGACCCTGGAGTGTGAAGCTTACGCAATTCCTGCTGCTGCCATCAGCTGGTACAAGGATGGACAGGCCAGTCACAAACTCTGTTCCTTCCTCTGAGGAGACGTGGGACAGGGACAGCTGTGTGCTCCCTGTCCCTGGAAATAGCATCCGTGCAGGGCAGCAGGAGTCACCCTCATTCCCTGCTGCTGGCAGAATCACTGCCCAGCAGTTTGGGGCGTTTTCTGGCGCCCAGACCTCTGCAAATGGACAGCCTGGCTTTTGGTGGGTGCCTGGTAGTGCCTGAGACACCGGGGCTGGAGTTTCCAGGCCTGGCACTGGCCTGTGCTGGGAGAGGGAGTGCCTTTCTTGGCAGGGGCATCCCATGGTGTGACCACAGGGCTCATGGCTGTTGTGTAAAGCCCCCAAAGGCCCTGTTATTCACAGATGGTTCTCTCAAGTGCTGCCCTTGCAGAAGTTGCAGAGCCTCCCCCTTGGTCCTGGCAGAACTCACAAAGCCACAAGAGCATCTGGCTGCTCGGGGGGGTGAGGCGCAAGTCCTGCCACACACAGCGCTCCATGAATCCGTCTGGAGAGCTTGGAGAGGCAGGGCCACAGGGACACAGTGAAATACAGCACAGGGGATGAATAAAAAAGAAACTGTGCTGCTCTTCTGTAAGAAAGCAGAGTATAATCTCTAGCTTGAGCTGTTCTTGGTAGGGCTCTCATAGTGGAACAGCTCTTCCTGGATTTAATGAGCATGTGGGAATAACGTGAGTGATCATCCTCCGCCTGTTTCAGATGTCCCCTGCTGTTCTGGGATCCCTGGGAGTCCTGGCTGTATTGCCAAAGAAAAACTCCATTTGGGGAGTTAAGAGGTCCCTAAAGGCAGTGACTGTGCACACCTGACTGCACTGGCACAGCAGCTGCTGCTCCTTAGGCTGCCCTGGGTGAAAGGCTCTCACTCCTGTCCATGGACTGAATGAATTGTTCCCTGCAGGCCAGGAGTTAAGTGCTGACTCCCTGATCATGGAGGCACGGGTTCATGGCATGGTTTGGGTTGGAAGGGACCTCAAAGCCCATCCAGTTCCACCCCTGCCATGGACAGGGACACCTCCCACTAAACCAGGCTACTGATGTAGATGAGCACATCTAATGTATTCTGGACACACAGGCTGTGTCACTGCAGCCTCTGCTGTCATGTGTAAGCTACATTTGGGCACAGAAATATCTAATCCTGTGTCTCTCTGTGCTGCTGCTTTGTCCATTCGATGTTCAAACCATGTCCTTGCTGGGCAGCAGATCTGTAGGATGGGTTAGATCCATTTGTTCTCCTCACAGAAAGCTGGGAGTTTTCCAGGTATTGGAAGCTTGGCCAGTGAGTTCAGGGATTGGATCAGCCTGATTGGATCCAATGTCACAGAAGCCCTGGCCTGATGGGGATGGCATTGCTCCTCTCAGCAGCACCCTGGGGCTAGGAGTGATGGAAAATCACATCCTTGAGGAGACCAGCCACCACGATCAGAAGGATGACGACGCATAGTTTCTGACAACTGTGAAAAGAAAATTGTCTCCAGGAACCTGGAGCTTGATTGAGTTTACTCATATCACTACCACAAATCTGGCTATTTCTAGTGTGTTCTTTGCTGAGTATTAATTTTCATTTGAATTGACATTGCAGCCACTGCAGGCAGATGAGCATGTCCTGATCCAGGGCAGTGGCCACACCCTGCACATCAAGGAGGCCCAGGTGTCAGACACGGGGCGCTACACTTGTCTGGCCTCCAACATTGCTGGAGAGGATGAGCTGGAATTTGATGTAAATATACAAGGTAAAATGGTAATAAAACTCTCCTGGTAGCCTGCTTTTCTAGTATTCTGGGATGTTGGAATTAATGATTTTAGGTCCTTTACCCTTGCGTGGTCAAAGTCAATGCTTTTTTGTTTGGTGTGGCTTTGATTTCTGGGATATTTTGCTCATGTAGCATTTGATATGGATACACGTAGTATTTGATTATTCTTTTATATGTTGTGTTTCTGAAATCAGTGCAATGACATAGGAACTCTGATCTTCCTCTAAACGCCATGAAAAATTTTAATTTGTTTTGAACTAAGACATACTTTACTTTTCTGTTTCAAGTAGTATTTAGAGGCCCCAGACATAGGCATCATATTGGCCTACTGTGTGTTGTAAATACACGGAAACAATAATGAGTAATTTCTGAAAATTTAGACAAAATGAGAGCTTGAGTGAAACCAGATACCTCATTGTTTAAGTATTTTTGTTGATGAATACCCTCTGTGTTTGTTACCAGGTCATCTTACACTGTTATTTATTGCTCTTCAAAAAATACTCAGTAAATTGCTCAATTGTTCATTCTAGAAGAACTAGAGTTTTCCTGGGTAACTTAATGTGAGGGGAGGGGTTTATTTAATACACTTAATTTTTATTGCTGCTATTGAACATTACAGTACCTTCTTATTTCTTGACTTTAAAACCAGCTATTTCTGCTGCAAAATGTTAACATTATTCCTCTTCTTTGTTGTAGTTCCTCCTAGCTTCCAAAAGTCTTACAGGGAATGGGAAGCTGGGAACATGGTGGATGCAGAAAGAGGTGGAGAGAGTAAAGATGTGATTGTCAACAACCCCCTCTCACTGTACTGTGAGACCAACGCTGTTCCTCCCCCTGTGCTCACGTGGTTTAAGGATGGGCATCCCCTGAGCTCCAGTGACAGAGTGCTCATCCTGCCAGGTGGGTGTTCAGCTGGCACTCTCTGGCCCTGCGCCGAGGTGATCAGAGGGATGGAGCCCCTCTCCTGTGAAGGAAGGCTGGGACAGCTGGGATTGTTCAGCCTGGGGAGGAGAAGCTTTGGGGTGACCTCATTGTGGCCTCCAGTGCCTGAAGGGGCTGACAGGAGAGATGGAGAGAGGCTATTTACAAGGGATGGAGGGACAGGACAAGGGAGAATGGACTCAAATGAAAAGAGAGTGGGTTTACATTGGATATCGGGAAGCAGTTCTTGGCTATGGGGGTGGAGAGCCCCTGGCACAGTGTGCCCAGAGAAGCTGTGGCTGCCCCTGGATCCCTAGAAGTGCCCAAGGCTGGGCTAGACATGGGTTGGAGCACCCTGGGCTAGTGGAAGGTGTCCCTGCCCATGGCAGGGGGTGGCACTGGATGATCTCTAAGGTCTCTTCCCACCCCAACCATTCTATGAGTCCATGATTAAGAAATGGCCTTAGGGCTGGTATTTGTGTAGTTATGACACAATTCTCCCCTTCAGAACGCTTCTTTAATGTTCTTTTCAGACTTCATTGGCTGGAAATGTTTCTCTCCAGTCCTTGGCCTTAAGTTGTTTTCTTTAATTTAAGAAGTAGTCCCTAAAATGGTGTGAATGTCACCATTGAACTCTCACAGTGAATCATGGAATCACAGAACAGTTTGGTTTGAAGGAAGCCAATCTCAAGACCCTCATCTCACCCTCTGCCATGGGCAGGGACACCTTCCACTACCTCAGGTTGCTCCAAGCCCCATCCAGCCTGGCCTAGGACACTTCAATGCATTGCAAAATGAAATACAGCAATGATACCTTCTCTCTGATGTATTCCTGATCTATTTCCATATTAAATTTGCTTTGACAAAAAGATAATTGGAGTAGAAAAGCCTCTTAACTGAGAGGTGAGGCATGAAAAGCATGTTTGCAGCAGAAAAATGGCCATAATCCCCTACTTAAGCTTGTGGTGAAGGGGAAGAGCTGCCTACAGTCATGAGTGTTGCTGTGCAGAGATGGTTTGGGATGGAGTGTTTAAGGAAGGGCAGTGGTAAAAGGGGAACACCTGCTTGTCCATCTTGTTCATCTCTTGAGAGAGCAATGACAAATACTCCCAAAGAGTGTTCCTAAGATTTCCTCTCCTTCTGAAAGTATTTATATGGATGCGCTTTTATGAAGAAGAGAGTGAAAAGTAACTCTGAACCTCAGAAGTGAATCTGTTCAGTTTGGAACAGAGTATTCTGTGCTTACATTTCCTTTTGCCTATTAGTTCTGTGCCATCTTATTGAGAAATATTTCTATTTTTGATGGAAGAGTAATGCCTGGCTGCATATTGCTGCAGCATGATCTTCCTTTATGTGGAATTAATTGCTCTTTTCTAATGTTTCAGTAGGAGCATGGCTGCGCTCCAACTATCCGCCTGTAGAAAAAGTAGCCAGGGAATAAAAACCTTTAGCTACTTATAATTCAGACCAAATGCTGACCATTCATAAATTTGCTTGCTCAGGTCTCTGATGGGATGTGGTGTGGAGATGATGGAGAGTGCTTGATGCTGCCTTGGACTTTTGTTTGCAGGAGGCCGGGTGCTGCAGATCGCGCGGGCCCGCGTGGGGGACGCCGGCAGATACTCGTGTGTGGCGGTCAACGAGGCAGGGCAGGACTCCATCCACTACGACGTCCGAGTGCTCTGTGAGCTTCCCTTCTGCTCTGAGTGTCAAAAAATGCTTCTGTGCAAAATAACCTACCATCATAGTCCAGGAGTCCCTAGTGTTTGTAATGTTTATTTTTAAGCTATGGTGTTAATGTGTTTAGGGTGCTAGAGCTGTGCAGCTGTACAGAGTTGTGTGAACAGAGTGTTGGTGTTCTTAGTTCCATGTGTGTAGGTTATTATTATAGGAACTCAGTTGTGTTACAGCTCTCACTATTCACCAGAAAGAAAAGCATAGGTAAAAGTCCAGGTTTTATCTTGGTATCTCTTGTTCTCGCTTTAGCTTTCCATTGAGAACTGTGACCAAAACTTTTCTCTTTCTTTACTTTGGGCATCGTTTTCCACAATACCTGCAGAACTCCTGAAGCCTGAAGGGAACTGAGGATTTAGATTAATGAATGCCTGCACAACCATTTCGATGACCTTTTGTGTCTGTTGATGTATTGAATGTTTTAGCCTTGGGAAACACTTCTTTGCCTTTATGGTGGTGTTATACCACTGAAAATACTGATTTATTGTTACAAAGGGGTCCTGCCTTGGAAATCATCTTTTATTTTGATTAAGAACACAGTGGACTAATTGGAAGATGGGTTTCTACCTCTCCTTCTCTCTGTGTGCTGTGAATAAGTGTAGTTCTGCTGCAGTCCTTGGAGTTAGGCTGAGTTGTTCCAGCTGAACTATGCATTGGATGGCTTTATCTTTCACTGGATTCACTGGAGGTTTCTCTCCTTCCTCCGGCAAACCCAGTCTAATCTCACAACCACCTGAGAGGCTCTGAGTGAGTGTTCTCCTCACCTTTGCTCCCTGCAGCTCCCCCATCCATCACTGGGGCTGACAGGGACCTGCCTGAGGAGGTGACCGTGCTGGTGAGCAAGGAGGCAGCCATGGACTGCATTCCCAGTGGGAGCCCTTCCCCAAGGATCACCTGGCAGAAGGATGGCCAGCTCCTGGCAGTGGATGACAAACACACATTTCTGTCCAATGGAAGGAGGTTACAGGTAGTGTAACCTTTTTCATAGTGAAAAATCTGGGTTTTGGCAACAAAAGAATGTCTGGTTTTGCTGTGTAGGAACTATTTTCTTTCTCTTACAAGATACTGCAAACATAAGGAGTTTTTGTCCTTTGTTCCTGTCCCTCACCTGCTGCTTCTCACTCCCATGTGATTCCTCAGATCCAACCATTTGTGGGATCATGCCATGAATCACATCAGTTGAAATCACTTGCTTTTAAATATTACTGGCTTTTTTTGAGTAAATAGTGTATGCTGAAGAACATCCCTTCCCATTGATGAATGAAATTGAATAAAACTACGAAAGCAGAGAGCTGGGCTTAATCCTCTCCACTTGCTTCTTGGGCAGTGAGTTGTCTATATATTAACTCCAAAGCCATATTTTGTCCTTTTTTGCCTTAGATTTTGAATTCCCAAATAACAGATACTGGCAGGTATGTCTGCATTGCAGAAAACATAGCTGGAAGTGCCAAGAAGTATTTTAACCTCAATGTTCATGGTAAGTACCATCATCCATAACTTCTGTCTTCTGTCAAATGCTGCTTCAGCTTGGGTGTGTTATTTTTAGCAGAGTGCTCAGACCCCCTCAGCTTCATTCATGTGAGTCTTACTGGTTGTGATGAAGATATTGGCAGACCAGAACTCAAATATCAGTTTAAAGTACCTTGACAACATGTGACTCTTGATACCACGTGGCTTTAGCTCCTCATACGTGTTCCAGAAAGGTGGGAATTGTTACTGACGGAGCCTTGTGTGGTGGCTGTGTTCACCCAGTTGGGGTCCATGAGCCCTGGAATCATGAATTATGAGTAGGTTGGATTATAGCCTGTTTTGATACATTCAGAAAATGCCCTTTTTCAAAGAAATTAATGACAGAAGTCATTAAACAAAGATGCACAGCTTGTAAAAGCTTGGTTTTTAGAAATGGGCCCTTTGAGATTCCTCTCTGTTCTCTATTTTTGGTTTTCTTGTGGAGTTACAATAGGGTTAAAATAAATGTTTGCTTTAGGCATCAGAAGTCTAAGACAAATCAAGACATTTTTCATAAAACAGTCTCCACTACCTTCCCTTCCCTCTCCTGATAACTTCAGAAAATCAAGACATCTCTAATTAACATTTCATAGAAAACCCGAACTTTGCCTTCTATTTCTGCCCACTTTCAGTTTTTTATCCTGAAGAGAAAAGAAGGATCATTCCCACCAATTCTTCTGCACCATTCCATGTTTCCACCTGACAAAGAATACTGGCAGCTACATTTTTTTCTGCTCTATCTGATAGAAAACAAGGGTTGTCCTTTCTCCCACCTAAAGACAGACAGTACCCATGTCCCAGGAATGTGAGGAGTCAGCTTATTGCACACAGAAGAATTGCATTTTTTTCTTCTGTCACACATGCAACAAATTTACCTACTACATGGCACAGATTTATAGCACTTTTTGCTACTCAGTAATGCATTTAGCCAAAAAGTGTTGCCATGGGAAGAATTTGCCCTGGAGTTGTTCTCTGAGAAGTTATTTTCTGGACAGACAGTGGAGTCTGCCCAGATTTCCTGATGTGTGAGTTTTGCTTTTAAATCAAAATATTTCACTTTTCCTGACCTTTGTGTTTAAATTTAAACTTCTGTCTTAAAAATATTTGGTTTTAGTGACTATGGCTAAATAAGTTTCAATTCTAACTCAACAGTATTACCAACTTAGGTCTATTTTTCTTAATGCAGTTAATTTGAAAAATTAGAGTGCAGCTGTTCAGGAAAAGACCACATGGGGTGAAGCACTAAGGAAAATGCATTATCAGTAAGCAGCAGGATCTGTGTTTTGTCAATGTCAAAAAAAAGGCTATTTCCCAGCATTTTTGTGTGTTTCTAATAGAACTGCTCTGATAAATTTAAATAAAATAATAAAGATGATGCTCTTTATTAAATAGAAAAATCCACTTCTGGTCTCCAAGGTGAGTAGTAAAACTAATATAACACCTTTTAAAACATAGGAAATAAGATTTAAAATAGTAGGGAAATAATGGGTAATTTTCACGCTAAGTGCTGTATTTGAGCCCATGACTGTGTCTTTATGCACATACAGATATATTTGCATATGCAGATTACCTGTGGTACATTTGTGGGTGTTTTTTGCTGCAGAAATCTAAATCAACCACTGACACAATTTAAGCAAGTTTCATTAAAGACAGCTGAGATTTGGCCGTGTACATTAAATTACCCACTGCCAATAATCACATCTGTGGAAAATGAACTGTAAAAGTAAATAAATATAAATAACTATCAAGTGTCGTCAGATCAGAATTCTCCACTTGCTCTAGTGAACCATTTTATCCTCTTTATCAGGGAAATATTCTTCAGTTATTCCCAGCTGCAAAATATGGACTGAATTCCCCATTTACAGGGAATGCTCTTGTTTGTGCAGTGCCCAGAGGAGCCATAAACTTGCCTTAATGACTGGTTTGTGTCACTCAAGTGACAGCAAACAGCTGGAGCATTTCAGGGGGAGATGGGCCAAAATACTTCAACATTTCTGTCTTTGAAGAGGAGAATTCCATGTGTTCTTTGGAATGATTTTTCCACCCAATAAAGCCAAGAACATGCTTTTGCCTTCCTCTTCAGTGTTTTATATATCCCCACTGCAAAAACATGGCAACTAGAGCTTGGGGGTTATTAAAAGGAAGAGATTTACAGTTCTTTCATTCTAAATAGTTCGTGTAGGAAGGTCACATGTCAAACTATTCTTGATTTAAAAATTCTGGGACTTGTAAGCTTAAGGAATGCACCCCTTGGAGCAATGCTGCATGCCAGGATTTTCCACTGCTTAGCTCACTGCTAAGCAACAGGTTTGTCTGGTTGACAGAACAGCTCTGAACTGTGTCAGGAGGAATAAGTTTAGGGTCTCTGTAGGTGGAAAATGGACTGTTCCAGAGAGAGCAGGAGCAGCAAGGAATCAGGAAGAAGTGGTAGTCATCCTACATGTCCTGACAATGGGAATTAGCTCTGAGCTGCCTCACAGAGCAAATGTCCATGAGCAGTGCATCATCAGGATCTCATGTAGGTTCATTAGCTCTCCCAAGCCTCCAGCACAGAAGGACTGCAAATGAAATCATTGACATTGTTGTGAAGTACAGGAACAGGAATGACCATTAGATTGTTTCAGTCATATTTCCAGATGCATCTGAAAAGCAGTGGGTCCATTCATAGGATGTGAAAGATTTTTGCACCCTGGCCCTTCGGCAGAATGCAGCAATTCAGCTTAATTGTAGTAAATCATGATCTTGTGGGAAATCCTTTGCTGATGCAGTGATGCATGCTGTTCATGTATTTTTCTCTCCACAGTTCCTCCAAGTGTTGTTGGGACTAACCCTGAGAATCTGACTGTGGTGGTGAATAATTTCATCTCTCTGACTTGTGAGGTCACGGGCTTTCCACCTCCTGATCTCAGCTGGCTCAAGAATGGAAAGCCTGTCAGTTCAAATTCCAACACTTTTATTGTGCCTGGTGAGGAATCTCAGCTACTCTGCAGCTTTTGGGCTCAGCTTCTGTTGGGTTTGTCGTGACAGGGCCCACAGCCACTCTTCATGGGGCACAGTGCCTGTGCTCAGCCTGTTGCACCTGCAATTCTAAACCAGCCTTTGGGATTGACAACATCACCACAGAGCAAACCTCCAGCCTTCTCTCCTCGCTCCAGGTGCTCGGACGCTGCAGATTCCTCGAGCCAAGCTGTCGGATGGTGGAGAATACACTTGTACTGCCAGGAACCAAGCTGGGGAGAGTCAGAAGAAGAGCTTCCTGACTGTCCTTGGTTTGTGTTTTACTGTTTTCTGAAATAGTATCTATTGCTTGGGAAGTGTGGGGAGGTTTATCTGCTTTCTGGGGTTGTTTCAACAAAATGCAGAACTGACTCTGGGCTCCTTCCCCAGTGCCCCCGAGCATCAAGGCCCAGGGGGGAGCGTCGGTGACAGTGCTGAACGTGCGAGTGGGCATGCCAGTGAGCCTGGACTGCGAGTCCAACGCCATCCCAGCCCCGGTCATCACCTGGTACAAGAACAGCCGCGTCATTCCCGACTCTGCCGCCGTGGAGGTCCTGGCAGATGGGCAGACCCTGCGGATTAAGGCTGCAGAGGTGGGCCAGGCTGGGGGTGAGGCTGCATCTGCCCCTGCTCTGCCACTGCCAAGCAATTATTTCAGTCTTTAGTGGTGTATTTCACTTGCTGTACATGGGAGATGTGTTTCCTGGAGGCTTTTCATCCTGGGAGAAGCACTTTGAGTTGGCAGAGGCACAGGTTGCTAGTGTCTCTAAACTGTAGCATTAAAGTAAGAATCCATAATGATTTCTTTTATAACTTGTTTTTATTTCAGGTTTCTGACACAGGACAGTATGTGTGCAAAGCCATAAATATTGCGGGACGAGATGATAAAAATTTCCATGTCAATGTTTATGGTAAGCACCCTCTGCATCACCTACAATAGTTATTATAATAATATATATTTAGCAGATTAGGCACTTCAAAATCAGTTTGCATAACATTCTTACTGCTTCCATTCAATTCACAGTGCCTCCAAGTATAGAAGGCCCTGAGCAAGAGCTGGTCAGTGAATCCATCAGTAATCCTGTCACCTTTATGTGTGATGCTACTGGAATTCCTCCACCCACATTAGTGTGGCTTAAGAATGGAAAACCAATAGGTAACATTGTCTCATGCTTTTCACTCCTCTTCTTCCCCTCTTTGAGGCACCACTTTGCTGTTTGCTGTCTGGTTTGTGTTTCTTCTTTATTTGTCTCTAGACAGACTCTTATGAGAACTGATTAGAATCTTTGTTTTGAAACTTTGATGGAACAATTTCTCCCAAAAGAGATGTTTGCTCCCTTTAGCCTGGTTTGGAATGCCTGTAGCCTGGTTTGGAATGATGACTTGTTTATGTGTTTCAGAAAACTTGGATTCTCTTGAAGTTCATATTTTATCTGGTGGAAGTAAGCTTCAGATCACTCGCTCTCAGCTCCTGGACAGTGGCACCTACACGTGTATTGCCTCCAATCCAGAGGGGAAAGCTCAGAAAACCTATGTGCTTTCCATCCAAGGTAAGGAATGGGGGAGGATGCAGGGAGCAGAACTGGTTGAACATTGGGTGAATGTGACACTGTCTGTGCTGGGGACACTGAGATCACATAACCACATAGAAAGAGTGAAGAATTTGGACTGTTACTTTTGTAACCAGGGAGAGAGTGGTTGGAGAATTAAATACTTCTGGTCCAAAATTTGCGTGGAAAAGAATATCCTTAAGCCCTGACTGTGGAACTTGAACAGAGTTGTGCAGGTTGTGTGTGTGTGCTGCTGGTCACATCCTTCCTCCTGCTGAGCACTGGAGCTGCCTTGGTTGGCTGTGGAGCAGCACATGGAAATGGATTCAGGAGCAGTGGTACCTGTTGTGCCATGGGAGGAGTTAGCAAAGACCTACTGCCAGAATTTCCTTAGGAATACTTCCCCCACCCCCACCTCAAATGACAAACGCTTATTTGTTGTGGAGTTGTCTCCTGCCTTGCTGTGAATCACCCTTAGTCTGCAACTGTTGTGTTTTCCTCTGTTCTAATGACTCATCCCCATTAACTGCACTGGTGTACCCCTGCCTGTCAGTTTTTCCCCAAGTTTGGGAATGGAAAGGCAAGCTGGTGGTTCAATCAAATGTGTCTGAAATTGCTTGAAATGCTCAGAACTTACTAGTGGGACTGACAGTCTTGACTTCATAGATAGCAAGACTGTCATCCTTGTTCCTTGGGAATGCAGAAGGAAAATGGCTTTGATTAGGATAGAATTAGTGTGGCTGTTCACAGGGCTATGATGATGTTGGTCACAGAATTCCAGACTGGTTTGGGCTGGGAGGGACCTTAAAGCCCATTCAGTGCCACCCCTGCCGTGGGCAGAGATGCCTTCCACTATCCAAGCCCTGTCCAACCTGCCCTTGGACACTTCCAGGGGTCCAGGGGCAACCACAGCTGCTGAGAACCTGCCCCAGGTGCTGCACTAATGCTGGTGCTCATGAGCTATTGCAGCGTGGCTGTTTCTAGTTCAGTTACATTTCTTGCTGCTGAATCTCGTCCCTCCATGGTGCATTTCCAGTTCCTCCCAGTATTGCTGGCTCTGAGATGTCGGGTGAGGTCAGTGTCCTCCTGGGAGAGAGTGTCCAGCTGCTCTGCAATGCCACTGGAGTGCCCACCCCGGATGTGCAGTGGCTGAAGGATGGAAAAGCAGTTGCCAGAGATGATTTACAAAGGATAAGGCAAGAAAAAAAAGCAGATACTGCATTCTCTTCTATAATTTTAAGGGCCCTAAGGAGGGAATGTGAAGAGAGCCTGAACTGGAGCTTAGCCAGGTTAAGAACATCATCTCCCTCCTTAGCTTCTATAAATCAAGTATAATTTGTTAGTCCTTTGATTTTTTAAAATTTCATTTTCTTAACAGAGATAAATATATGGTATTTATGTCTTTCTCAGTTAATAAATTCCATAAAAGCTCATCAGCTTTGTGAAATCTTATTAAGGTCATTTATTTCCTTTGGAGGGGAAAGATCTGAGGCATGGAAACATTTTACTTAATGCTTTTCATTATGGGTCCTTCAAAAGCCTGGCTGGAGTTGAATCTTAAAACCAAGTTAAACAGGACATCTCTAGGAAAAACTTCTTAGCCTACCTCTAACGAAAATATTTTGCAAAACACAATGCTTCTCTCATCAAGCTCCCAGGAGGATAGAGGTAGTTACTGAAATGTCCAGACCAGACTGTTTATTTGCTAGGTCAGAGAAACACTAAACAAACTCACTGTGCTTTGTGATGGTCCTCGTAGAGTGACTCCAGATGGCAGCAAATTAAACATCTCCAGAGCTCTCACCTCAGACACAGGAAAATACACTTGTGTGGCTACTAACCCTGCAGGAGAGGAGGACAGGATTTTCAACCTCAATGTATATGGTGAGTTCTGCCAGATGTGAAACCCAAGTCTGCTCCATAATCCCATCCTTGGAAGTGCTCCCAGGGGAGAGCCCAGAGAGGAATGCCTGTCTGCAGTGGAATTCTGCATGCACATGTTTCCAATTGCCTGTGCTGTAGATATTACACAGGATGCTCTGTCAATGACAAAAGGGTTGAAATTGCTGGTAAATGTGTTTTGGGATAAACAGGAATTAATTCTTTGGTGGATTTCAAAATAGTAGGATTCTGCTTGTGGTGATATTTTATTTCTTGTGGGGAAGATTATATTGGGGCTGGTTTCCTGTGACACTGCTGTTTTGTTGTATTATCTTCCCTAATTCAAAGCACATCAGCTAAGAGCCGAGTGGTATAAAGGGAACTGATAGTTAAAGGTCCCAGGAGTTTAAAAATGAGGGAGTGTTGGAGGAAATTGAACAACTTGACATCCAGTGGCTAGTGAGTGTAATCCTTTAGCAGCACAGAGAGTGGATATTTTAAATTGTGGAAAATGTGGTCGTTAAGTACAGTGGAGGGGGGAGAGGAGAGTTCTGCCCAGGCAGGGTTTCACCACAGGGCAGGTGTCTGTCCCACTTACAGAGAGTCAGTGGGAACACAGGCATGAGCAGAGCAATAAGAGATGACCTTTGGTATCATAAAAAACAGTCCTGAATGACCACAGCACATCTTCTTGGCACAGAATGGCTCTGCATAACAGCAGGGAGTTTGTGCTCAGTTTGTATTGGTTGAACTTCAAGTAATAATCAACTTAAAGGTCTTATTGGTGTCACTGTCACAGTGAGTGATGGCATCCTAACTGAGCCAGTGCCTGGAGCTGCACCTGGCTGGGCTTCTTTATGTAGTGAACCCCCAAGGCCATGGCTTTCCAGCTAACCTGTAACCCCAAAGAGCCCCAAAGCAGCAGTTTGTGTCATCATCCAGAATACTTACCTAGACATTTTGAACTTTCTCTATTTAAGAATGAAGTCAGCAGATGCATCCAGACATCAATACACTAACTTTCCTCCTCTGTGATTTCACTGTATTTAAAATTTATTGAAGACTATGAGTTTGAGTGGTCCCTTCTGGCCGTGGGTTCAGCTCACCCCTTCTTGCACTGTCCTTCTCTCCTATCTCTCAGGCCCTAAGCTGTCTCGTTTGCTGGAGGCTGGCAAATCAAAGAGAATTCTACTGTACAGTGCCTCTGATTTGAAATATATAAACGGATGATTTTTAGTGCTCAATATTATTGTCTGAGACAATATTATTGTCTCTACAAAAAATGGGATCCTCTTACTGAATTGCCAGTGGGGCATTAGGGGCAGGATTTCCTGCAGGGTGGAATGGTTTCAAGAGCCTGTTTTAATACATTCCTTTCCATCATCTACAAAATGCAGTTCCTCCAACGATAGCCAATAGTAAAGATGAAGCAGAGGAGCTCACTGCCCTTTTGGACACCTCCCTAAATATTGAATGTGCTGCTGCTGGGACCCCCCCACCACAGCTCCACTGGCTGAAAAATGGCCTTCCTCTGTCTGTCTCCTCCCAGATCAAGCTCCTCTCAGCTGGGCAGATCCTCAGGTTGGTTTTCTTTTCTTTTAAATAGCTTTCTGTTCTTTTTGGGGGTATCAGCGTAATTCTGCTGTATTTTTGGAAGCAAGATTTGGAAGTAAAATTTGACCCAAAACACACCATGATAAAGGTAATGTGTTCCATGTTTTCAATTTACATCTTGGTTTAATTGCTTTTTCCTTAGACTTACCCGAGTGCAGATATCTGATACTGGAGTGTACACTTGTGTAGCATCTAACAGGGCTGGAGTGCACAACAAACATTACAACCTGCAAGTTTTGGGTGAGTGTCTCTGAAATGTTTTATGTAAAGAAAATATTTTTTCTTGATTTCTTAAACCTACTCTTTTTCTTTCTCGCCAACACCTTATTGCAGACAGCCACAAGTATATCTTAGAGGTTATCATTGGGGAAATACTAACTTTTCAAAGTGTTGGGGTTTTTTTAAATGGGAAGTGTTTTAGCCCTAGAAAAGTCTTTATTTGAATCATCACCCATAACCATAAAATCACAGAGTGGTTTGGGTTGGAAGGGACCTTAAAGCTCATCTAGTTCCAGCTCCCATAATGTGTCACAGGATTTTTCAGAAAGAATAACATTTGATTTGTAAGCAAAGTTTAGCACACATGTGTAAGTGGGGAAGTGCAGAAGGGCAGCTGTTCCAGCTGTTCTGTGCCTGGAATACCCCTGTGCTGTGTGTGTGACTGAGCTCTGTCCCCATGTCCCTGTCCCGTGTGTGACTGAGCTCTGTCCCCCTGCCCTGTCCCGTGTGTGACTGAGCTCTGTCCCCCTGTCCCTGTCCCCCATGTGACTGAGCTCTGTCCCCCTTGTCCCTGTCCCGTATGTGACTGAGCTCTGTCCCCCTGTCCCTGTCCCCCGTGTGATTGAGCTCTGTCCCCGCAGTGCCACTCTCCCGTGTGTGACTGAGCTCTGTCCCCCTGTCCCCCGTGTGTAACTGAGCTCTGTCCCCCCATCCCTGTCCCGTGTGTGACTGAGCTCTGTCCCCCTGCCCTGTCCCGTGTGTGACTGAGCTCTGTCCCCCTGCCCTGTCCCGTGTGTGACTGAGCTCTGTCCCCGCAGTGCCGCCCAGCCTGGACAATGCCGGGGGCACGGAGGAGGTGCTGGTGCTGCGGGGCGATGCGGCCGCCCTGGGCTGTGTGAGCGATGGCTCCCCTGTCCCCAGCGTGTCGTGGCTCAAGGACGGCCTGGCCCTGGCCCTGCCCCTGCCCCTCGGGGCCCGCCTGAGCTCCAGCAGGCGCGGGATGGTGCTGCAGGTGCTGGGGGCAGAGCCTGCGGACACGGGCAGATACACCTGCGTGGCCTCCAATGCCGCTGGGCAGAGCAGCAAGCACTTCGTCCTGAAGGTGCTGGGTGAGTGTTCACCTGTCAGCGTGAGCAGGGACATGGCACTTAAAACACTTCAGGGCTAAGGAGTATTTTCATAAGCTTGCAGAATCCCACAGTGGTTTGGGTTGGGACCTTAAAGCCCATCCAGTTTCACCCCCTGTCATGGGCAGGGACATCTTCCACTAGCCCAGGTTGCTCCAAGCCCTGTCCAACCTGGTCATTTCAATAATGATAAATGAGAGGAATAAGGAAATGAAAGGTACCTAAAGATGTGTGAATGTGCAATACGTTATGTATTTCCTATGTACTGGAATGTGCTATAATTAATATAATTATATGCTATAAATTAGTAACTTTGCTTAGCAGAAATTCAGGAAGATGCACAGCTGAAAGCACAATAGTTAAAAGGCTGATAAATATATTTGCTGAAATTGTATAATGCTTTATCTGTGTTTTTAAAGCATTTTCCAACTAATAATTTTTAAATAATAAAATATGCAAAATAATAGGCAGTCAGACAGAAATTATCTGAGTTCCTCAGTGAGTTCATGATACAGTCAGAAATAATTTAATGTAGACTAATTCTACAGACTCTACCCACAAGATCATGTTTTCAGTCAGTTTTTACAGGTGTTTGGAGTCCATAAAGAACTCGAATGTATTTCTTTCTGCAGAGCCACCTCATATCAATGGTTCAGATGAACCAGAAGAGCTCTCTGTTATTGTTAACAACCCACTTGAGCTTCTCTGCATCTCCTCTGGCATCCCAGTGCCCAAAATCTCATGGATGAAGGACGGGCGCCCACTGCTGCAGACTGACAATATTCAAGTGCTAAGAGAAGCCCTCCGAATAACCAGTGCTCAGGTAGAGTCTTTATTTCAAAATAGGGTCAGTTCTGCAGTCCCTAAAATGGTTCCTGCCTTAGGACCATCCTCAGAGGTGTCCTAAAAACCCCTAAAATTCACCCACCTCCATTTGTGGTAGAGAATGGTCCAGGTCAAACCACCTTCAAAAACCAGCATCAATAAACTAAGGCTGGGTCTAGCTGTGGATGCTCAGGTGAAGTTCCCCAGACAGAAGTGGGATAGGGCTTGGGATTGATTGCTGCTTGTTTTGTTTGTAAAACAAACACTTCTGGCTGTACAATGAGGAGTTTATTAGGAAGGAGAAACTATAAAGATGTTAATGACTGTGTGCACAAAAGGATTTCCTCAGTACCCAAACCTGAGCCTTCCTTAGATGGATCCCTATAGCCAGTTCCATCTTTAGTGCTGGACACACATTATCCAGAGAGATTTTATGGAGTCCTGCAACTCCTGAGCCATCTCTGAATAACCTGATCAAAATGAAATAAAGAAATATTCAACAACTTAATTACTTTCTTCCCAGGCATTCTGTGTCTCCTGTGCTTGTGTTCAGGTGCTGCCTGCTGTATGTTGTTACCATGTTTGTATTTCTTGGTTTTGCTGAATTTTTCCCATAATCTGGAGTTTCTGCTGAAATTGTTCCTGTGTTTCCAGGTGGAAGACACAGGAAGATACACGTGTTTAGCATCTAGCCCGGCAGGAGATGATGACAAGGAGTATTTGGTGCGAGTGCATGGTAAGTTTAATTTAGGAAAAAAAATTTCCTCAAACTGTAAACTGCTAAGGTATATGTCAGCATTTCATTTAATAGACACATATTCCTAAGGATGAAATATTCTGTGATATTACACCATATGATCATAATTAGCGTTTCTCAGTAAGGATGGGTATTCTGAATGTGATACACAATAAGAAGGGAAGTTCCACCTGGTTTCTGTTAGAATTCAAAGTCTTATTTTGAATATCCAGGAAGCTCACAGATGTCAGTATTTGGCTGGATCAAGTTTGTTGTGTTCACTCTACAGAGATATGAAATATACTGATATATTTAACACAGGTATTGAGAGGAAGAACTAAATAATGATACCACAGCTTTGCATTTATTTTAAACTTGAGATAAATTGGAAATTTTCAATAAGCAGCTTTCTTGATGGTTCCTATGTGCGGTGTTGATTTTGTTCTCTGTTTTTTGTCCCAGTGCCCCCCAACATCGCTGGTACCGGCGGGCCCCAGGAGCTGACGGTGCTGCAGAACAGCCAGGCTATTCTGGAGTGCAGGTCGGATGCTGTGCCCCCTCCCACCATCTCCTGGCTGAAGAACGGAGAGCTGCTGGAGGTACTGAGCTTCCAGCCTTGGTGCTGGCCTTCTGCTCGCTGCAGTTGTCACAGCAGTGCTCGAGGTCTCTTGCTCCGCTCACTCGCCCCTCAGCCCCAGTTATGTGCCTGCAACTCAGAGCAGCTGGGTAGCCCCAGTGCCTCTGCAGTCAGCCCCAACTGAACCCCCAGAGCCAGCGGGCATGTGAAGTGGCCATCCCGCTGTTACTTGTTCTTTTTTCCTTTAGGGGGATCCCTTGCTCCTCCTGGATCCTCTGAGCAATGCTAGAAGCCTTCGGTAAACTCCTGAATGGCTTCCCAGGAAAGGTAGCTGAGACAAGACTGCACTCTATGTTTCCTTTGGCTATATTATACATCCTCCTACTCTAGTAGCACTTAGAAAGGACTTGATGTTCTTTAAAAGAAAATGGGTTGCTAATCACCAGGTTTTGTACTAAGTGCATCTTTCCCACTCAGAATTCTGTAGTGCCATGGCAAGGCATAGAGTCTTTGCTGGTTGAGAGACAATTAGCGAGATGAGGATGGTTTATATAAAAAGAATTTTTTCTTTCCCACCCTTGGAACCACTCACAAAAAAGGTCCTTTTCAACTGAACACTAAAGTTCAGTTATTAATGAAACTTAATTAAAAATTTTCTCTCAACTTTTGTTCATTAATATAGAAGAAACAAATACCGATTATGAATTGTCTCTTTTAGCTGTGATCCTTTACTAAATCTTCACCCAAGTTTCTGCTTGTTTGCTTTCCTCTGACGTATCATTCTTCAGACTCTTTCTCTGTTGTAGATTTAGAAGAATTAAATTTTACTGGAAGAAGGATATGGTGGGTGAACGTGTCTTACAAAATGCTGCTAGGGACCATGATCTTAATATAGCCCAGGAACCAGCTGGAAACAAATTTAACAGGACCATTCTCCTTCTGGGCAGTTAATTCTCTAGTTGGGTGATGGAGTGTTTTAAAGAAAACAAGATTGAACAAGGCTTGGAAATAAAATATATGAATGCTTTTTGCCTTGGCCTTCATTGGAAAGCTTATGTTTGAAAAGCAGTGCTTAGGGAACATAAACCATGAAAAACAGCTACTGTTAAAAATATTCACCAGAAAACAAAAGTAGAAGAACTCTGTGACAGCCAGAGGTGCTCAGCTGGTAACCTGGGAATTGTCTTTGCACTGTTAGTTCTCCTCCTGCCTCATGAACTCATGTCAGAATGTGAGGGCTGGAGCTTCTTGGGACTTCAAAGCCCATCCAGTGCCACCCTCTGCCATGGGCAGGGACACCTTCCACTAGCCCAGGTTGCTCCAAGCCCCATCCAACCTGGCCTTGGACACTTCTAAGGATGAGGCATCCACAGTTTCTCTGGGGACCCTGTGCCAGGGTCTTCCCACTCATGAGCTCATATGCTAGACATTAGGAGAAATCACTGTCCTCCCCAGTGTCTGGTTGGTTTCTCAACCCCAAAGAAATGTAACAGCTGACTAACCCTGAGCAGCTGGGAATGGGTGTCCTTGGGTATGGGAAGAGAGGTGGGGAGCTCCCTGGCAAATCATCCTCCTGGCCTGGGAAAGTGCAGGTGTCACAGTGATAAGAGAGGGCTGGAGAAAGGAAGGTTCTCAGGAGGGTAAGGAAGGAATACTCTTTCTGCAGTGTAATTTCAATTTAAATATCACTGGTTTTGTGAAGCAGCCTTGTTGTGGAGGTTGTCATTCCTCCCACTTTTGTTGCCTTCCACTGGGCAGATTTTGACGTGAGGCCTGTCCTAGTCCATCTCTGTGTGCTGAGTAATGGAATTGTGCAGCACTACCTTCTCTGGCAGCACAACTATGGAAAGATCTGGCCTCCAGCAGCTTTGAAGTCATGGCACTCTTGAGGGGTTTTGGAAATGCACATTTAAGAGTTAAGGAAAGAATAGGAGCCTCCTGGCCTAACCTGGCTTTTTTCAAACACTAAAAGACTTGCTGAGTTTATCTTTTTCTCCCAACACAAGTTTTCTGGCTTACTTTGAGTAGAGCCCAAGGATTAATTTATAGCTTCATCCCCTGTCTTCTGTTATCTCTAGGTTTCTGTGTTTAGAAACCATCATACAGGTTGTGTTCTCAACAGGAAATGCCAGTGATTGCCCAAAATCTGTCAATAACCCACCGTGGTGGTGAATTGTGTCACCTGAGAGCTCCAGCCTTGCACTGCAGCCTTGGAGCTGATGCCTGGTGTGAGAGCAGAGTACCAGGGTGCTAGTGCAGAACCAGAGGAGTTTCATCTCTCTGGGGTGCCCTTCTCAGACCCTCTAACCAGAAGAGTAGTGGGAATGTCAGCTTTCAGTTCCATCCAGAGGGTGGGTAGCACATTCTGGAAAAGCTAAGTTTGTGCTCTTTTTCCTGCTGGTTTTTATCCAGTCAGGTCTCTGAGCACTTGTGGCTGATGTTGCTGTCAGTGATTGATGCAGACACAGCCCAGGCTGGGTGTGGTAAAGCTCTCACTGAACTGGCTCCTGGCAGGGGCTGTGGAGTCACTGCAGGGCTGGGAAGAGGGGCAGCCTGTGCCCAGAACTGCTGGCTGATGAACTCCTGGCTGGTAAAATGAGCTGGCTAAGCCTGTGCTGCCTCCCAGCTGAGCCAGACTGTGATGCTGCAAGAACAGTGTAGAGAAACTTCAACTTCTTCTGCCTGTAGTGTGCATAAATAACAAGATAAATGAAATTAATCACGTGCTGTTAGGTTTAACTCTAAAGCCCTTTGGCTCTGTAACAGCTGCCTCCTTCAGGCACAAGTCTCAGTAGGGGTTTCAATGGAGAACCAGTAAGCAGTGCTAAGTTTTAAAAGCTTTCTTTACCCTCTTCTCTTCAGGGATGTAAAGGCAGCAGTGGTTCAGTCCCCGGTTTATCGGTGCCCTTCTCTCCTGGCTTTTAGAGCTGTGCAGTGGAAGGATGTTCTGTGCCCAGGAGAGGCCAGCAGTGCAGCTCTAAAGCCCTGCCTGTGTCTGTGTGTGCCCGCAGGGAGGCCCCCGGCTGCGGATCCTGTCCAGCGGGAGGTACCTGCAGATCAACAACGCCGAGCTGGGGGACAGCGCCAGATACACCTGTGTGGCCAGCAACGTGGCAGGGGAGACCACCAGGGAGTTCCTGCTGGCAGTGCACGGTAACCTCATGGAGCAGCCTCGGGCAGCTTGGGCTTTGCATGGCGTTACTGCAGGAGCTCAGGCAGCAGGAACTGAGCTTTGTGGTCACTTTCCAGCCATGCGTTGGCCACTCAGGCCATGCCCAAACTGTGGCACCATGTGCATGGCCTCATGTCCCACTGCTGAGCCCACAGCTGGCCCCCAGACTAAGGGACCTGCTGGGCACTTGCCATGGCTCACTCTCCATCCATCTGTGCTTCCTGCGAGCAGAGGCTGCATCCAGCCATCATCCTGACACGGACTCAGGATACATCCAGGGTGGACACCCATATCAGGAGTGACAAATGCTCCTGAACAAATCCAGAGCAATTCTTTGAAGCATTTGACTGGCACCTTGGGGACAGGGTTTCACAGCTGGCTTGACAGGTTACTTGAGAGCTGGGGCAGCTTCTCTGTACTTGGAGAGGACAGGGCTTGAGGGGCCTTATGCTTGATACTTGTCCTGTGCTACCATAGACCTGAACTCCATTTCAAACCTTTTTATTTTCTCACCTCTAGTCTGATGAGAAGTTATTCTACTCTCACACTCAGGTGATTGGAAGGAGCTTTTCCCCCCTTTTTCTATTCTGTTTCCCACCCAGTCACATGTGCCCTGCCTTACACTGTGCCCTCAATGACTGGTCTTACCTGGTCCAGCTTTTTTCTCCTTAGTGTGTGATCAGGAAGCAAGGATATCCCCACAGCCTTAGCTTGACAAATTCCGTGTGCTGAACTCCTGCTGTTGTAGCTGTTTACCCTTTGCAGTAACTTGCAGAGCTGACCTTTGCAGTGCATTTCAGCCAAACTTTCTTTCTCCTTCCCTGCTGCACCTTGGCAATTACCATCACCCAGAATGGTAAGAAACTTGTTCCTGTCTTTCAAGTGAACCCAAACCTGCTGCTGCACCTCTTTTCATGTGTTTGGTTTCAGTCATTGCAATGTAGAGTTACTTCCTTTGTGTCATCAGCAATTCTCCCTTGCAGTGGCTCCCACGATCTGGAGCAGCCCCCAGACTGCCGTGGTGCACATCAACACCTCTGCCCTGCTGGAGTGTGCTGCAGAAGGAGTTCCAGCCCCCAGGATCACCTGGAGGAAGGATGGGGCTGTTTTTACTGGAAACAATTCCAGGTATTTCCCAGAATTTTAGCATAAATATTCTTCATTGCCATTTCAGAATGTATTTATTACAGAAACTTAATTAGGCATGAAATTGTTCTAGAGAAAAGCAGCAGCACCAAAGGTTTCACCTTTTTGTTGTTAAGGATAAAAAAATTCCTTTGGCAACCAAATATAATTATTCTGACATTAGAGATTTTGAAGAGTAAATGTGGAAGCTGTTTAGATTTTTATATATACAGAGTTTTGGGATGAAGCCAAGCAACTTAACGCAGACCGAAAGCTATTCTGCATTTTCTAATACATGAAACTTTTTATATATGTTCTAGTACCAACTTTTGTTATAGTGAATGGTTTCTGTCTCCTGACTGTTTTAGAAGGAAGTAGTTTGGCATTTTCTAGAACTGAGCAAGTTTGTTATGTTGCAAAGAAAAAGTACAGGCATTAGTTAAGATTTTTAAGGTTAAATGAGAAACTGTAAAAAATGGGGGCTGGCTGTTTTCTGTAAATCCAGTATCATTTATGTGAAATCACCATGTGAGCCAGATTTCATCATTTCTTTGGGAAATGAATGTGCTGGGAAAGAGTGAAATCTGTGAGAAAACTCTGTGCCCCAATTAATGCATGCTTCATTTAGGCCAGTGGTTGTGTCTCCTGAGTCATGTCTTCTCTGCTCTGCCAGGGTGCCCTGTGGATGGCTGGTGGGCAGCACCGTTTGCTCTGTTGCAGGTACTTGGTGCTGGAGGATGGGTCCCTGCACATCCCCTGGGCACAGGTGGCTGACACGGGCAGATACGTGTGCATGGCCACCAACGCCGCGGGCAGCGAGCGCCGGCGCATCGACCTGCACGTCCTCGGTAACGCTTGGGGCTGCTGCTGAATGCACTGGCAGCAGGCTGCTTCTGCCAGAGGCAGTCTCAGTTTAACCCCTTTTTAGCTGCTTTGTTAAAAAAAGAGGGGAGAAATTGTTGGAAAATCTTAGCTTTACAGAGATGAGGCAACTGAGAGGTGTTTTAAAATATTTTATTCCATTATCAGTCTTGTTGAAGGGTGAGACATAAGAGATGTAAAACTCCATGCCATTTTATCAGAAGCCAACCTATTTCCTGGTTGCAATGCCTTATAAATGTTTTTCAGCCTGTTAGCTTTTGCCACACAATGCTGTTAATACTTCTAACACAAATCACCTATTATTTTGCCGCACGTGGTCTTGCTACAATGCATCTTTCACAGTTCTAATTCTCCAAAATATCTGGTCTTTTTGCAAGGCCATCTTTTGAAACTTGTCTCTAGTTCAATCTCTCAACAATCTCTATTCCATGGCCTTTCTAAGTCAGCACACCTTATCTCAGTTTGCATACAAATGTACAAGACTACGTGAACTTTCAGTCAGGTTTTGAGAATCCTTTACAAATCCATTTCTCACAAGAAATGTGTGTGTATATATATATATATATATATACACACACATATATATAATGGCTTTGTTTGTCCTTAGTTCCTCCAACTATTGCTCCTGGGCAGACGAATATCACAGTTACTGTAAATGTGCAAACCACTTTGCCTTGCGAAGCCAGCGGAATTCCCAGACCAGCAATTAGCTGGAAAAAGAATGGGCATCTGCTTAGTGTTGACCAGAATCAGAATACATACAGGTGAGAGGTGTTTTCTTTTTCACTGTGAGTTTCAAGTTTTCAGGGATGATTTTGGCCCTTGAAAAATCTATCTGTCCTCAAACACTACCTTGTCTAGCCAGCAAATTCAGTGTGCTGATTACTGAGAAGGAAAGAAGTATTTCAATGGCTTTTACTTTCTTTTTTCTTTGTTCAGACTTCTGTCTTCAGGTTCCTTAGTAATCATTTCTCCCACTGTGGATGACACTGCTGTCTATGAGTGCTCTGTGTCAAATGATGCAGGAGAAGATCAAAGGACAATTGATCTCACTGTTCAAGGTAGAGGGGATATTGCTATTACATGTGTGTGGCACACAGAACTTCTTTGGGGTGTTCTGATGTTAAGATTTTTATTTCATTCCTCTTTGATACTGACATGCATAAGTCTCTGGTATTGCCAAGAATTTATAACAAATGAACATGGGCAAGTAACCTTTGCCCTGCTCTTGATTTTCAGTGCCCCCATCCATAGCAGATGAAGCCACAGAGCTCTTGGTAACAAAGCTGTCTCCAGTCGTGCTTTCCTGCACCACCTCTGGTGTTCCCATCCCCTCAGTTCATTGGACCAAAAATGGCATCAAGTTGCTTCCCAGAGGAGATGGCTACAGAGTTCTCTCTTCAGGTACTGTGCTGCAGGAAGTCACTGCAATCAGGGCACATCCATAAGTAATGAACTACAGAAATGCAAACAATCCCCTAGAGATCCCCTCTCTGATGGCTTGGAATGAAATAAGGGGTGCTGTAAGGGAGCACCTGTGCCTCGAGGATGCTCTGCATGTTGTGGTGCTCTCTCTGCCCCAGGAGCTGTGGAGATCCCCTCTGCCCAGCTGGCCCATGGGGGCAGGTACACCTGCGTGGCCCGGAACGCCGCGGGCTCTGCCCACAGGCACGTCACTCTGCACGTGCAGGGTAAGCTGGAGGCTGACAAGACTGTTCTGGCAGCCAGCATTGCTGCTTCAGCCTGCTCAGGTTGTACAGTTTTAGTGCTCTTCTGTATTTTCCTAGCCTTGAACATTATGCTTTTCCCTTTTTCTTTCATTCCACAGAGCCACCCGTTATCCAGGCCCAGCCAGGGGCATGGGATGTCATTGTGAACAATCCCATTGTCCTGCCCTGTGAGGCCACAGGCACTCCTCAGCCCGTGATCACGTGGCAGAAGGAGGGCATCAACATTATCACCACAGGTATCCTCCCAAAGCCTGGGACCCTGCCTCCTCCCGTGATACAGACACCAGACACCCATTTTCTTTTCTGAAACTTGAGTTTCTCCTCTCCATTCATTTAAAACCAAACACCAAACCAGAAGTGTCATACTTTGATTATATTTGTTTTAGGGAACAGTTACATGGTCCAGCCGAGTGGCAGTTTGCAGATTGCCAGAGCAGCTCTGGAAGATGCTGGCACTTATATGTGTGTTGCTCAGAATCCAGCTGGCACTGCTCTGGGGAAGATCAAGCTGAAAGTTCAAGGTAAATCATCTTTTAAACTCCTTCTCTTGGTCCAAACACAATTCTGAGCAATAGAAAGGGACCTAGTGCTTTCCTGTTTGATGTGATGCTAAACAGAGCCCAGGAGGTTTATTCCCTTTAGTTCAACGTCTGCTTTAGGATATGCTTTTGGAATTATTTTCACCAAGAGCTAAAGAGTTCCTTGCTGCTTACAGCATCTAATTCTTTCAGAAATTGTCTTTGTTCCTTTCAGTTCCTCCTGTTATCAAGTCCCACGTGGAGGAATATGTTGTTGCTGTTGATCAGTCTGTCACGCTGCAGTGTGAGGCTGAAGGCTACCCTGGGCCAGAGATCAGTTGGCATAAGGATGGGCAGCAGATAACAGAGTCCATGCAAAGGAGAATCCTGAGCACGGGAGCTCTGCAGATCCTGTTTGTGCAGCCCGGGGACAGCGGCCGCTACACCTGCACAGCAGCAAATCCCGCGGGATCCAGCACCTCCAGCACACAGCTCACTGTGCACGGTGAGGAACTCTTCCTGGAGTGGGGGCACTGCAACGGCTGGTCCAGACAGGCTGAGGGCTCCCCATCCCTGGAAGTGTCCAAAGACGGGTTGGACAGGGAACAACCTAGCATAGTCAGAGGTGTCCCTGTGCACAGCAGGGGTTTGGAATGAGATGGGCTCTAAGGTCCCTTCCAGCCCAAACCATCCTGTGATTCCATGATAAGTGGGACTGTAGGGAAATGATGTGTGTTACCAGTGTTGACCCCACAGAGAGTGAGCTAGAGATGTACAGGGAGGAGTTCAGGAAAATTGTGCTACTAACGACAGGGGAGTGTTGTTAAGTTGTAATATCAGCCAGTTGCTTGAATTTTGGCACACAGTCTTTGATGGAAATGGACAATCCAGAAGGTCCAGGCAAGGATTTTATTCAGTCCAGTGTTGTGCTTAGATAATACCCAGAGGAAATGTTTTTAATGGCCTCCCCACAGTTCCACCCAGGATCCACAGGATGGATCCGCAGTACACGGTCACGGAGAGCTCCCAGGCTGTTCTGTCCTGTGTGGCTGAGGGGATCCCAACACCAACAATTAACTGGAGGAAGGACAACACGCTGTTAAGAAACACAGTGGGAAAATACCAGACTGTGCCCGGTGGAGACCTCATTTTGGACAATGTTGTGGTAAGTTCCCTAAATCTAAGCTATTACTGGACACATTTGGCAGTGATAAGATCCACTTCTGGGTTAGCCATTGTTTTATTTTGATTTCTTGTTCTTAATGTTCCGAAATCATTACAAAAGTTTCATTTTCCACTGGGGAGGTAAAATCTATGAAGAATTTGTAGTGGCAAATCCTCAGGAAGGGTAAAAAGAGCTGTTAGTAATCCTTCAAATTTAGGGAAGTGGACAAGCTCAGCTGAGCATTTCTGCTGAATGCTTGTTCCAAGCCTTTCAAGATTATCTTACTGATACGAGTGGCGTGTGCTGTAGGGTATATCCCAGCTGTAGGATATATCCCAGCTGAAATTTCCCCACTGTGTTTCCTTCCAGCCTGAAGACTCTGGCAGTTATACCTGCATTGCCACCAACGCTGCTGGGGAGGACACGCACACGGTCACCCTGACAGTTCATGTGCTCCCAGCTTTCACTGAACTGCCTGGAGACATAGCCTTGACCAAAGGAGAGCAGCTCAGGTTAACCTGCAAAGCAACTGGGGTACCTGTCCCCAGAATAACTTGGACCTTTAACAATAACATCATTCCAGGTAGGTCCCTGATGCCCATTTGGCCGAGGATTTTTTTTTCCCCTGTGCAGCATTGCAGTTTAGGGCAGGGAAGAAGAAATCTCTAGCTGAAATAAACTGTTAGTGATTGTGTGAGGAATATCTTTAGTGTTATGCAATCATGTAATTAAACTGCCTCTGAGACAAAGCTGTAAGGAACGTAATTAAAAAATGGTCCCTCTTCTGTAGCCAATAATGTAGCACATTAAAAACATTAATATCTGATGGTATTTACTCAGCACCAGCAACTGATGCTTGAAATTACAGGGCAGCTGAAGTGAACAGGTGCATGTGGGTAAATGTCACAGCAGTGACTTTCTGTGCATTCCTGGAGTGTCTCAGGATGCACAAGACCCCACAGCCGTGCTGCTGAGAGTGCACAGATCCAAGCACTCCTGTGAGCTGTGTATGTTTCAGTCCCTGGAATGACCCTCTCCCTGCTCTCCCTCCAGCACAGTACGATGATGTCAACGGGCACAGTGAGCTGCTCATCGAGAGGGTGTCCAAGGAGGACTCTGGGACCTACGTGTGCTCTGCAGAGAACACAGTGGGCTCCATCAAGGCCATTGGCTTCGTGTATGTCAAAGGTATGTGAAATTCAGCATTGTAGTTGTTGCGGGACAGCTCCATGTAACCACTGGGTTTGGATAGTGGAGTTGGAATGGGACACCTGGGAAGGGACCTTAAAACTCATCCAGTGCCACCCTCTGACACGGGCAGGGACACCTCAGTAGCCCAGGCTGCACCAAGCACCATCCAGTCTGAGCTTGGGCACTTCCAGGGATCCAGGGGCAGCCACAGCTTCTCTGAGCAATCTGGGCCAGGGCCTTACTACCCTCACAGGGAAGAATTTCTCCCTAATACCCAGTTTATACCTGCCTGCTGTCAGTTTAAAGCCAGTCCCCTTAGTATATAATACCTTGCCAATGGCTAAATGGGAAAAATCTGGACAGGTTAAAATTCCCTCTTGGGAAAGTCAGAGGTGAGTGATCCCTGCAAGCGGTTCTCATTAGGGACATTTTATTTTGGCTCTGCTATTTCTCTGCCATCCCTTGTTTTTTCAGAGCCTCCAGTCTTCAAAGGGGATTATCACTCCAGCCGAATTGAGCCCTTGGGTGGCAATGCCATGTTGAATTGCGAAGTCAGGGGAGATCCCCCTCCAACCATCCAGTGGAGCAGAAAAGGAGTGGGAGTTCAGATTAGCAACAGGATCCGACAGCTTGTCAATGGTTCCCTTGCTATCTATGGCACCGTGGTGAGTCCTGCCCCTGTCCTGTGAGTGTCTTCTTTGAACTTAGTTGATAAAGGTATTCCTGATCATATTGGTTTGAAAGAGTCGAGCTAGACATTTATCCTTTTTTGCTTTCACTGTTAACAAATGTTTTAATTCAGACTGGAATAAGATTCAAATTATTGAGGCAAAAATCCCTAGGGGGTCAGAGTTCTCCCTGCTTGTCAGAAGGACTGAATTTACATACTAATTGTTGGTGTGTGAGATCCTGGTCATGACCAGTTAAATGGGACCTTTGCTCCTGACCTTAAGACAGCCTGGGTTCTACAGCTTAGCTGAAAAACAGTTTCATTCTCCATGTGCAAATCTCTTATTCCAAATCTAAATTCCTAATCTGAACAGCAAGATCCCTATTTTTCCCTATGTACTCATGTCTGCATTTTGAATGGAGGTTAAAATTCCCTGCCAGGAGGGGCCCTGTAGACTGAGCCCCTGTTTTGTTCCTTAGAATGAAGATGCTGGTGACTACAAGTGCGTGGCGACCAATGACGTGGGTGTGGTGGAGCGCAGCCTGACACTGACCCTGCAGAGTAAGGCTCAAAGGGAGGCTTCATGCCCCTTAAGGGAGTGAAAACCTGCCCGTGGGGAGGTGCAGGCAGCTCCTGGGGGAGTGTTTCAGGTTGGGCACTGCCCTGGAGGTTTGGAGTCATCTCCTCTTCCATGGAATTGTAGAAGGGCTTGGCTTGGAAGGGACTTTTAAAGATCATCTGCCGTGGGCAGTGACACCTTCCACTAGACCTGGTTGCTTCTTGAACACTTCCAGGGATAAGGCAGCCAAGAGCTTCTCTGGGCATCTTTAACCATGAATGTATGAGAGTCTGGTCTAAGCTGTGATTGAAGTTGAAGAAGAGAGGGATGTAAAGGGTGGTTGAGCCGCATCGTAGAAACCAGTGTGGAATGAACTGAACCACTCTCTGAAAGGGCCTGTTTCTCTTAGTTCACTCAAAACAACTGGAATGAATTAGACTCTCAACTTATATGAGGTGAATCCTAATTCTCATTGCCAATATTTTATTTTTGGAAAAATAATATGTTAGAGTGTTTCTTTGCTAGTGGGATAATTTCTAAACATGTCCTTCCTACCATAGCCTCCAGCATTGTGGGTCTGTTTCTTACCCCTCAGTTGTCTCTGGACATGAATAATAACATCTTTCTGTAGGTTTTATGAAAAACAACCCATTTTAACAATAAAGAAGAGCATGTGCTCTTATAGCTGGGCCTTAATCTCTGCTTTAGTCCTCAAATTGCTGCATGTTCAAACCAGATTATTGTTGGCATTGTAACGTGTGTCTGTTTGGTGGCACTTGGGGACATGGTTTAGTGGTGAACATCAGTGGTGATGCTGGGTTGATGGTTGGACTTGGTGATCTGTTTTCCAGCCTTAAGGATTCTGTGTTTCTATTTTGCTAGCGGGGGATCAGCAATAATAATTTTAGTCAAGTAAAGTGACTTAGGATTTCTCTGTATTCACTTTAATACCAAACCGATCCAGCCTCTGCCTGTGTGCCCAAAGAACCCTTTCTCTTCCAGGCCCCCCGGTCATCACTGTGGAACCGGTGGGGACCGTGCTGGAAGCCGGTGCCACGGCGGTGCTGGACTGCCAGGCCAGGGGAGAGCCCCCTCCTGCCATCAGCTGGTCCCGCCAGGGACAGCCCGTGCTGGGCGATGACAGAGTGACCCTGCTGCCCAACGGCTCCCTGCGCATCGCCGCGCTGCAGAGGGAGGACACCTCGGAGTACGAGTGCGTAGCCAGGAACCTCCTGGGATCCGTCCTCGTCACAGTACCCCTGACTGTGCAGGGTAGGTGCACAAAACATCAGAGTGACTTTGAAGCTGGTAGATGATAGCATCAATCTGGATCAAATGTGGTCAAGGTTCATCTTGCCCACGTTTTATGGATGAGATGCTTGGTGTTATCTTCTTTATAAGCATTAGGTCTAAAGTAAACCTCATCTGAAGTGTCAGTGGGATTCTGTTGCATTAAATTTTATTGCAAAAAATAAAATGGGAGAGAGAGAGGCTGTGAAGGGTGAGAGACAGAAATTATAATGAAAGGATCTTGAACCAGATCCTGTCTTCAGAACATGTCATAACTGAGCTGCGCCTCTAAAGAAAAGCATTTAGGAGCATATGCAGTAAGTGGCTTTGAGCTATGGTAAGAGATTTGTGCACAGTAATGACGTGAAGTGAGGTGGATTTCCAAGGGTCAGGAGGTGCAATTTTCACTTCTCTGTGTCGGCCTAAGGGAGCTGCAGGCACCAGCAGCGCCCAGCAGTGTCCCTGCTCCCATTGCAGTGCACGGCGGGTTCTCCAGCTGGCTGGAATGGCGGGCGTGCAGCGTCACCTGTGGCCAGGGCGTGCAGGAGCGCGTCCGGCAGTGCGACAGCCCCGTGCCAGCCAACGGGGGCCGCGGCTGCCAGGGGCCCCACACCGACGTGCGCAGCTGCCACCGCCAGCCCTGCCCAGGTACTGCCGCAGGGACACAGTCCCACAGGGGTCTGGATTGGAGAGACCTTAAAGCCCATCCAGTGCCACGCCTGCCACGGGCAGGGACACCTTCCACTAGCCCAAGGTGCTCCCAGCCCTGTCCAACCTGGCCTTGGACACTTCCAGGGATCCAGGGGCAGCCACAGCTTCTCTGGGCACCCTGTGCCAGGGCCTCCCCACCCTCACAGTTCTTTCCAAATACCCAATCTAAATCTCTCCTCTTTTAGTTTAAAACCTTTTCCATGTGTCCTATCGCTGTCTGCCCATCTAAGTTTCCCTCCCTCTATTTTGTAAACCCTGTTTAAGTACTGAAAAGCCACAATGAATTGATACTAATGTGCCTTTGCATTAAGTGCCCAAACAATGAACTTTTATCACCGTGGATCTTCATGGCAGATTAATTTTTCTAAGTAGTTGTAATTAATTTTAGCAAGAAAGAGTAATGTCAATAAATACCACAAAAATATTTTTTAATGAAAACTGGGCTTTTCTGCTCCTTAGTGGATGGGAGCTGGACAGAGTGGGGGCTGTGGGAAGAGTGTTCAAGGAGCTGTGGCCACGGGAACAGGACAAGGAGCAGGACCTGCAGTAACCCCCCAGCTCAGCACGGAGGGAAGCCCTGTGAGGGCAGCGCTCTGGAGTCAGTCATGTGCAATCTTAGGCCTTGCCCAGGTAAGAGAAGAGTATTTTAACCTTATTTACATGAGGGCCTTTACATACAGGTCTGTTTGTTTCTCCAAACCCAGCTTATTTTCAGTTGTTAATTACTTTTTTTTTTTTAATTGAATTGCACGAGTTCTTGGAAACAGGAATCACAAAAGCGTAAGAAATCTCAATTTCTTTTTTTGAATTTTTACACCAGTAAAAATACTAATTTATATTTTAATGTTTTGCAGTACTTGTTACCCACATCCTTACAGTGTTCTCTCTATTCTAAACCTATCCTGCAAAGCCAGTTAAAATAAGAAAAGAACCAAACCCAAACCACCAACTATTTAAAGCTATGTAAAAATGGTTGTTAATAATTTAAGACTTTATCTGTATATTTTCCTCTGTTGTTATAATTTCTAGCCACATTTTGCTCCAACTACCTGAATGTTCAAGTTTCCTTCCTGTCCCATGAGTATTTCCCACATTTGACAGGTTGTAGTTTGTTCAGAGCCTTCACCACTGACATGTTCCCTTCTGTACAATTTGTGATGTTTGATTTTTCCATTTTTCTCTGGCTCTGTTGCCACTGTGATGCCAAATACTCATCCATGGGCCTGAGACTCATTTCTCTAGGTTTTGGCAGGAAAATCAGCTCTGGCTGCTGCTCTCTGGCAGCTTTTAGCCAGGCTGCCTTGGCCCTGCTCAGGCCTCCATCCTACCCAGGGAATTGGGAAACTCCAGATTTGATTAAGCATTCAGTTCTGATGTTCCACAATGGTGGTGAGGTGATGTACTTAAAAAACAGAAAGGAAACAGTTGATCTTTGCTTGTCAAAGTGCTGATTTTTTGGGCCACTGCTCATGGCATTTTGTGGGGGATCAGGGATATCCCGGATGTCTGTTCTGGGGCAGTGTGGGGATCAAGGCTATCCCAGGTGTCTGTTCTGGGGCAGTGTGGGGATTTGGGCTATCTCAGGTGTGTGCCTGTTCTGGGGCAGTGTGGGGATCAGGGCTATCCCAGGTGTCTGTTCTGGGGCAGTGTGGGGATCAGGGCTATCCCAGGTGTTTGTTCTGGGGCAGTGTGGGGATCAGGGCTATCCCAGGTGTCTGTTCTGGGGCAGTGTGGGGATCAGGGCTATCCCAGGTGTCTGTTCTGGGGCAGTGTGGGGATCAGGGCTATCCCAGGTGTCTGTTCTGGGGCAGTGTGGGGGTCAGGGCTATCCCAGGTGTCTGTTCTGGGGCAGTGTGGGGGTCAGGGCTATCCCAGGTGTGTGCCTGTTCTGGGGCAGTGTGCAGGCTGTGCTGCCGTTGCAGTGGCCGGCGAGTGGAGCCCCTGGGGCCCGTGGGGGCCGTGCAGCACCACGTGCGGGAAGGGCACCCAGACGCGGCCGCGGCTCTGCACCAGCCCGGCCCCGGCGCACGGCGGCCCGCGCTGCCAGGGCCCCGACACGCAGCTCCAGCTCTGCTACCGCCGGCGCTGCCCAGGTGAGACCAAACTTCTCCTTCCCTCCCCCAGTTCTGCTTTGCTTGTGGTTAACGCTTTACGGTTCTAAAAGTCTCATCCCTGAAAAAACTCCCCTTCAAGCTTTTTATTGTCACTGACTCTGTCCCCACTTAGTATCTGCTATAGACCCTGCAGATGGGGTTTTTTTCCTTGTTCTTATTGCTTTACCTCACATTTTAAATTATTGATACCTAAATGATAGGTTTCCTAAATATTTATTTTTAAAAAATTCTTATGTTCTATTATTCATTTGTCCTTTTCTTCCACATTTCAATGAGTGCTTCATAAGAGGATAGGAAAATCACATTTCTGAAATAGGACTTTTATATTTGGCTGAGTGCAGGGATAACGGAGGGAAATTCCATGGATTGCAATGTGCAACATGTCAGACTGAGCCTTCTGGCTTTGTGCTCCATTTTGCTCTTGCCAGATCCTACACTGAGTCCTCATCAAGACCAGGAAGCAGCAGAAGGGAGAACTGACCTTGTGATGGTGGACTTTAAAGCCCATCTCATTCTGCCCCTGTCATGGGCAGGGACACCTTCCACTAGCCCAGGGTGCTCCGAGCCCTGTCCAGCCTGGCCTTGGACACTTCCAGGGATCCAGGGGCAGCCACAGCTTCTTTGGCCATCCTGTGCCAGAGCCTGCCCACCCTCCCAGGGAACAATTCCTTCCCAATATCCCATCTGTCCCTGCCCTCTGGCAGTGGGAAGACATTTCCCCTTGTCCTGTCCCTGCAGGCCCTTGTCCCAAGTCCCTCTGCAACTCTCTTGGAGCCCCTTTAGGCATTGCAAGGGGCTCTGAGGTCTCCCTGGAGCCTTCCCTTCTCCAGGTGAACACCCTAAGCTCTCCCAGGCTGGCTCCAGAGGAGAGAGTCTCCAGCCCTGGGAGCAGTTCTGGGGCCTTTTCTGGACCCTCTCCAGCAGCTCCATGTTCTTCCTGTGCTTCTGGCCCCAGGACTGGAGGCAGCTCTGCAGGTGGAGTCTCACCTGAGAAGGGCAGAGGGGCAGAATCCCCCCTCCACACTGGGAGATCAGCCCAGGTCATGGGGAGTTCTGGTCCAGCTCTCCCTCACCCCCAGGTCCCTGGGGAGAAATCCCTGAGTAGCTGAGATGCTGTAGAGGGTCAGTGACATGCATGTGCAGTTTTCCCCAATGTAGCACTACTGCTGGAGTCAGAGGCTGTAAGTGCTGTGCCTCTCTCCCCAGTGGATGGGAAGTGGGCCCTGTGGAGCAGCTGGAGCGCCTGCAGTGTGTCCTGCGGGGGAGGCAGCAGGCAGAGGACGCGCCACTGCTCCGACCCAGCCCCGCAGTTTGGGGGACACAAGTGTGAGGGAAGTGACATACAAATGGATTTTTGCAACAGTGATCCTTGCCCAGGTAAGTGCTTTGGATTGGGCTGTTTACCTACTCTCTGGGTTTGGTTGTTTTCTTTGGGGAAAAAAAAATTAAGAAGTTACTCTCCAACAAAAGTGCTTTCCTAGCTTGACTGTCTGGTTTTAAATCCAGGAAGATCAAACCTGACACTTACTCTTGCAGTTCATGGCAACTGGGGCCCATGGAGCAGTTGGGGAACTTGCAGTCGGACATGCAACGGGGGCCAGACAAGGCGGTACCGCAGCTGTGACAACCCACGCCCGGCCAGCGGCGGCAGAGCCTGTGCTGGGGCTGACGTGCAGATCCAGAGGTGCAGCACTGACTTGTGCCCAGGTCAGTGCTCACAACAGCAGCAGGAACGCAGCTTTACCTGGAAGGCATCAGGGAATATGCCACATAAGGAATGTAGGCCACCCACAGAAGTGTCCAAGGCCAGGTTGGATGGGGCTTGGAGCAGCCTGGGACAGTGGAAGGTGTCCCTGCCCATGGCAGGGGGTGGGACAGGATGAGCTTTAAGGTCCCTTCCAACCCAAACCAGTCTGGGATTCTGTGTTTCTGATGGCAGGAATGTTCACACCTGCCCATTACAATGGTTTTGCTGTCCTTTGAGCTATCCCTTTAGAATCCTGGTTCTTCCAGGAAGGAATTGATTTCAGCATAACTGATGCAGCCTGAAACATTTAAATTGGGAAATTGCTTTCTTCACTCTTTATTCTGCAGTGGATGGAAACTGGGGGCAGTGGCAATCATGGAGCCAGTGCTCTGCTTCCTGTGGAGGAGGAGAGCAGACCCGGGTGCGCCTGTGCAGCAGTCCAGCTCCATTAAATCGTGGCCGTCCTTGCCCTGGGGACTCCTCCCAGATATCCAGGTGCAACACCCAAGCGTGTCCTGGTGAGTATTTACAGCCTGCATGCAGTGATAGTGTGGTGAAAGCCTGTGGCACTCCGGATTTCACTGGTGCTATCTCTCATCTTGGCCAGTCGACTGGGTAATTTAATTTTTTGGGCTTAAATCTGCCCCGCAACTGAAGGTCAGTTCTCTCTCCCCTAAAATACCCAACAATGCTTATCACATGGGGTTGTGTTTTGCCTCTCCCCCATCCCCTGCACAGGTGGGCCTGCACGTGCCAAGGGCAGCATCATTGGCAATATCAATGACATGGAATTTGGGATTGCTTTCCTGAACGCCACAGTAACGGACAGCCCGGATTCTGACACCAGAGTGATACAGGCAAAGATCACAAACGTCCCTCGGACCCTTGGTAGGCCTCTTTGACTTTGGTCAATTTTTTCTCTGAATACACCAATACCTGTGGTCTTCTGGTTTAAATCCGAAAGGTTACCCTAGTTCTAGGTCTTCATGTTCAGCTCCTGTGCATGTGGGTCTGTGATGAGATCAAAGCTCCCTGATTTTCTGTGGTGTTCCCTTCAGGCCCAGCGATGAGAAAGCTCGTTTCCATACTCAGCCCAGTTTATTGGACAACTGCCAAAGAAATCGGGGAAGCAATGAATGGGTTTACACTCACTGACGCTGTCTTCAAGAGAGAAACTCAAGTGGAGTTTGCAACTGGTGAGTTCCCTGGGATAGATCAGCTCTTTCTGTGTCCACAAAGCCAGACAGATGCTGCATTTCTGAAAAGACAGCAGAGGACCATTGCTGAAATTTGGGTCTTGTGCTTACACCAATATTTTCAGACTGACTGGCCTTCTGAGCCTTTATTCCACCTTTTAGAGCTGTAGTTTGAAATGTGTCATGTTTTTTCTCATGGGCATGGTACACCTTACAAAATGTAAGTATAAATAACTGGTCAAGGGACTCCAGTTTTGATTCCATGTGGCTGTTGGGAGTGTGTGTTGGGAATGTGTGATAACTCAGTGTGTGTTAAACTGCCAGGTGAGATCCTGCGCATGACGCACATTGCCCGGGGCCTGGACACAGACGGGGCCCTGCTGCTGGATGTTGTTGTGAGTGGCCACGTGCTGCAGCTCCAGTTGGTGGCTGATGTCAGTGTCAAGGTAAAGCTGCTTCAGGCACCACCCCCACTCTCATGCATCTGTACTTCTCTCACCCAGAGGAAAGCAGGAAACACTGAGTCCTGCAACCTGCTGTACTCTAGGTGACTATTTTTGTGCCTGGTTGAACTGATGATGCTGATGTTGCCTTTGAAAGCAGAAAGTTCTCCTGAGGAGGGTGGTGTTGATCTCTCAAGCATTTGAGATGTTGGCAGGTAGTGTTGAGGGGGGTCTTCAGGGCAGTTACTGATGGCTGGCGTGTCAGAGTTGCTTTGGGCAGAGCTAGAAAGGTGCATCTCTAACCTCTTAGTAATTAGTAACAGGTAACCAGTATTTTACTGTATTAATCCCACCATCCAATAAATACACCTGAAGTTGTTGCTATTTTGGAAAACTGCAATATGTAGTATGTCCAATATTTATATCCCTCTTCAATGGCAGAATTTTTCTTCACCACTTGTTTGTTTAGCACATTTGCCAGCATCTGACTTCAAATATTTAGACCTCAAAAGATTGTTATTGAGGAGTAAGATATTTTTTAAAAATCCTCTGCTGTGGCTTCCATCATGAGGATCCTCAGTACATCAATCTGTATATTTTTTGAAGTAATAGATCGGGCAGTGTTAAGATTCAACAGTTAAAATGAGAGTGGAAAGGACCTGTGTGTGTGCGATACCTTTTGTTCAGCAGTTAAGCCCCTTTCTCTAAACACATCTCACAGCTCTGAAGTGCAGGCCCAGGTGGTGCTGCTGTGGGAGCAGCTGATGGCCAGGTTCTGTTGCAGGATTACACAGAGGACTACATCCAGACGGGCCCCGGGCAGCTGCACGCGCACTCCACGCGCCTGTTCGCGGCAGACGGCGTCAGCGTTCCCTACACCTGGAACCACACCATCACCTACGACTCCAGCAAGGGGAGGATGCCCTTCTTGGTGCAGACACTGCGCGCTGCCTCCATCACCACAGAGTACAACCCGCTGGAGGAGGCTGTGGCTTTCAAAATCCAGGCTTCCATTGCAAAAGGTATTGTCCTAGGCCTTCCCAGAAATTAAACAATGGGGAAAGAGTATCTTCTCTTTCTAGAATTCATTGAGCCACCCGTATCTCAAAAGGAAATTCTGTGAAACTTGGGTAGCTTTAGTGTAGATCGCAGGACCTTGTTGATGTACCCCTAAATTAACTATTAGTTAGCATTGCTAACTGCTGGCTTTTATGAACCTGAGTGACCAAAGAGGACAGGCATGGATTTGTGTGAGCAAATTTTCCTTTGAGAAGCTCTAATTAATGAGCAAACTGGCCTATTCGGGCTTTTTTTTATGTAGTAGGGAAATTACTCTGGTTTGGAAGTAAATGAAACAGAGGGATTGCCTGTCTCACTCTTTCTTTTCAGAAACAAGATTCTAAATTAAGTAAAATAAGGTTTTTCCTACTTGCCAGACTAGGGACTCCTTGTAGAATTTGAAAACCAAGTTGTTTTTTTTTCTAATTTAAAAAGAGATCTGATAAAAGGGAGTCTCTGGGTCAAGATAAATCTGTGATTAGATCTGGCTAGGCCTTTACTGAACTTGCACTTATTTCCTCCAACAATTAAGATATTGGTGTTTGGGATCTTTGTAAATTTAATTATTTAAATTTCAGTTTTTAAGCAGAAAACGCCCTATGTCCTTTGAGGAGTCTCTCTCTGAGTTTTTCATTGCAGTTTGTAATACATGGTTGTGTTCTTCTACAGTGACCTACTAAGATTTGTGACATGGTGATTTGTTTGGTTTGGATCTGTTGTCTTCCTTTCATGTGAACTAAACCTGAATGGTCTTTATTCTTTCAATAAGAAACTTTCCAGGATGCATTAGGCTGGGATGGGACTTGCAGCTCACACTGAAGGGACCCTCACAGACCTGTTCAATGTTATTCAAACCAGCACAAGCCATGCAATCCTGACTTTTTGTGCCAAAGTAGAAAAACCACTAAAGGCTGGATTTAAAAGTTTCTGGTTTGTTGTTCAAGTATAATAAATGTTGTAAAATTACTGGCCTGCAATTCTTACTGTTACAGTAATGAAATGGCCATATTTTTATCCACAAGTGACATGTGCTTCCTTTATCATACAGGGGATCGGAGCAACCAGTGCCCTGCAGGGTTTGCTTTGGACTCATCTGGGCCTTATTGCTCAGGTAATGACTGACAGAGGTGGGTGTAACCATGGAGTCCTGGAGTGCTTTGGGTGGGGAGGGGCCTTAAAGATCCCCTGTCTCCACCCCTGCCATGGGCAGGGACACCTTCCACTAGCCCAGGGTGCTCCAAGCCCTGTCCAACCTGGCCTTGGACGCTTCTTGGACTGCTTCTTTGGCCATCCTGTGCCAGGGCCTCCCCACCCTCCCAGGAAACAATTCCTTCCCAATATCCCATCTGTCCCTGCCCTCTGGCAGTGGGAAGCCATTTCCCCTTGTCCTGTCCCTGCAGTCTCTTGTCCCAAGTCCCTCTCCAGTTCTCCTGGAGCCCCTGTAGGCACTGCAAGGGGCTCTGAGGTCTCCCTGGAGCCTTCCCTTCTCCAGGTGAACACCCTAAGCTCTCCCAGGCTGGCTCCAGAGGAGAGGGTCTCCAGCTCTGGGAGCATCTCCATGGACTCCTCTGGACCTACTCTAAGAGGTCCATGTCCACCTTGTGTTGAGGGCTCCAGAGCTGGACACATTATTTAACCAGCAGAACCTACATACCTTTATTTAGAGTTCAAAGTATGCACTTCAAGAAGTGTGAGTTATCCTTTCTGAAAGGGTGTGGATCCAAGGGCAGTTGAAGACATTACTTCTGTCCTCACCTACAATATGAGTAGTCCCCAGACAGCTTTTAAATCAGTACCTCAGGTACACCTGGAGGACACCGAGCCTCAGGCTCTGCTGAACCTTCAGAGCAATGAAGGACTTAGGTGACTTGTGTGAAGGAAAGGATGAGTGTTGACATCTCAGACAAGAGCCCATGTGCTCCTGCTTGGGGGATGGAGGTGGAGAGAACCACATGAGCACCCTGGCTGTTGCTCTAAGAGTCGGGGTTGTTTTAGGGAGAAATCATCTGAGATGATTTTGTGGACTTAGTTAATTACCTCTTGAAAGGTTGCAGATGAAGGGAATTGCTGGATCTAGTTTTGCCCTGTAGGCTTTACTAGTCACACCCCTCTGAGGAAGGGTCAGATAGGAGTCATTTCTTGGGAAGTCTCACTGGTTTTTCAAACATTTTCTTGTTCCAGATGAAGATGAATGTGCTCTGGGAAATCCTTGTTCCCACACCTGTCACAATGCCGTGGGGTCCTACTACTGCTCCTGTCCCAAAGGCTTCACCATCTCTGCTGATGGCAGAATGTGTCAGGGTAAGAAAGGTGCTGCTGGGGACAGCTTGGATACAAATGCCCCTTAGATAATTTAAAGCTTTAAAATGCTTCAGAGGCACTTAAATTGCTCAGGAGAGGTTTTATTCGGGCCATTTTCTCATTAGAAGAACACAAGTTATTGGTGGCATTCTAATTATTTCATAGCTGAATGTACCTGCAGTCGCATGTTTCTAGTTGCTCGTGCTGAAGGCTTGGTTAGTGTGTCCCCTGTGCAGGGTTTGCAGCTCGTTTCCCATTGCAGACATCGACGAGTGTGCACTGGGGGGGCACAGCTGCCACGCGGGGCAGGACTGCGAGAACCTGCCCGGCTCCTTCCGCTGCGCGCTGCGCTGCGGGAGCGGCTTCCGCAGGACGCCCGACGGCTTCAGCTGCCAAGGTACGCACGGGCTGCGGCTCGGGGTCATCGGCTCTCACGCAGCTGAAACTCACTTTAGAGCACCTCCAAGTACTTGTCTATGGATTTTCATTCTTAAGGCTGTGGATTTTTAGGGGCTTGGTTTTTCTCTAAGTTTGTTTTGGTTTCTAATCTTTTGCTTCTTCTGTCTTTAGAAAAAGAAAATCCTGTCAGGGAAGATATTAGCATTCTTGGGTTTGTGTCCCCTGTGCATTTTCTTGTACAAAGATGGGAGAGTGGCAAACACTCCTGAGCAGAGCTCAGCCAAACCCTGCTCAGGCAGTGCCCACGGGGCAACTCCCAGCCCTGGTGTCAAGGATTTGTGTTGTTCCACAGACATTAACGAGTGTCAAGAGTCCAATTCCTGCCATCAGCGTTGCTTCAATACCATAGGAAGTTTCCACTGTGGCTGTGACCCAGGATTCCAGCTGAAGGGCAGAAAATGCGTGGGTAGGGATGAAGTTCTGAATGTCCATTCCCTCTTTCCAGCAGACAGAGTTCAACATTTATTTGTTGCTCTCTTATGAAAGAAAATGCTGCTACGGATGATACACTTGATGTACATTTTGGATCTGTCAAGCAGTACTGAAAGCCAGAGGCAGCAAGAATTGGGCTGACTGATCCATGTGCATGAAATGATTCAATGTGTGGACACAGGGTAATTTCATTACATAATTGAGTGTAATCCTGCCTTTTTTTTTCTTTTTTTTTTGCTTTTGTTTGAATAAGATGTCAATGAGTGCAGGCAGAATGTGTGCAGGCCTGATCAGCTCTGCAAGAACACCCGTGGTGGCTATAAGTGCATTGATCTGTGTCCCAGTGGAATGACCAAAGCAGAGAACGGGACTTGCATTGGTGAGTAGAAGCGTTCATGCACTGTGTGGCTATGGGAGACACAGGGACAATGATGTTTATTTTTTAAAATAATTCTGAAGATTGTCCATCTCCAGTTAATATTTGCACATACTAAAGCATCAACTCGTTTTCGTTTATGGAGCATCTGTATTTAACTTCTTTTTGTAGTTGGTATTAAAAAGCAGATGTGTGCTTGCCACCTCTAGTTTTCCACTGTTCTTAAGCAAGAACAGTAAGATTTCCTTTGGTGTCTTTTCTGTGTTGGAACCTTGATTTCTCTCAGTTATTCATTGACTGAAATGTTTTGCTCTGTGCGTGCATGATTTCTTAAGAGTTTGGCTCAGGAGCTCTCAGTCAAGATCACAGGTCCCTGCTGCTTATCAGGGAGGGTTTTAAGCACAGCTGATATTGTAGGTGGTACCAAAGCTTTTGTTCCACTGGAATCATGGGATGATTTGGGCTGAAAGGGACCTTAAAAATCACCTATTTCTTACCCCTTGTCATGGGCAAGGACACCATCCACTATGCCAGGTTGCTCCAGGCCCCATCCAGCCTTGGACACTTGCAGGGGTGGAGCAGCCACAGTTTCCTCCCACGGTAAGGGCGTTGCAGAGCTGTGACTGTTCCCTTGCCGTGTGCTGCAGATGTGGACGAGTGCCGGTCGGGGTCGCACCAGTGCCGCTACAACCAGCTGTGTGAGAACACCCGCGGCAGCTACCGCTGCGTGTGCCCGCGAGGATTCCGCGCCCAGGGCACGGCCAGGCCCTGCGTGGGTAAGCTGCCTCTCATCCTCTCACACCTGTGCTCTGCTTTGCCTGGCTTTCTGCTGCAGCACACCAGCAGTGCTATCCCTGTGGAAGACCATGCTGTAGAGACAAGTTGGCTCAGCGTTTCCAAATTGCCCATCTAAAACAAAGTGTTCCATTCTAAACAAACAGTCAGGGTTAAATGGTTCCAAACAGAGATTGGTTTGGGGCTGTACTTTGAAAACAAAGTGTAAGAGGGTCTCAGAGCACTGGTGGATGGATGTGGCAACCAATCAGGACTGCCAGGGGTGTTCCCCAGCAGGCAGAGCACAGGGAACTGATCTGCATTTCTGCCCCAGTGCTTCCCTCCTGGCATGGGTGGCTCCCAGCAGGGAAGGAATAGGATCCCTGGCACTCCCAGGAATGCCAGCCATGCAGTCACTCCCTGTGCCATCTTGGCATAAAGCCACGCATGGTTTTCTCTCATGTCATGGAAGACTCCAGAGCTCTGAGGTGGGGAGCAAGAGAGTTTAATGGGTGGGGCCAGGGCAAGTGGATAAGAACTTCCCCTGGCATTTATGAGACTTCAGGAAGGCAGTAGCATCATTTAGAATAACCTTTACTGCATTTATGTCAAATATTTAAAATGTAAGAGCTGACCAACCTCATAATGAGGATTTCTGAATGTGAGTATAATGAGTATATGAGTGAGGTTGATCGGTTGCTGTTATGTGTCATGTCAGAAAAGCATTCTTCTCTGGTGACTTCTTCAAGATTAGCTTTCCTAAGAGATAAATAGTTTTTTCTTATTTTATTTTTTTTTTGACAATCTAAGATTTTGGACTGGCAAAAGCCAGGAATGTTTGGGATTTTTTTGAAGAGATTAAATTACAGTAAGAAGTATTTGGCTGTAGACCAAGATGTTACTTCCACCATCTGCCTCTGTACTGAAATAAAACCAATCCCACGCTCTTGTATTTAAGCCATTTAAATTTCTGACAGGAAAAAGCCAGGTGAAGTCTAGGACTGTAGGTTTTCACAAAACATCAGCAGCCTTAAAGCTGCCTTCTGACCAAGGGGCACTGAAAGCTCCCTCCTAAAGTATTTTTATCCTTTGAATTTTTACATTCCTAAAAATATATTTAATCTATAGATTCATCCAAAGTATTAGTTTTGTTAATAAAATCCATTTTTTATTGCCATTGTTGACAGTGAACACAGGGAGGAGTTGAAAATTAAGTAGGGCCCAGACTGAAACAGAAGAAGTGAATTTTGTTCTTGCCATTTTTACCCTGGGTAAAGCCCTTTGTGCCACAATTCCCTTTTTTGTTTGTTGGGTGGGAATAAGATGCTCCTTTGTGACTCCCCCAGAACTCTGTCTGCCCATTTACCTGAATTACAGCATTTCTGGGAGCTATGTTGTTTTCTCTCCTTTCCACATAGGTGGAAGGGCTCTGCTAAAAGCTGCTGTAATGCAGATTACACATGCAAGGCTCTCTAGAATATAAAATCAGGTACTGTTTTTCAAATTGGAGAAGGCTGAAAGTGTAGCTATTTCAATTTCAAAGTAATTTTACCTTGTTCTTGTAAATATTAGGGTTCCCATGCCTCAGTAGCCTCTTCTCACAGGGGCAGCCCTGGAACCAACACTGGTGATTCCCTGCAGTCAGTTCTGCTTGTATTGCACAGGCTGCTCTTGCAAAAGAAATTGCTCAAATTTTCACCTGTTGTCTTTCATAATTTCTATGAAAATCTCCTGTTGCTTATCCACAACTTGTTCCAAAGACATTGGTTTTCATAAAGACATCAGTGTTAATTTATTTTAGGCAGGTACAGAATGTTAAAGTCAGCACTTGAGTGCCAAGGAAATAATGAGTTTGTTTTCTTTTACATGTATATGAATAATAAATTTTTCATCTTAAGCATATACTGAGATTAATACACTTAAAATTCAGATCAGTTGTTGTCATACTTAAAGTGAAATTCTCATTTGTAACAGCTGAAAATTCTACCCTAAGGATAATTTAATGAATATGTGAAGTTACAGTTGTGTGTTTCCCAAATAACAGCTGGAAAATATTGTAACACTCTGCAATTACTACTTCTGGATTTCCAATTCTTAAAGCATTTAATAATTAATATCCCCCTAAATTGTTTAAAACCTTAAATATATCAAATATTAACCACTTCATAAAAATGCAGCCTAATGTTCTACTATATTTCTGACAGTATTGATCTTTAAATACTATTCTCATGAATTTGTGGCTTAGGGAGTTACAGGCTGTGCTCAAAAGCTTCTGTTCATAGGGGGTCCAAATGAAACTGTAACAACACTGGCTTAATGGCATTTTTACAGTAGTAATTGAAAGAATACACACCACTATGGAATAATTAAACTATTATTGAGTTGCCATTAAGATGGAGAGTATTTATAATATATGTCAATTATTGATATGTTGTGATGTATGTTTATAGTAGGTTTTTTATTTCTGGTCATTGTAGAGTTGTTTGGAATTAACAGACTGTTGTCTTTTTCTGGTGAAGAAATACTAAGTTTGAAAAGAAATACAGTATGTGTCAAATTTCCAGCTGAGCCTGAAGTAACTTGATAAAAACTGTAGAAAATTTCTTTCTGGTAGTGTCAGAGAGACTGTGGGAGAAGGTCCTGCAGTCCCAAGAGCACTTACAGTTACTTGGAGGAAGGACACTCAGCATGTTGTATCCAGAAGGCCTTTACCATACTTTGTATGCTCAGCACTCAGTTTTGATTTTAGGATGGATATTTACTGTTGGTCCAAATAACTTTGGACTGCAGTTTAAACAACTAAAAAGAAAAAGACATTGCTTAGGAAAGCAAAAATAATTATATTTTCAATTGACCAAAAGTGAATTAATATGTACTCTTAAGTCTCCAACCTGTCACAGCTGGAATGACCAATAACAACATCAAAAGTTAGAACATACCTGATCTCTTGCCCCTGCAGCCTTGAAACATGTTCTTTAGCCCAGTCCCCATCCCTGGCAGTGTCCAAGGCCAGGCTGAGCAGGGCTTGGAGCAGCCTGGGACAGTGGAAGGCGTCCCTGCCCATGGCGGGGGTTGGGACTGGCTGTAAGATCCCTCCAACCCAAAGCATTCCATGATTCTATGATTGCCCCAACATGAGGCACAATAACCACATCAGAGCCTGTTGTGCTTCCCTTAGTGTGGAGTGTAAGGAATTTCTAGCACTGTACTTCTCTGGAATGCTCTGTCTTAAGCACCCTCTTTCAAAGAAGGGACCAGCAGCTTCTTCCACTGACCTGTGGAGCACTTAAGGAAAAAACCCCAGTTACTAAGAGAGTATTGAGCAGTTGAGGCTGAAACAAGGCTTCTGTCCTGGTGAGCACAGTCACATCAGCCTGTGGGAGAATGAAGGTCTCTTACAGTCCAGGACAGTGGATCCTGCCTGCTTAGCCTGGTGTTCTCCATGTTTTACTGCCTCCAAATCTCCCTTTTATGTCTTAAGCTTGTTCCTGAGACTGAGATAAGTATCTGTGTGTATATATACGTATAGTTATGTGTTGTTGTTTGTTTGTTTTCTCTCCTTTCCACATGGTTTGGGGCTCTGGATCATGTCACATGAGCAGACATTAATGAATGTGAACAAGTGCCTAAACCCTGTGCACTTCACTGCACCAACACCCCCGGCAGCTTCAAGTGTTTCTGTCTACCTGGGCAGCAGTTACTGGGTGACGGGAAATCTTGCGCCGGATTGGAGAGGGTGCCAAATTCGGGTGCCTATTACAGTAGCTCTAACTATGCTCAGTTCTCCCCTGGGAGAGACAACCAGCAACTGCAGCACTATTACAGGCACTCCTCAAATCTCTACAGCTCCTTCTCAGAGTATAGGAACAGCAGAATACCTTTCTCCAGGACTAGAAGGAACCTTAGAGAAACTTGTCCTGAAGGCTATGAGGCAAGGAATGCCAAATGTGTAGGTAAATGTCAGTCCTATCTATGCAACTCTGTTTTGGGCCTTATTCTTAGGTTACTGTGTGGTATATACCAGGGGCTGAGGGTTTGTGGTGCTGGGGTTGTGTTTTCTATTACCCTGGTCAATATTCAGAGGGTTCTGCATGTTCTGGTCTCTGCTGTCTTGGCTCACATTGTAGCAAAAATGTTCTCAAACCTCCTTATAACCTCTTGTTTTAATTGTGCTGCTTATTACCTGTTTGTAAAGTATTTCCTTCTGTTATTCTCTTTCTCCTGATCATGGTAGCTCACCTTGGTGAATCTTCTTACACTCCAGAAAACACCAATAGGCCCAGTCTAGTTACAGACCCCCATTGGCAGCAGTAATCTGTGTCAGAAAGGTTTGGAATAAACATTTTAGAGTTGATCACACTGGGGCCAGTACCAGCACAGCCACAGGACCATCAGTCACTGTCACACAGGCGGAGAAGCTTTTAAATTATTATTATTTTATGTAAGAAAAGGGGTTGTAATGTAATTCAGTGAGCATGGAGAAGACATCAAACCTTGTATTTAAGCTACAGAGAGGTTTCAGTAGTTACATCCATGTGGGTTGTTATGATATAGGAGTTTAATTGAGAGAGCCAGAAATACAACTGAGGGGAGGAAGGTTTTGTTTCTAATTTTGATCTTCATCCCAGCTTCCAGTTGGAATTAGTTAATATGCCATGAATATGTATAATATTAATATTCCATGAAACTTTCATTTCATTGAATAAATATCTAAATTTTAAAATGATTGTTTAATATGAAAAATACCCCCAAATGATGCTTTTGTTAAAGAAAAGTCTTTCAATAGGCAGCCATCAGGATTTGCTAGCAGCACAGAGGTTTGTAGTCACATCTGTTTCTCTTCTCTGTTTGCATTTGGATCTAATGCAACACCTGTCAGTCAGACAGAGGGGAAGCAAAGACCTTCCTTCCACTGATTTAACCATGCAAGTCTGAACTCCTGCATGAGATTACTTTACTGCTGTCCTGAACTAGGCAGATGTTTCAAAAGCCATTATTATTACAAATAATCTGTGTCTAAATCATGCTAATGTGCTTTGAAAACTTTACATAATGTGGTCTGGTACTAGTACTTCTGTATTTGAGAGGGAGATTTAAAAAAAAAAAAGAAGAAAGCAAAGAAGCATTTAGTGACAGTCTTCCCAGCTACTGAGCCTAATTTATCCCTCTGGCATGGGCAAGGTCAGTTTAAAAGAGAAACAGCTTTGCCTGAGGAGGGAGGGACTGTAAGGAAGACTCCCCCAGAAACAAGGCTTCCTCTGGTGAGATAAGGAGTGTAGGTGTTCCCTAAGCATGTTGCTTAACACCTGATTGATTATCAGGCAGCTTAAATTGCTTTGGGGGCAGGACTGTGTTTATATGACTCTGGCAGTGGACACAGGTGGCACATCCCCCTTTCTCCCAGAGCTCTGTCTCAGGACTGGTCTCATCAGCTGGGCTCAGTCTCAACTGCTCTTCACCGAGGGGAGGAGCCCCTCAAAGCTGACTTTAGTGCCCACAGAGTTACAAGGAATAGCACAGGTAGAGGACACACTAGTCCTAGCTAGGCAGCTCCATCAAAAAAAGAGATCCAGACAACTCCCACCAGCTCTGTCCGTACACTTGCAATACATAAACAGGGGAAAAGTACCTGTGTTCAGGGCAGGCTCAGGGAATGCTGAGGTGTTGGTGCTTCTCTCCGCAGACATTGACGAGTGTGAGAGCAGAGACACGTGTCAGCACGAGTGCAGGAACAGCCTGGGCAGCTTCCAGTGTGCCTGTCCCGCCGGATACCGCCTCATGCCCAACGGCAAAACCTGCCAAGGTACGGAGAGCCGTCCCTGCAGCACTCTGGGGGAGGTCTGCAAAGAAACCTGACACACACCAGGCCTAGCACACGGCTAAGCCACCTCTCTGCATTGGCTATGTGAGAGTCAGCCTTCAAAATTTCAAGTTGCAGAAGTTTTTATATTCCACACTTTACTGTTTCATAAAATATCAGCAAAGTAGACAATTGCAAGTTCTAATTCTCTGTAGTGCCCCTGTGGCTTTCTCACACTGAGCTCCAAGCTCTAGGGTCAAACAGAGGCACATTCTGAACTCTGCTCAGCCTTTACCCACTTTTATTTTCACCCTTTAATTATTCTACCAGCAGTTGATCCCTTGCATGTTTTTCCATCCAGATATTGATGAGTGTCTTGAAGAGAACATAAATTGCGGATCAAATCAGATGTGTTTCAACATGAGAGGAAGCTACCAGTGCATAGACACTCCTTGTCCACCCAACTACCAGCGAGAGCCACATTCTGGGTATGTTTTATTCTCAGCCCCTTCTCACCTGCCCCAAGCTCAGCTCCATAACCTGTGCTTGTTAAAGAAAAAATTAAAGTTTGCCTGACACCAGTAGAGCTCACAGTAGCTAAAGGTAAGGCATTGACATTGGAGATCATAGAGTCAGAGAGTCCTGGGATGGTTTGGGTTGGAAGGGACCTTAACAGAACATCCAGTTCCACCCTCTGCCATGGGCAGGGACACTTTCCACTGTCCCAGGGTGCTCCAAGCCCTGTGCAACCTGGCCTTGAACACTTCCAAGGGGTGGAGGCAGCCACAATTTCTCTGGCCACCCTGTGCCACTGCCTCAACTGCCAGGGAAGAATTCCTTCCTAACATCTAATCTGAATCTCTCTAATGGGCTGATTTGCTATAAGCTTCAAAGCATCAGATATATTCTTTTAGTCATGAAAATAATTCTAAGTTCCTGTTAAACTGTGTTATTTCCCCATTCTGGGAAAAAAAACCCCATATTGATTTCTTTTAATCTTTCAATACCCTCAAAGAAAAATGGCTTGTTTCATAGTCAGAAACCATCTTTTGGGATCAAACTCAGCTGCAGTGACATCACACTGACATGGAGGTCATGTCCTTTGATCTCCATTAGCACTGGCAAACTGCACTAGCAAAGATTTAATGTTTTAACTTTTGATTAATAAAAGTAAATTTTATTCTGCCCTTCATTCCAAATTCTTCATTTTATGACCTGACACACACATACCTCAAATACTGGCCAGAACATTTTAAACTAGGTCTTGCCATTCTAATGTTCAAGAGCATAGTCAGTAAAACTTACCTATGGACGTCAATGACATCAGTGAAGCCAACATCTTTCTGAAATGATCCTGTTGAGGCAAAGATGGATGTTAAACTGGGCTGCAGCTCTAAAGGAACAATGGATGAAGAGTGCATGAGCACTGCTAGAGAAGTTTTAATCTGCAACAGGGTAAACAGGGGAAGGATTTCTCCTGTAAGACCTATCCCAGTACTTAAGATACTGTGCCTTCTCCCTGGGCCAAAGTCTTCTGCTTCTTCCTAGGTTCTGTCTGAAAAGCTGCCCGGCCAACGACCTGGAGTGTGACCTGAGCACCTACGCCCTGGAGTACAAGCTGCTGTCGCTGCCCTTCGGCATCGCCGCGGGGCAGGATCTGATCCGGCTGGTGGCCTACACTCACGACCAGGTCATGCACCCCAGGACCACCTTCCTGATGGCGGACGAGGACCCTGCCGTGCCGTTTGCCCTGAGGGATGAGAACTGGAAGGGGGTGGTGTTCACCACGCGGGCGCTGCGGGAGCCCCGGACGTACCGCATGGGCGTGCGGGCCCTGTCCTACAGCGCCGACGGCAGCGTCGAGTACCGCACCACCTTCATCATCTACATCGCCGTGTCCGCCTTCCCCTACTGAGCGCCGGCCCCTGCAGCCAGCCCACAGCTGAACCTCGTTCCCCAGGGCCAGGGGCTGCTTCAGCCTGACTCTGCTGCCTGCCCCATTCGGGAACCACCGCACTTCAAAGGGTGCTAATGCTCTTTTCTCCTCCCTTGCTTCCCGGAGGCCGCCTCTCCAGCTCCATTGTTCCAATTCAAGAGGAAGATCCATGGCTTTGAGGACCTGTTACCACTTGCTTTATTTATTACACTGGAATAGTAATTTTCTACAGCATGTTCTAAAAACCAGCAGAGAAATCCATATAGTCAAAGCCATAAGCAAGGAGCAGCCTCCATTGAAAGTAACTGAAGAAAATACACCCATAATTTCAAGTGGTCTACATATTTTAAAGGTTGCTAAGTGTTTTAAATTTTATATCTATTAGATTTTTTTCCTTATCCATTACCCAATAGAATTAGGGCTGTGCTATACTATGTTGTGTGCTTGAACCCACCAAATGCCACCTTGCCCAAGGGTTGCAAATGCTGAAACAAATGACATTAAAGTTTGTTCACAGCTAATGAATCTACAGGAGAATTTGGAACTGGTACCTTTGGTTTCCATGCAAGTGTAGAGATGTTGCTATTTTTTGGAAGAAAAAAACCAAAATGGCTTCTTCTACTTTATAGAGCAGGTATTTTATAACTTGTTTTTACTCTGCCATTCCGGCATAGCCATTTATTTAACCCAAACCCATATCCACTGCCATACTGCCAGCTCAGTAAATGGTCTGGGGTTTTACGCACATGGAACATTTTTCTCCAAAGGTGATGTAAGTTTGGTTCAATAATGTCAATACACTGTACACAAGTAATTTTGCCAAGATGTATTCTATTTTTATGGACATGTATATATGTGGTTTTTCCTATGTCTATTTTCTATGCATATCTCAAGAGTGTTTTACAGTTAAGTTTGCATAAAAGGACAATGTCAGTACAATGAAAATAATCAAAATAAAGGTTCCCATCACCTTTGAGACTGCTGGGAGTTTAATCTTTGAAAAAATTATTTTCCATTTCTAAAACTCTCGCCTTGAGTGGCAGGGGGACAATGCAGAAGGTGCTGTGCCCAGCAAACCAGGGAGCAGCTCCAGCTGTTTTCCCTTGTCCTGGCACTCTTGGGTAGTAAGAGATTATCACCAGCTTTAAACTAGATTTTTGGCCACAGGGACAAATTGTCCCAGTGGAATTTTGTCTCCATTCTTGTATATTATGAACTAACTTTAGACATCCCCACTTGTTGTCCCCTTGTTTTTATTTCCCTTTTCCACTGCACCAAGTAAAGTAGTCCTGCAAAACAAGGATGACTTAAAATTGCTTTGCGCTTTATACAAATTTATCTGAGTTACAGACTTCAAACTGAACAGGCTTGCTTCTTGGAAACCTGACTTGAAAAATAAAAGCAGCTCAAAAAAGACAAATCCCATGAAAAAGGCATAAGGAGAAATGAGAGTAAGTTATAATAGGTACAGGTAATTACCTCAATGTCTTTTAAGGATGAGAATCAGACTGAAAGTGATGTCCTTAAGGGAATCTAATTCTACTCCCAGAACACAAAGATTTCTACTCTGACATACTTGGTGAGAAGGGAAAAAACCCTAAAAGAGTTGACAGCCTTTCTGACCAATCTGACCCTAAAAGAAGTAATAGTCACTTACCAGGTGAAAGCCACTTAATCACAGCCACTTAATCAGAAGGCTCCAGGTTTGCCTTCTGATCCAGGCTTTCCAGGAGCCAGCTCAAGGAGGAGCTGCTTGTCCATGTGGAAGGTGTTCCTTACCCTGAGATGATGCCAGGACTGAGGGACTGGTGAGATGTGGGTCACTGTGGGCGTGGTGGCTTTCACTCAGGGACTCGGAAGGGAAGTGCTGAGTGAAAGAAAACTTGTGCCATGGCCTTCTCTTCTTTGGATGTCTTGAGCTGTGTTACAAATTTCATTTCTGTGCTATTAAAAAGGTAGCAAGTATGTTAAATTAGATCTCAGAGTAACTGTACCTGCTGCTGCTCTACCTCCATAGGCTACCTGGCCCTGTTGCTGACAGGCTGGAAAAGCTCCTGCTTATCATTAGTTTTCCTGTCTAATTTGAGAGGAAAGGGGCAGGTTAGTACATGCTTATGTGTCCACATGAACTTGGGTATTTGCTAAAGATGAAAAATCCTGCATTCATAAATCCAAATTTTAAATACAACAAATATTCTACTGTGTTTATTACCACTTTGGATAAGGGTGCCCAAACCTTAGATGCAATTTTCAGCATCTCAGGGTTGTCCAGTCACTTTGTCCAAGCCCTTCTATTCATCTGCAGCAATATTTACACTGTTAAAGGTTCACTACCATCCCGTAAAAGGCTGATAATGGCCACCACATCATTTGTCACAAAACTATTTGCAAATGCCCTCCTGTCACAAACAACTAACTCTCTAATAACAGCATCCTAAGAGCAATACCACCAGAAAAATAATACTTAAAAAATAAAGGGACGGCTTAGGGAGAGCAATTAATGAACAGATAGTTAATGCTCCACTGCTACCTCAGGCCTGTGCTTACCTTCCTTCTGCACAAGCCTACTGTTCCCACTGCTTATTGGACTTTCTGGAGTAGCATTTTCTCCTGGGCTGTTTATCCCTGAAACACTGTCCTGTGCCACAGGCTCCTGCCTCTCTTCCTGGCCCTCACCTCTGGGCAAATATAGCAACATTTAATTAACTACACTACCGGGATCAAACAAATCCTCTTTTGCCATCTTCCCATAGCAAGGAATTTGTACATAGGGGTGGTTTCAGAGTGACAGCTGGTGGCATCTCAGCAGCTGGGCACAAGTCTCCTACGGCTCACCTCCTTGTGGGCACACCTTGGGTCCCAGCCCCTTGCTTGCTGCAGCAGTGCCCAGAACACTCAGCCCATGCCTGTATTCCAGGAAAACAGCTGCTAAACCCCAGCCTTTGCCAGAGCACAATCAGACTCACTCTTCTTCCCAAAATCAGTCCTTTCTTGGTGAAGCCTAAAGGAAACTACATGTTAAATACAGCCCTGTGCAAAAACCCATGTGGTTCCTTCCAAATCTAAAGTTTAGGAGAGGAGTAAGGCAGGAAAAAGAGTTCAGGGATGAAACCAGGGCTGACTGGGGCCAGAAACGATGGAAAATTCACAACCAGCATCTCTTAAAGGTGACTGATGCCCTAATGCCAACCCCACCACAGCATCAGGTATCTCACACCCACCATAAAAGGCAGGTGTTTAAGAACCAGAGTCAGGTAAGGAATGCCCATCATACCTTCTGTAGGGATCCAGCTTGCCAGCCCCTGGAGAGAGGAAGTGCACTGGGGTTTTGTTTTCTTTCACACCCTGGCTGAAGAGAGAAGCTGCTGCATGGATACAGTAATGAGCCTGTGCTGGATGCACAGCAACTGTGTGCTAAAGGGAAAACGTCATCAGGTGAGATGGATGCTCAGCAAAGACCAGAGCAGCTGTGCGTGACTGGGAAATGTCCACTCCCAAGTCAGATCCAGACAGGGGTGCAAAAGCAAGCCGGATGCTGAGTAATGCAGCCGTCACTGCCCACATCGGTGGGGCACTTACAGGCAGGACACTGCTCCCACGGTCCAAGGGGGACTTCTGGTCCCTTTGCCTTCAGAGGCGGTTCCAGTTCTGGCAGCTCAAATCCAAGGCTGCTGCCAATAAAAATTTGGCACAGTGCAACAGCTGAAATCCATGGATTATTTTACGAGGCTGGAATCCCAGCGCCCGCCCTGCTATTGCACATGAGTGGGAGCAGGACACACAGCACTGGCTGTGGGATCCCCCAGCCAGGGTGCAGAGGAGACACCTGGCACATTTCCTGTCAGTTACCTGTCAGGATATGGGATGTACAAACACTTGGAAGGGTGAGGGCTGCTGGGCAGTACCGTACTTTGTTTCTGTGGAGAATCCTGCAGGCAGATAAGGCTCCTCTAGCCTTGTGGACTTTGGCCTCTGATCCAGTGAAGAGCTTTGATTCAGCCTAAAAACAAATGGATCTCGTTGCCATCACTCAGCACCAGAATGAAGTCTGGAAACCTAAAGCACCTTCTTCACTAACTTCCATTAGTGCTGGAGAGTCTGAATGGCTTAAGTGCAGCTCTGTTTCCTGAGGGGAAATCAGAGACATTTTCAGCTCTTGCACATGCAGAAGTTCCCCATTCATGCAGAGCTGCTGCTCCACAGGGACTACAAGAAGTGTTAGTGAATGACTTCATTTGCCCCTTGTAATCCTAGGCAGGCCTCTGTGTGTGAGCTGGGACAACAAGGAAACACCAGAGAGTGCCAGTCAATGGCCAGAGGTAATTGGGTCCTTAGGCATCACATCTTCAGCAGCCCTGCTCTAATCATCTCAACACGCAAGCAGTGCATCCAGCCAGGCCCTCTGAATAAGGTTAAACGTGATCCCTAGCTGGCTGCAGGTTTTTATAAACACATTTGCATGTCTGGACACACTTAACACAACTCCAATCACTTCTCAGACCATTGGGTTCAATATTCACATCTTCAGTGCACAACTGGTGCCAGATTATTCTGCTTTGATAAGTTTAGTGTTAGAAAGGGAAGCAAAGAAGACTTGCTTACAGATAAAGGCATATGGATAAAAAAGGTGCTCTTCAGCACTAACAAATTATAGTTTATGAATAGCTAAATAATGAGGGCATCACAAACATCACCAAGACAAGGGGCTGTACAGAATGCAGAGCAAAGGTGAAGAAGTGCTCTGAACTAATGCTGTGCAAGGAGAAAATAATCTGTTATTTTTCACTGTATGTAAGCACTGCACATCTCCTGTGGTTCTGGACAGCTTGAGTAGTCTTGCAGTGCAGTGAGATGCAGCTGGCTTCCTTATTAATAACTGCTCATTGCTAAGGACCAAGACAAGCTCCCCTCCACACCTTTTAACAGCTTACTGCACAGCAGTCACACAAATCAAGTCCTGCCCACCTGCTTGATCACAAGTGTCTCAAGGACTCCACTCATAGAGAGCGCCTGAGAGGTATCAAGAGATCTGCACTGCACAGTCCATAATTCAAGCAAGACCAAACTTTTTCTATGCAAAACTGTAGCAGAACCACTGGTGAACAAAAGTTGTATGTAAAAGCTTCAAAAAAGGAATGTATCTAGTTTGGGGTCTCCAGCTTCAGAGGCAAAGCCCACCAGCATCCCTGAAGTAAAGAATCCCATGAGTATTCCCCATTACCACTGTCCCTGATAAACACAGTGACACATAAAAAAGCCCAGTTCCAAACAACATCAAGGTTCCTTCACAGGATTTTAGCTGCACTGTCTCTGGAATCTCCTGCTGTAGATGTAAAAAATGAGGTTTGCAAATCTGGGAGAAGAATGAGTTCCCAAATACCACAGAAACAACTGCCTCTTCACATAAAGCAGGCAAAGGAACAGGACTTCCCTGTGGCCAGAGAGGAAAATTGGAGTTCTCTGGTGCCACTGCATGACTGACAGAAATAGAAGAAGCAAAAAATAGGAGAAAATGAGAAAACAACATTAAAACACACTGAAGGGACTTCAGGAGCCCCAGTGATAAGCAGGGGAGGACGAAGCTTGCTTGCACCAGAACCAGATGGTTTCTATGAGATATCCTAGCAACTCCCATGCTCGAGAGCTTATGGGAAAGAGATGGCCTGAAAAAATCTGCAACAAAACCATGACTTCTCTTTACTTAAAAGAACAGGACTTTAAATATAAACCTTGTAAATAACTCTGATTGCATCAAATTTATTCATCCTTCCTCATCTGTCTCATCCTTCCTGATCTGTCTGTGAGCAGAATTAGCTCACCAGTATTCATTATTTACCAATCCTTCAGGCCAGCCTGGTCTTCTCAGCTGCTGTGGCCTTGTTGAAAAGGAAATATTGGTGGTTTTCTTACTGGTTGCTCTGCAATGCTCTCAGTGATGCAGAGACTGATAGAGAACCTCAAGTTGGGTGTAACCCTGCAAAGCTTGTGCCAAAATATTACTGCTAGCATTTCACAGCTCATGTTTTGAAAATTTTTTGGATGCGTAAACAATGTTGTCCTTTAATAGATGAGACTCTAAGACAGAAGTGGTTTGTGTTCACCAGTCCAAATGCACAGCAAGGTAATATCATGGTGTTTGTACCACCTGTAGTAGCTTTACTACAGTCAAGCAAAGAGCCATCAGCAACTCCCAAAAAGCCACATCTAACGAAAGCCAGTCACAACCTTGCTAAAAAACTCCAGCTGCCTTCAAATTGGGCACCTCAGCTAATCAAAATCTCTCTTAATCATAGAGAAGTTCTCAGCAGATACTACAAGAAATAGCAAAAGCTAGGTTTTACTTAGAGCTGATATAACCCAAGTAGTCTTGATATAGATTTGAAAATGATAAATGGGACAGAAGGGCCCATTGAATTAATTATGAATTAATTACCACAGCATGTAAAAACACACCAGCAGACCAGCTAATGGAAACAGGCTGAACTTAGCTGAGAATCAGCTTTTTGGAGAAGTAAAGCTGTGTTTTGAGCAGTCAGATTCAGCAGTGAAGTTCAGCACTACCCGATTAGCCCCTGTTTGTTTAAAAAGCTCTGCTGGTTATCTAAATAAATCACACAGCACTGGTTTTGCTCCCACCTTGTGTGCTAGAAGGGAATGAATTGAAAATAACTATCACCAAATCTCCAGCCTGAAACTGGAATTTAAGCCAGTCATGCTAAAGACTAAGACATTTTCATGATTTAGAGCCACATGAGTCCATTGCCCATTTCCACAAGTTTTTGCAGTATTTTGACAAAGTCCTTTGACCACCTAAACCTGAGCTGAGAAAAACACGATGGATGTTTGTTCCACTTGCCAAACCCCAAACGCTCCCACTTTTCTGTCATCATTTGTGTCTTTCAACAAATGCTTCTGATAGTCAGATACACATCCAGACAATATCTTCAAATTAGATATTTGGTCCCAATTACACTGAAATCTAAGTCTGAGTTTTATGTACCTGAGCAGCAACTCCTCAGCCACCTCTCAATTACAGCAATAACCTCTCCTCTGACTACTGCAAATCCTTTCCCCTTCCCCTCATAATAACTCTGAGTAGTGCTTCAAAGACCTTAGTGTACAAACACAAGCAGCTACTCCTTTCCTTTCAAGTCCTCTTCAGCCTGTCTTTTCTGCCAGGAATCAGACTCACACTTCCAGATCTGTTTGCTCTTCCTCTCAAATTGGCCTTTTTTCATTTGGCAGGAGTTTGCTCCTTGCACAGAACGACTTCACTTGGCTCTTTCAACTCTTTCTCCAGAGTACTCCTCTGTTGGGGTATCATTAGAGATAAATATACAAGAAAGATAGAGAATGTGTAACTGCAGGAAAGGAGTCCAACACCATTTTCTGTACAAGTTATCTAAAAAATTAGTTTTGGAAGCTATTAAACACCTTCCAGTGTAACATCATGTTGGTAAACAGCACTTTCACAACGATTACCCATACTAGAGGGCTGGTTATTGAGCTGTTTTTTCCAGTTTTATGAACTCTGTCCAGATAAACTCCATTCTGTTACAGACTAAGATGTGTATGCTTGGATTTTAGGACCTGTTCTGTGATATGCTCCTGGGGGAAGAACAGGAAGCTCCTCTGGCTCACAATCCTGTATATTATCTTACAAGGAATGCACTGGTACCACACCAAAACCTGTGATGGAGAAGTATTCTCGAACATATGAACACTGCTACCAAAAACCTGGAGTTTTAGCTGGCAGGATTGACTGGAGGAGCCCTTGTTGCTGCAGAGGAGGGGACAGTGACAGAGTAGTGGTGCCAAAGGAAGGACCCACTGGCATCAGAAGTCTTGGACTGCAGGTGGCCCAGTGAGACTTGCCATGAGTAGCAGATGCTGTCACCAGCATTTGCAGGTCTGAAATTCTGGTCACAGAGACAAAAATTCCCTAGGTCAAAGACAGCCATGAACATGAGGGACTCAGCAGCACCAAACCCTCAGGAGTCACAGACAGACCTGTGGTACATTTAAAGGCATTCACAAACACCAGGTCATGTTTACTTTACACCATGGATGTATGGATTTAGTTCAAGCGAGAGCTGTCACCAATTCCTGACAACATCCTGAGCAGCTACTTACAGTACATGAACACTTACCAATGCACCCTCAAGCCCACAGCACACTGGGACAACTTCAAAACAGAAACCAGAATTTAAGTCCATATTTGCTGAAACAGTGGACAGGTATTTTTTTGTAAATATAAGTGGGATTTCATCCTTTTATTTTCATTTTTCTTAAGATATCAGAACATAGAGTATCAAAAAGCTCTGCTACTTAGCAAGCAAGCCTGCAGTTACAGGATTCAGCTTAGTTCTGAACTTCTGGGATGAAATTATATTTTTTTTGGTATTATGTCCAACACAAAAGGAATATATACTTGTAGTGTTTATAAGACTGTTGGCAGAAATAAGGTTATATTAATTAGCTTAATCTAATTAATTAATAAAATGAGAGTTACTGTTCTCCCACAGAGATGGAAAAAGCTCCCTACGGATACCTGAGCAATACTGCCTACATGCCATGCATTCTTATTTTTTATTAGTTACTATACAATTTCACCTGGAGTATTATATTCTGAGTCCCCATGTCCCCAAAAGTGAGCTGTAGCTCCCCTTTGAAAGAGACTGACATGAAAACTAACCATTGCCATTGCCTGAATGGTCACTGGTTAGACAGCCCTCTTCTATTGATAGATGTTCTCAGAGACTGAGATTTTAGATTAAATCTGTTGTATTTTAACAACAACAAAAATTAAATATTTTGAGAGTTACAATTTCTGTGTCTGTAGCAGAACTGATATGTCAGTTATTCAGTCAATTCCCTACTCCAGTTTTCCATAGACAGATTTTGTAAGTAAAGATAGTCTTTGTTTGCATCTACCTATTATGCAGTCATTGTTTATTTTTAAGCTGTTCTGGTCCTGCATTAAATACACTTACTTTAATAAGATGAGCAACAGTACTTGTAAATCAGAACATCTGTAAATGCCTGCAATCTGCCAGACAGTCTTGTGCAAGAGTAATCACTCCAAATAAATGTTATTTGCAATGCTCTTCAATATTATGCCAGCTAAAGTGATGATAAAAATGTAAAAAGCCTAAAAGGATGGGAGTAACGTCATATCCCTGAAATCATCACCAAGTGTCCATGTTTTCTGAAGTTCACATATGAATCACAAGCAAACTACTGTCCTGGCAGGACAGTAAAGGTCCCAGAAGGGAAATATGCATGATGTTCACTGGTGAAAGAATAGAAAATAAAAGAGACAAATGGAGCAAAACCTACAGATTATAATGTTCTATGGACAACTTAATTGTTTAACTGAGACCATAAGGGTGATGCTTTTGAATTAAACTTCTTTCATTAACAAATGCAAAGTTGTAATGGACTTCAAAAGAACATCATCATGATCTTATTTATCATTAGACCAATACCAATATTTCCTTTCATTAGGACATAAGTTAAAAGGTTATAAGGAGGAACTAATGCAAATATCTACACTTTTTCACTCTTCACTATTTAATGATGTGATTTTGCTATAAACTGGGCAAGCTGCTTTTAAATTATCTTGTATTAACCTAAGGTAGTGTTTCAGAGAGATCATCTTTGTCATTGAGATATAAGTTTAAATTTTAGCTTTGGTTTCAAAATGGGGTTAAAAGGCAAACTAGTACTGTGGTCAAAATGCTGTAACAACAACTACAATTATCTACTTAAACATTGCTTCTGAAAGTGAAAACACCCAAAACAAATCACTGGTTGGGAAACTCTTGAGTGGCAGGAATGAATATTTTTCACAGTTTTAGACAAAGAAAGCTGCAGATGCTACACACCTTATCTTTTACAACTACTGGAGTGACTTTTCTGACTCTTAATTCTTGTCAAAATTTGCTCAAATTTCACAGTTAGCAAGAGAAACCAATAATTGAATGACAGACCTCACAGACATGGAAGGACAAATTTCAGAAGGGTGACCAGCATTCTCTCCTCTCACCCCAAGCCACTGAGAAAGCAGAAATTACCCCAGCAGAGGAGGGACTGAAGTAAAATTCTGGGGCCATTGGCAGTTGCTCTGCAGCACCAGGAGGCTGGGAAATGAGTGTTGTTGCCTCTCCATTAATGATGAAATGGCAAGGTTTCACTGGCTGCCCAAAGAAGACTCTGACAGACGGCTGTGATAGATGACTTAGGAAATGGAAAAACACCAGATCCGTTTACATTGAAGTAATGTCTCCAAAATATCTGTCCCTGCTCTACTGTCTTACAGCAAGAGCCTTCCAAAATCACCTCAGGTTCCTGCTACAGCCTCAGCTTCACTGCACTCTTACAGCAATGCAGACTGAGAGGGCAGCCAGGGAGGGACACCAGGAAGGAACTCCTGCCACCAGGATCCTTCTCCCACCTCATTCAAAAATGCATCCAACTCCATCTTAAAATTCATTTTGTCAGCAGGCTGTTGCCAAGCCTCAGTGATATAATGCTTAAGAACATTGTTCTAATTTCCTGCAATCTTACTTACAGAGTGCTTAAAATTATTGGACTTTGGCTGCTGTTGCTAAAAGCTTTATTAAACTAAAGATTCAAATAATCCTCTTCTCTTGGTCCCCCAGATCCTTACTGCCTGGAGGTATTTACACACAGAAATCAAAGCCCTTCTTTGCAAGAATTAACAAACTGAACTCCTCTGTGCTTCTCTCTTGCATCTTTCCATTACTTTATTTATTATTGCAGCCTCTTCTCATTTGTCTTACTTTCAATGTCTTGTGCTCAGGCAGCCAAAGCTGCTCACAGTATCCCATATCAGTCTAAAAACATTAACCAAGCCCCATGGTCTGCTTTCACTGAATCCAGGCCCCTGAATTTCTTAACTGTGCTGGTCTAAATGTCACCAGAAGAGTTTGAATTGCGTGTCACAATAATGGGGCAGTTTTATCTGGCCACACAGTGAAGTTCACTGAGTAACCCGAGCCCTTAGGAGCAGAGCACCAGGGCGTTGCCATGAGGTAACGCACAGTCATCAGCCCCAGCCAGAGCCCTGGAACAGAATGTTATGAATATAACATCAACCCGAAAATGGTGCCAAACTTCTACAATCCTTGCAAATTCCACAGCCATCTCCCCCATCCCTCAGGATTCCCAAAGACAAAAACGCTTAAGCCTATCTGCTGTCAGGGAGGGCTATTCCCGGCCCCTCCGTGAGTGAGTATTCCAGGCAGTGCTGGCTGCCCACGGCCTGGTAGCTGCTCACTGACGCCAAATCCTCCTTCTGCTCTCATGTCCTGTGTCTGCAGCCCAGCCCATTCCCATCAACGCCCCGCTGGCCAAATAAACCAGCACATCATCTCCACCAACACTGAGGGACTCATTGAGTGCCCAGAGCCTCTCAGTCTCTGCTTACGCCTTCCAGCGTCTCCTTGATCTTCACTGCCCGGGTTCAACTTGCCTCCTGCTAAGTTCTCATTAATGCCGTAATTAAAACTCACCTGAACTGGTCCCATTTCTCACTGGATCTAATAATGCAGCTGGTTAAAACACAAGGCCACCCCTGGCACCGTGCACCCTCTAGCCACCTGTATTTCAGTAAACTTGAGGGGGAAACAAAAGGGCTCATCCCATATGGATACCACCTACAAACCAGGATAGTCCAGTAATAGTCTGTCCTTCATGTTTTCCACATCAGGAATACTGCAAAGAAACACCACAACCACCTCAGCAAAGCCTCAAGATAATATTCAGGATTTGTACATATTCTGAAACCACTGTGAAACTGTAAACTGGGAATTTAAAAGCATCCTAAGGTTTAAAATTTATTATACACAGACAGGGAAAAAAAAGGCTTAGCTGCTCTGTGGCTTTTCAATTAGAGGTAATAGGCTGGAATACATTTCAATAACATCTATTATTTTATATAGAATTATAGTATATATTATCTCTAGTAGAATATAGTATAGAATTATAGTATATATTTTACTGACATAAATAACTAATTTAGGAAATTTTCCTAGTTAAATGATCCTTTTTTAGGATCATTTAAGTAACTACTTGTTGCAAGGTCCTAAAGGAAATATTTGTCATCATATTTATAAAGTACTGCAAATAACTGAGTTTTCCTGATTGGTCTTCACTCTTGGCAAAATAGACATAATTAATATTCAGGCTTCATCAGAGCTTTATATAAGCTTGGAAAAATATCCTATATTATCTATGTTATGTTTCAGAAATAAAGCCCTTTAACCTAGCCTATGCTCACAGCTCTAGTATTTGTATATAAAAATCACTGTAAGGCATTAAAAGTAAGCCTCAAATGGATTTGGAATTTAAATACTTACGTCTGATATCTAGAACACTTAGCTTATAAAACTAATTTTACTCAAGCCAAAGTTACAAATTTATCTTTCTCTAGGCTTAATGGAGCTAAAAAACATTCATAGAAACAGCACATTAATGTGCTACAGACTATGTAGCACATTAACCCAACTAAAAAAGTTGAACATGCCCAAAACACAAGGAGAAGCACCTTATCTCTATTTATAACTTAGACCTTTCTAGTTTAAACTCATCTCATACTTTCACATGAGAACAGGTTTATTAAGATACAGTGTCTTTACAGGAACTCTTTATCTGCAAATAAAAGCTGCATCTTCTTGGGCATCCTGAAATTAATTCCTTAGAATTTGACAGTCTGCAGTCCCACTGCCTTAGCTTCTCCATCTTTAAACCTTTTCTAGCAATTCTTCCCCTAGTAGGTGTCCACTTTATGGATTCTAAGGATCATTTTGAAAATGTGGTGTTCATATCACAGTTACATCAAATTACTTTAATCTAAGAGTTACACTAAACACTTGTAAGGAGTTGCTGTTCTCCTGAACACACTGGTGAGTTTGGAGCATTTCCTTAGTTGAAATTTATGCTATATTCTTGAAGAATTAAGGAAAAAAAGACTAATTAAAACATCAAGAGATCTGAATTTCCACTGAGCTGTGCATGAAAGGCTGAGCAAGATGTTTCCCTTTCCAGCTCCTTTTCCTTTCAGTGTATTCAGGACAGCCAAGAACCATGATCAGGTACCTGGAAAGGAACATTGTAGGATCTTTCTTGGGGCTGTTCTTCCTCACGTGGTCCCTACATTCATCTGAGAGTTCATTTTCACTGCTACTTGACATCACAGTGTAGTCACTAAGCTACTGTGGGATTGGCTTTGGCATGCTGTTCACTGAGCTTTCCCATAAATTGTGTCTCTCCATCCTGCTCATTTCTCACGTCCTGCATTGAACAGCAGCAAGAATTGGGTTAAATCATTTACTAAAGCACAGGCAAAGCAGGGGCTCTAATATTCATTGTCTGTATTTTGGCACATGCACCTCCATCCCATGCTCAAGGTTTTCACTCCTCAGCAGAAAAGGAAGCAATTAGCAATGTCATTTTGTTACTGACAGGATTCCTTCTGGAAAGCTGTGCTTTTAAGTAGCAGTTATTGTATATTATCACAGTTATGCAAATTCTTTTCTTTCCAGTCTGATTGAGCCTTTATGATATTTGTTTCTCAGGCAGAGCACCTATAAACACAGGATAAATTCTGTTCGCTTGTAAGAATAGGCTTATGTCAACCCACATTCTTTACCTGCATCCCTAGGATTTTCTCTTATTTTCTGAAAATTAACTTTGAGCAAAGGATGTTGCCAATACCCTGAGCTCAATCTTTCAGGAATAGAATTGTCTTAAGGGTGGTGCATTATTTTTAATTTTCATCTTCAAACCAACTGCTTTGGTCACAAAAACATATGACTCATTCTGAAGTGAATAAAAGAAGGCTGCCTGTAAAAAGCCCCATCCTCCAGATACAATCTCTGATGATGTACTGAAACAAGATTGTTAGGTGCAGAGGGAAAGGACTTTTTCTTGTTTTGTCTGCAAAGCACCTTCCTTTTCCTTTGGAAGAAGAGAAGCTTGTAAGGATGACCTGCTACTTTCTTTAAACACCTTCTCCTAGCATGTCCTTTAGGTACATTTCACCTCCCTCCCCACATCAGAATCTGACACCCAAAGCATGTCCTAATCTTTTGGGATAAGAGAAGGGAAAAAAAAAAAAAGGTCCTTCCCACTGTCTATGCTAGAAAGTGAATCTTCACAATCCAGCCAAGGGAAATAGTCTTTCTTTAAACTAGGCTTTCATTGCAGGCATTTATTTTCTATAAACCTGTCAGCCCATCCGAGAGTGATGCAAACTGCTCAATTCTCTGCTGGAGAGATTTTATTTTCCTTTCAGTCCTCATTACAGATCAGAGTCCCTCAAAAAGTTGAGTTAAAGAGCCATCAGCACAGAGAACACTGTGACAGAAACAGAGCAGATCATGTTTGGTGACACCAATTCATCCTCAGGTGTCAGGTACAGAAAATACAGAAAACCGTTGCCAGACTTTGGTGTTCCTTTTCCCTTGACAGTGATGCCAATCAAGGTAGAAAAGCCTGTCAGATGCACCAGCACTCCCATGTTGTGCCTTGGGGGAGAGAAGGGTGTCTTTTCCTATTGCTGACTGGTGATTAAACATGTCCCAGAGCACAGCAGCTGATAGCCCACATTCTTCTAGACATGGATCATTTTATATGGGAGTGACTGAGCTGGGATGGAGAGATGCCTATGTTTTCTCTTTCTGGAAACATTACAAGGATTTGCTCCCTGGCTGTTATTAAGGCTACAGTTTGTGATGGGTTTAGTCTAAGCCCTGGTAGGATAAATAATACCAATAACAGCAACAAATAAAATGGGTTTCTGACACTGTAGTTTCCTAAATAGTAAATCAGACTATAACATACCCATCTATGCAGTAAAAAATATTATTACATATTTAAATATCACATATTTACAGCCAAAGGTTGACATCAGAACAAATTATAGCTCTGTACAGTACACCAGAAAACCAGTTCTGGGACTTCAGACTCTACACACAAAGGCAATCCCCAATTAAAACCTAGACATGCCAACAACCAAAAACCTATATCACAGAGAGCTCCAAATTTCATAATCCTAATTTGAAATCCTCTAACTCTGATCTTAAGTACTGGATTAGATTTTTCCTAATTCTAATCCTACCTCTGCAATCCTCGGATAATGTTGATGTGCTGAATTGTTAAATCCTATCTTCCCTACAGGCAGAGATTAGTCCCTCTATAAAAGTAAAATATATGGCTGTGGGTCATGTCTGCTGACATTTTTTGGGCTGCAGAAGCCTAAATATTGACTCCAGCCCACCTCCTTAGGCTAACCTCAACAATAAGGGCAATCCCTACAGTAACATGCGAATCAACCGAAACACACAAGTCTCTGAAAATTTAGACCGAAACTGAAATATATAAATTGAACTTCAATGAAATACACTGAAATGCTATCACAAAGCACATACTGAATGTTAGCCATAAATTTTAATATCATGAAAATCCAAACTGAGTTTTACTGTGGAGATCAATTCCTATGATAATACAGAAGGCTGACCTTTGTCAGCACTCAGCCCTCCTTTTTCTCTCCTAGTGCCAGAGCTCCAACACCAGAAGCCCTGGCTGTGAGCCCAAATAAATGTTTAGTAATATCAGTATATTGATCAATCCCTACAGTATATGAGAGCAGCAGGGCCATGTCAGGCACCTCCCTAAAACTGAACACCACAAAGTTGAATCACTGACTTATAATCTAACTTTAATTCAAACCATAAAATTAATTTGAAGTCTGCAAGGGGGATGAATCATTTAAACAGAAAAGTTGCCAGCCCTCTTTTAACTCCTTGGGCTTTTAAAATCCACAGAGGCTCATCTTTCCAAAGCTTGACCTTGACCCCCACCTCCAGCATAATCACCCCTCAGAAAGGATATGGGGACTAGTTCATATCCCTTGCCCCAATAGCTGTGAGTGCTGGCAGCCCACACTGTGAAGGAGAAGTGTTTAGGAGAGGTAAAGAACTCCCTGCCAGAAGGGAGCTCCTGCCACCCATGCTGGTGCCCTTGAGCAACAGGCAATTACATGGGCTTTCAGTTTAGATTTCTAAAACCTAATACTCAGCTCTAACCCCAGACTTAATTTTAAACAGAAGCCAATGCCTAAAAATTTCCTCAAATATCAGAAAGATATCTGGATAACAACTACAGCTTGGAGGTTTTTTGAATTTTATTTTCCCTCATCAGTTAAGATCAAGAATTTTGCCTTTGCTGCAGATCATTCCTGCTTCAGATCAGCACTGCACAACCTCTGATATAACATAGCCCTGCTGAATAATTTACATATTTGCCATAGTTTCATTTGCAGACAGAAAATTCCTGTTGTATTTGAAGTACAAACTCAGAGCTGCTGAGCCTCAGTGCCCTGCTTGGTGCTGCTGCAATCATGCTGCGCTTGTGTAACTCTTGCAGGAGGTCTAAGAAGAAAACTGATTTTTTAGAGGCAGAGTTCACATTAAAAACATTTAAAAAAGAATACGACAATTTCAAAGGTCACTGAAACTGAAGGGGAAATGAACATTTTCTCATGTTTTAAATACCTTTACCTCTGCCAAAGAAAAGGGGATTTATCATGCTGAGACAATTCACTCTGCCAAACACCCTGGCAACCCTTGTTCACTGTAGGTGTCTTTTAAACAACAGAATCTGAATAGACAGAAGTAGTGAACATTTCACAGAAATAACTCAGATTCCTGTAAAACAATGTTTACAGTAAGAAAGAAAGCAGGTTCTACAAACCTCTGGCAGCTTTAATCGGAGCTTTCTCCACCACCATTAATATACAGTATTCAATAGTGCCAGGAGAGATTTTTTTGTACAAAAGCTTGCTATTTGACCTTTGAGAGCTTCCTGTTGAAAGTGTATCAGAAGTTACTATTCAGTTCTCACTCTGAAGTCAAGCAACAACAGAAAAGTTCAGGAAAAAAAGGAAAACCCTCTTCTCAGAGCCATACACATTAAAATCTACTTGTCACTCTCCTGTACAATTATGGTGATCCAGGAAGATTTCCCCCCTTGCATATACACATTTAAGCAGATTATTTTTGCATGAGTACATAAGAAGTGAAAGCTTGAAAATGTGTTAAAAGAATTATTTATAGTAGCCTGAGTGTGATGTCTAAGAAAGATGATTCTTCATGTTACAAGAAAATTACTTCATACCAAGTCTGAAAAAACCCGTCTGACACCTTTTTACTGCTCTTTTGCCAAACTGAGGGTGTTATTTGTCAGCCATATGAAAAATGGTGACTGTTTCTGGGAGTCTCTACTATCTGTCCTGAAGGGGTAATGACCTAACTAAACTAAAAGAATTGTCTGCATCTTTCATTTCCAAGATTTCCAGGAAGCAGTGCTAATTCAGCTCCTACTGCTGAACTGAGAATTCTGGTTTAACTGCTAAACATAATTTCCTACATTACAGACAGACACATATAACTTCGTGCTCTCCTAGATTTACCTTTCTCGTGTTAATTTTCTTAATTCTTCTTATCCTGGGCCATTCTTCATGTTCAAATGTTGCTTGACTTTTTCTTCCTATAGTTAAATCTCTTGTTTTCTTGCAGCTATGACTCAGTAGAATTAGTCCATTACACTGTATGAATAAAAAAGAAGAAACAATATGAAATAGATTTCATTTTGTGAGACATTTTTTATGCAACAGAATTCACTTTTATCAACTATCTGTATTCAAATCTATAACCATTTCACTAGGCCCAGGTTCAGAGAGAAACAATTCTTGTAGGGGAAAAGAAAGAGAAGTTGAACATTTCTTATTTAATGAGGTCCTGTTCTGGTAGACATTCACCAAAAGATTTTACCCAGTAATTTTCTGCCAGTAAGTCTGCCCTGTTGTATGAATCAGAGCACAGATTCCACATAAAATGAGATTCCAGTCTAGCTCAGATAAATCTAGCTTTGGGATAAAAACCTTTAAAATTATTTTAGAGAAACTTGTGAGGGGACCCACTGAAAAATATCATGACATCTATAAAGTGATGTTCTTACGGCCAAGGCTGCAGAGAAGCCCATTACATGCGCAGAAGTAACCAGCCAACAAATCTGCTCCTGCTCCTCAAGATGTTCCATAATGTCTGTAGCTATACTGAGTTTAAAGGCTTTTCTGGAATAAAAAGATTTCTGCTACTGATATTGGTAGTACTATAAAAATAACACAGACCTACAGATTCTATCCATATTCCACCTATTACTATGGGCTCACCTGAGATTTCTGTGAGAACAAATACAATATCTAAGTCATATTTTCCTCTCCACTTCTTACTTTTAAAAAAATTTTCTCACCTTTCTCAGAATTGGAAATACAATAAATCTGTATTTACATCAGCTGGATGATGTATGTGAGCATTTTGAGCCTTGGTGCAGCAGAATTCACTGCAGTACTACTGCTACTCATAAACCACGGAAAAGCTAGGGTGTTAATATTCCTTTTTCTTAAAAGCCAGAGGTGCTCTTTCAAATTAACTTTTATTTTTTTTTAATTTTCACAATCAGATAAAATGCCAGTGAACAGTTGCCAGTTGTGCATGGAAGAAAGTGACAGACTGCAGAAGGCAAGACAATTAAGAACCTTTGATCAATTATCAGTTGTCCCAGAATTGTAATCCCATGAGTTTCCCACATGAAGGCTTCTACCTCCTCTACACCATCCTCTTCTTTGCCCCCCGAAGACCCCAACCCTGAAAGTCTGTCAGTCCTTCCTGCAAGACCAGAAGTTTTCTGTGATTCTTGATAATTTTTCTTAGTAACTTTAGTGAGACCTCCAGCATTCTCATTTAACTTGCAATTACATTCCTGCTATGATTCCTTTTATGTGAAATAACAGTTCACTAATCAGTGAATATTTAACAGGCCAACACTACTCCAAATACCTTGTCCCTTTCCTCTTGCTCAGCTCAGTTTGTCTGTATCACTTCTGCTGGGATTCTCCAGCAGCTCTGAGTCCTCACAGAGACTCAGAGCACCCAAGGTAGCTTAGTGTCCATCTGAAAAATCACAGGATATTTTGAGAATTCTGATGAGTTTACAAAGGGGATCGATGATGGAAATGAAAAAGCAGTGAGGCTTCTGTCAGACCAGGCCCAGATCATGCCAACAACTGTTGTCTGGGATTTCACTGACTTATATTTTCCATGTGATCCCAGTGGATATGATCACATCCCCAAACCACTATCATAAATGTGACTGACTGATGAGCTGGTGGAAAAGCCAAGACCTGAAAAGGCACCGCCAGGTCACGGGCATCAGCCTAAGGAATCTGTTCATCCAGAAATAAAAAATAACAGCAATTGTGCTGTAATTGGGATCATTGCAGTACATAAGCAAAGCAGGGTTTGTAAGGAAAGGCTATTTTTTCTACCTCTTCTTTTTATTAAAATGCCGTCTATTAGGGGAGTTGAAAGTACAGATAAGATTTTGGATATGCATGCCAAGGTTTGATGAAGGGTTTATGTTGCCTGAAAGCCTTGCCAAATTAAATGACTGGCCAGTTGATATTTAAGTGAAGCAATAAAAATCAGATAAAAAATAAGGTTCTCTCTTTTTGATTGGAGTGACTAACCACAGTATTAGGTCCCATGTGCTGCTTTAAGACAAATTAAAATGCTGGTGAAGCCAGGTATCCTTATTTACTCATCAGGAATGTAATGAGTCTTGTTTCCCTAAAGGCAACTGAAATCAAAAGAAGGAAATGGAACATTTTGTTCTTTCCCTGTGTTATATCTGTGTTTGGGATGCAGCACCCCACTCCTCTCTGGGCCCTTCTCCCTGGCACTCCAACCTGGGCACAGCAGCAGGAGCATACTCTGCCTAGCATGTGTGCCCTGAGTGCTTTTCTTGCCACCTATGACAATCCACAACAATAATTTAAAGCAGGATTTCAAAATCCATGCCAAAAAACAGAGGGAAAACCAGCAAAAGCTTGTCAGGATCAGCCCCCACCTGAGTGTTGTCAGACCGCCCATCTCAATGCCACAGTGACTCTACAATTTAAAGGTGTCTTAAGTGCTCTACACAGCCTGTTGATCCACTTATGAAATTCTTTTCACTCAAACTTTGGAACTCCACGTGCTCCCTAACAACTCAAAACTTCAATTCAGAAGAGAAATGAAAAATACCATCCTACCAAAAGGAACATCCATAACACAATGTAGCAGCCAGTCACGACTACCTGTATTTCAAGTGTGTGTATACCCAACACTCACACTTGAAATACTCCGTTGAGGCCTGGCATGTTAACAGAAAAATGATAATAATTTTGATCTTCTGTGGTTTTTTTTATTGAGTCATACACACGCACACACACACACAGATATATTCACCTCAGGTAGCCAGCCAGTATTTACTTGGACTCACAGCTGCACCAGCTGTGAATTGATGGAAAAGACAACAAATCTCCTCCACATCATGGATCTCAAAGTAAGGATACACTCAATAATTTAGTCTTAAATGTTTTGCTTGATCAAACGATATTAATTAAGTTATAAGGATTTCAGTATTTTCTAGGAAATCTCTCATTGTGTTGATCCTATTTGGCTATTATAACAAGTACTGCTTCCCCAGGCTTCAAATAATCATAGACAGGCACCATTCTACCCAAGCCAGAGTTTCTTTATCAAGCTTATAGTCCACTAAAGACAGCCCTGAAACTCTTATTATAAGACATGTAATACATTTCCTTTTGTATGACCTTAAATAAACTCCATAAAAGCTCAGTCTCCCCTTTTCCACAAAGTAATAGTTACTCCATTTAATTGAAGTAGTTATTCCATCTGCACACAATGCAGAAAGTCTGAATGAAAATCTCTCTATTGTCATAATACAGAAATTAGAAATTCTAGCATAAAATTACTAAAGCTGTATAGTCAATGAACCAAGTGAAGGAAACATTCAAACACATGTTTAAACCCACTCCTGTTCTATATTATTTTCCTTAAGAGACTAATTTTCATTTGAAGTACTTTCCTCAACTGGGATCAAAGCGTACTATACCATATTCATTATTTTGGGTTAACAGAACTACTTTGGGACTCAAGTAATATCATAAAGGAAAAGTATTAAAGTTCCCTGCCTTTAGGATAATTTCTGAATAAAAAGTCCCTCCCAAACCCCAACAGTAAGGACTATAAAAGTTTCAGTTAAAAACTCCTTTATCTCAGAGTTACCATGAAATGACCATTTCCACTATTCTGAATCTGGAACCAATGAACACAAAGACTATTAAAACAATTAAGGTCTCTTTCATTCATTTTTGATGTCTTACATATCATATGTTCAATAACTTTGAGATTTGACTCAATTCTTTGATTTCTAGCCAATGCCTTGGCAGCGTTTCCATTCAGTTCAGGAGAAAGTACAAAATATTCAGTGCAAGTGGTAAATTACTTATGTCTGTATGGATTAGCTCTCACAACTTTTTGGAGAAGATACACCATCAGTAGCAGATAAAACTGCATAATTTCAGGCTACTGTCACCTAAGCTCCATTTGACAGGAAAGAAAATACACTCAGCATTTGCCTATGATGATTTTTTATTGCTCTCCAATACTCTCTAATGCCTTCCAGCTGTATTGAGGACAATTTGTTCATTTCTCTCAGTAATCAAAATGTGTTTTGACTAGTAAGTCCCTATTTAGTTTTTCTGTAATCGTTTTTCTTAATGGGAGTATTTTCCAGATGTTGTGTTAGTCTAGTCATCCGGGCCCTCTTCCAAGCCCTGTGGAAAGTTTGCTGTCATGAGCTGTCATTGGTGGTGTGTTTAACAAGCTGCCTAATTACCTGACCCCAGCACAGTTCCAAAGGAATATATAAGGACTCTGGAGCAGCCCTGGGAGCAGACACACTCTCTGCTAGGTAAGTGCTACACCTGTCTCTACCCAAGCTCTTCTTCAATAGGAGAACAGGGAACTGGGACAGAAAACCCGAAGTTTTCCTTTTGAAAGATTTCCTTTTAGCCTATGTTTCCATTTGACATATTTCAATGTTAGGTTATGGTTTATAACATTACGCTGCTGAATAACTAATGTTCTGTCAGTATTTGGTTTTATTACAGATTTTCATTTATCAGTATTATAACTTTAAACATTGTTGTGCTGAAGTGTACCCATGTTAGAAGACAACTGACTGTAGTCTTCATGTGATAGAATTCTGCAAAAATTTATTCCTATTCCTTGTTAATAATGAATTTCTATAGTCTTAATACAGAATTTAATTGCTAACTGACTAATAATCAAGAGGAAATTTATGGAGTAATTCTAAAGTAGCAATTTTTCCTTGAACACTTTTATTATTTATGTTTTTATCAAACTAGTCTTGTATATAAAGATATGCACTTTTTAAAATTATGAATTAAGCGAATTGAAGATAGTGATGTGAAATTATTTCTTTTTAGGAATGATGTCGTACCTGAAAGTTATGATCATATGGAACATACTTTGCTTATCCCTGGTGGTCCTTTCACTGTCCTTGATTCCAGAAGTGTCTTCTCAAGGTACTGTAACACACAAAGCTGAAGGGAGGGTGTCTAGGAGTGTGTGCCTAACACATATTATATTTCAAATGCTTCTTCACAAAAATACTAAGTTCTAGAACTTTATTTAGACAGGAAATATGATTCAGTTTTATCATCATTGAATGTTATCATAAATAAATTGTAGTGTAGCATGGTGCTCTTTTTTGAGGAATAACATAAAAATATAAATGCAATGCAAAATGTGTATGAACTTATTACTTTTTCTGTAGACAATCTACAGAGCCTCGTGCCCTCATACTGATGTATTTAGCCCTAGTGATTTGCAGTTTGATTTAGGAAGAATCTAACATGAGAATATCCACAAAGTTTGGCTAGAAGTATTTCAATAAGCTCAGAGAAAAGAATGTCTCTACCTTGCTCAGTGCTTTCCCATTAAATGCCCCATTATTACACCACTGAGGCAAATTTGGGGAATCAGTTGTCTAATGATACTCCAAGCTCTATAACTGATTCCTAACTAAAGTAATACTGTTATGGTGAAGCAGAGCATGCCACCTGGCAACTCCTGTGCTGTTGCAGTTCTCTGATAGCTCTCAGATTTTCAGGGGGATAACACTGGGTATTACTTGCTGGTAGAAAATGATTTATCACTACGTGATAGCAGAAGGCACAACGTCACGTATCTGAGCAGCTCCTCAGGGCATACCCCATGCCAGATGTAACCTTACACTGACTCCTTGATAACTGATGCCTTCCCACCAGTTTCAGCAAAAATCAAGACTTTTGCCAACAGCAGCCAGGACTATTCAGGCATTTTCCTTACAAGTAACTCCATAACTTACAAGTCATATATTTAAAAGAAACAAATTAATGAAGAGGTGCAACTATTGGACTACTACCATATTAACCATATACCGGACTTATTTTCTTTCCATAAAGGAAGAAGGGTTCAATATATTGGGCATATATCCATATGGGAAGATGTCTATCTTGTCTTTTCAACTGCTGCATTAATAGCCCAGTAACTCAAGTCCATTAATGTCTCCAGTTATCTCTTGGTTCCACTTTTCTATTTGTAGCAAAGTGGTAACAGGCATTACAAGTACTGGCTGAAAACCACAGTATATGTAATAGATATAATATTTGTTATCCCAAATTATTTGCTCTTCCTTCAGACACACACACGGAGTGTGTGCTGTTAGAAATTGTCTTTGGTGTTGTGTTGTGTCACATGTTATTTCTTTGTTGTTCCTCAATGTTTCAGCTGATTATCTGTTTGGGCTTGCTGATTGTTCAGCTTCTTTGTTTGTATTTAGGGACGCTTCACTTGTGGTCCTGCATGTTTCATTTCCAGAAGAAGCTGTTAGCTGGTTGTGTTAGCAGAGATTTCACAGAAGAAGGGGAGGGTTGCAGGGTGAATATCTGATTTGGCAGCAGAAGGTAGCAAGGCACTGCCAAGCTGGAATGCTCATAGGTTAAAGCAAGATACCTCCTGATGTCTTGTTTTACCACTTGTTATCTGCACCATTTCTTATTATCCAGCATTTCCCAGCAGTCTGGCAGCAAAGCCATTGTGGGATGAGCTTTTTTGTTAGTCTGCTAGTAAGTAATCTTCTAATTAACAAACTGTATTTCAGAGGAGTTACAGGGCTAGATCCTAACTGTTCTTAACCTTAGAGCTAATACCAAATTCTTCCCTGCGATCAGAGCTGATATCAAATTCTTCCCTGCCATCAGAGAAAAAAATATAGTGTAGGGAGTAGGCAGATTTTGAAACTTCCATTTAAAAATAGCTTCAGGGACCTGTACTTATTATGACAGTTCTCTCCAGTTTTCAAGCTATCATGATTAGATGGGTTATTAGGAACAGCAGTACCAACAGTAAAAATCAGACACCTAGGGTGTCTGTCAGGTATGGGTGTGCAGATGCACACCTATTACCACACAAAGGGTGAATCAAATTGGAGAATAAATCAGCAAAGCTGATATACTGTCTAAAGGGCTAGTTTGAAAGCCTGTGGTCATACTACAGAACCAGTTCTCAAGGATTCCTTAGTTTTCAGAAGAAATGGATTAAGTTAGCTCATTGGAAGGCCTCTCTAACCTGAACACGTGCTGCTGCTGGTCCTCAGGCTGGCTCAGAGCAAACCTCTGCTCCCCACATCTTCAGGAAGGGCCACACCAGCCCTCAGCTTCTGCAGTACTGAGTGAAGAAACCACATTCTGTAGAAAAAAAAGAGAGAAACTTTAGTCCTTTTCCATTCAGCATTTCCTTGAGGACCGTTGTGGTTTGGCAATGCTTACACCAGTGTTGTGTGATTTTAGATGTATCGAGCTGTACAGGGAGATGTGGGGCAGGGTATTCTAGAGAGCATGACTGCCAGTGTGATTTTAACTGTCACCACTACATGGAGTGCTGCCCTGACTTCAGGAAAGTCTGCACAGTGGGTAAGTTCCCAAACACAGCCAGTTCCTCTCCTCAAAATTCCCCTCCCAGCTCCCTACCACACCAGTGCCTCCTCTCTGAATGCTTAAATGTCTGTTGGTTTGCTGTGTCCTTGTTCCCTCTCATACATGTATTGTTGTCCCCCTCTAACACTCAGGATAACTTCTTGCAATCCAAAGAAAATTGTGTATCCACAGGTTATTGCCAAGCAAAGAATTTTGCTTTTTACAAAAGCAAAACTAGGCAAGATGGGCAAAAACTGTTTACTGTTTGTTTTCTACTACTTACTGCATTTGTACTATATGTGTCTGTCTCTTATACAAAGAAAAGAAGTGGTAAAAGACAATTCAGGGTTTTGCAGAAAGAAATTCTGACATATTCCAACTCAAATTTAAGAAGTGTGGATGCTGTGGGGTCTAATCCAAAGCCAGAGTGTCTTTCCTTGGACAGAAATTGACTCTGGATCAGAACCATGTCCTGAGTCTGCTGGAAAAGGTGGTTGGATGAGTATTAATTTATGCTTTATTTATAGTCAAAACTGTACAATGTAAATAAAAACAGGTTTTTCAAACTGCTTTACTGAGCATTAAAAGCATTTTCTTAGGAACCACCAATGTCAGAAATGTCAGTGATTTAGATAACAGGTTGTTACACTACACCGTGGTTCCAATAGGATTACAGGAGTAACAAAATAGTTCTCAGAACCAGCTACACCACTGAGTGTTGTCCAAAATGCAGACCTAGAATTCCCTAAAGTTCCAGTTCTGCTGCCCTGACACACAGTGGGGACACTTTGCCCTTCAGTCTTCCCCATCCTCATTTTGCTTTGTGGGAGGACATCAGCATTTATCACAGCTTAAGATGCAAATTGAAACATTTTCATTATGTAGGCTATTTATTCATTGTGGGTTAGATTCTAAAGGTATTCTGGCTTCTACACAACATTTAACCAAAAGTTTAAAGCTACAGGAAGTCTTCCCTGTTCTACTCTAAATCAGTGAGTCCAGGCAATACATTAGGTGCCATCCTGAAAGCATGCAGGCAGTCTGGCTAAGGACTCTTGTCCAGTTAGTGTGGAATCAACACTGACTAAATGACAGAAATTCCAGACATTATTAATGAATAAAAATTTCCCTAAGATAATAAAAATAATTCTCATCTGTGCACGTGGGATGGATCCACTGGCATCAACTCTGATTCCACAACTTCACTAATCCAAAGATCTTCAGAATCTGCCTATACAGTAATCCTAATTTTTCTAGATAGTGATTTAACTGTAAAACATGACTTTATGCCTTGTGTGCCACAGAGACAATGACTTCAATAGAGATGTACTAAAAGTGCTTTTTCTGAAGTCTGATAGCTGTGCACACTCTAACACAATATGGTCATTATTTGATATGAAATAAGTAGTTTGGTCAGTGAAGTTTCAGAAGTTAACCAAACATGAAATATTAAAATCATGTGGTTATTAATCATGTCAAAACATATATAGTATAGTATATAGTCCTTTAGTACTAATAATTTAAGAACTGTATCAAACAGTTCCAAACTGGTCTCTCGGGGTAACTTGATTAACTCATTCACATAATTAGGTTGCAGCGTTTGCCTTGTCACACCAGGTACATTTGGTTGTGACCCAATTAGGCCAATTATTTTTCAGAAATGCTTTGGTAGACACATCATTCTTGTTGCAAAGGGATACCCTGGTGATCCCTTTCTGCAAACCCAGCCCAGGGTTTAAATCACTCTTGAGATCACCGCTCTGTGGTTGGGGAAGTGGAAGCCTGCTACGGTGGGACCTGGCTAAAGTGAACACGGCGGTCACATTTTATTGCACTGTCAGTCCAGTGGTCACTGCCATGGCACAGTGCCCTTCTGGCAGCACTGCCTGATCCAAACCCCACAGTTATGGACAAATCCTGGATCAGACCAGGATAAGCGCCTGATTTTATGGAGCTGCTCTTGGCACCAGCTTGAGCCAACGACTTCACTGTAGAGAGGTCCCAGCGTTCCACACGAGCTGGCCCAGAGCCTGACTGTGCTGCTCTGCCTCTACAGCCGCCTCCTGCGAGGGACGCTGCTTTGAAGCCTTCGAGAGGGGGAGGGAGTGTGACTGCGATGCCGACTGCGAGCGATACGGAAAATGCTGCCCAGACTACGCCAAGCACTGCAAAGAGGGTAAGACATTTCTCCATCACTGGTTTTCAAACACATATTTAAACAGAGGGGCTTTGCTTTACTGTAAACAAAATTGTGTGGGCTTCGGTAACAACTGGACAAAAGGAAACAGAACAAAAATAACAAAACCTAATTTCACAAACAAATTGGCCAATTTCTCAAGCGTGAACACTTTACAGAAACATCCAGGTAGATATCCTGGAAGCCATCAACAAGACATTAATTCTAAGGTTAAAGTTGTATTTTACATTCGGCTCTTTTGGCACTAGCCATGTTCTAACGCTCAAACCACTTACTCAGAATGCCACATGTAAGGATAAAGTCTGCACATCAGTAACAGAATTCAATGAGACAAGCTGGGGAATCAGAACAGTTTTGTTCGGAAAAAACCTTTTGAGATCATTGTATCCAACCATTCCCCCAGCACTGCTAAGGCCACATTCACACAGCTTTTAAATCCCTCCAGGGATGGGGACTCCACCCCTGCTTTGGGCAGCCTGATAACCTAAACCTCCCCTGGTGCTCCTAGGGATCATTTCCTCTTGTCCTGTCCCATGTTCCTGGCTGCCCTCTCCTGTCAGGGAGTTGTGCAGAGCCACAAGGTCCCCCCTGAGCCTCCTTTTATCCAGGCTGAGCCCCTTTCCAGCTCTCTCAGCTGCTCCTGGTGCTCCAGCCCCTTCCCCAGCTCTGTTCCCATCCCTGGACATGCTCCAGCCCCTCAAGGTCTCTCTGGCCACGAGGGCCCAGAACTGGACACAGCACTCAAGGTCCCTCAGCAGGGCCAGCACAGGGGACAGCTACTGCCCTGGACCTGTGGTCACATCAGGGCTGGGACAGCCCAGGGGCCATTGGCCCCTGGTCCACCTGGGCACATCGGGCTCACATTTAGCCACTGTCACCAGCACCCCCGGGATCTTTTCCACTAGGCAGATGAATAAATGAATTGCAGTAAAAAGCTGAGTTCATCTTAAAAAAACAAGGCGGAAGGTTGAACTTTGTGGAAAGTTCAACTCCCTTTAAAATCCCCACCCATCCAAAAGTGAGGAATGGCTACTCTGTGCCTTGGGGTAGCACTACCTGGACCTCCAGACCACTTGCTTGGGGTCACCACAGTCACTGGCAGAATATGATAGATGCACATCCTAGATTCTCCCCATCTCAAATCCAATGTGGGAAGAGCAGCCCAAGACAGAAACCCATCCTGTGGGGCAGGAGGGAGGAACTGGATGTCACATGTTCACAGTGTAGCAAGAAAAAATTTAAGAGAACACACATTTTACCTTTAGGCTGCACGTGCAGTCCAGGGCAGAATCAAACTGACCTGCAGTCACTTCTTTTGTTCTGTCCTTTTCTGCAGAGCCTGGTGGGGTTTCGGCTGAGCACAAAGGCACAGATCTGGAGGTGCAGTCCCACCCTCATGTAGCTTTAAGGACACCAGCAAATGAACTCTAAAAAACAGCAACAGAATATATTTAATTTCATCATGTCCTTAAATTTTCTGGTACCTACAGACCTAAATTAATTTCTGTCAACACACTAGACAAATGTGGCTTGGCACCAGGTCGCTGCATCCACAGAGCAGCCCGCCTCCAAGGCAGCCATTCCCAAAGCCTGCAGTGTAACACACAACAGAAGTCACAATTATCATTTGGTTCTCTTCACCCAAGTGGTCCCCAAGTGCTGGGATAGTGGCTTGGCTTTGCCACACAATTACGCAGTAATTTAGACTGAAATAGAGTCTGTATTCAGCATTTTTGACGGAATGTCTAGAAAACTGTCTTGGAAGCATATTGAGGTGAATTTCCTGCTTATGAGGCTGCTTAATATTTCTCTCCTTCTGCTGGGTTTATCACACCCAAACACTCACAAAACACTGTTAAACCATTTCACTTCTTCAGTTAAAATATAATGAAGAATTAATCAACTGTTCCTAATCTTAAAGAGTTTCTTCTGTATTGTACTAAACTTTGCTATCAATTTTTATCAAAAAATCCAGCAGAAATCCTCCAAACCACTGTACTCAGTATTTTACTGTTTAAACTATGTGTGAATAACTGAGAAATCTATTAAACCCTTGGAATAAATTTGCTGCTTCAGCATCCTCTGAACATTTTTTTTCTGTACAGTAAAGCCAAGTGTACAATGTACATCCAGTGTTATCCAGTGTTGTCTTCCCTGTCCTCCAGATGCTCTTTATTCCCTGAATATATGTACATACATAACCAAAAGGTTCCCTTCCCCAACAATTGGCTTTCAAAGGAGCCATTCAGTTTCAACTACAACAATTTCTCTCTCTTCCTCAATAAAGGTTTCAGGATATAGTGCAATACCCAACCTTCCTTGCTTTGAGCACTAGCTTGCTGTGAAAGTAAATCTTTTGACATCATGGTCATCCCTTGGAGACAAAAATCCCATTCCTTTTGTAAAAAGCTGATTACACACACCTCTGGCAGTTACCAGCTCCCTTGGTTGGATCAAAATAATTTGGCCAGTTCCCTGAGCTCCATCACATTTCCTTCACAACCAACAAGTTCCTTCTACAAGGCTGTGCCAGTAGCTCATTTCGAATTGTACAATTTGACCAACAATTAATTACAAAATATTATCTGGCTCTTACTGGATGCAACTGAAATTCCCTCCAGTCTTCAGAGTTGGAAAATCTAAACACAACCTCCTATTTCTCCTAAAACTCAGCCTACCAGAAGTTAGCTTAATACCCATGTTGTTTCCTTGGTCCTCCTGTCTCCTTCAGGGAAGCCATTTCTTTTAAAATGTCTCTCCAAAACAATCACTTGTGTAGAAGTGACACATCTTAAGAACTGCAAGGGGATTATCAAAGTAAATTCTTGGCTAATGTGACAGCTCTCCTATTTCCACTAGAGTTAGTTATATGTACTGAAAGTCAAGTAGTGAAAAGTCATCTGTAGTGAAAAAAAATAAGACAAATTTTCAGAACATAGAGCTCCTCTCAGAACTCATCTATTTTCCCACTTCAAAATTGCCATTAGCTAATAATGCCTCACCTCAAATTCTGGGAAAAATATTGTTCCCATCTGTGATGAAACACTTCAGGATCCAAAGGGTATTTTTGTTCTTTTTCACAGAAAAAATTGTGTAAAGAATCCTACAGATAAAAAGAAACTTAGTTTTAAATGGAAGATGGTCATTGAAATTTTGTAATCACTCTTATATAGCTGACACCAAGCACCTATAAAGATAAAATAATCTCTTAATGGGAGCACTTCTCTCTTTCAGCACACACAGAAAAGCCAACCCCAGAGACTCCTCCAGAAAACAAATCAACATCTAAAAGGTCCTCCACAGATGAGGAAGAGTCACCAGAGGAAGGTAGGCAAGTATATGGATGCACCAGGATGGGTGTTACCTGAGGGAACATTAAAGACCATTTTCTTGCTCTGGGAATAGAAAGCTGATCCTAGACATTACCAGACAGTTACCAAGCTTGGAAGCACTTGGTTATTATAAACTGATTACCTCACCGAGTCCTCAGGACTCTGGAGAGTTCACTCAGCACAGATGGTGCAGAGTGGTGATGTCTTCTGCGTCTCTATTGGATTTTCACACACGTCCTCCAAAAACAGGGTACAGACCATTGTCAGTCTTGGACAGCATCCATGGCTGGAACAGGAACAGACTGTGAACTGGCAGCACAGGAAAATGTCCTAGCAGGTTCCTCTAGCCTCAATCAGGCCAGGCCTTATGCTGCTTCAGAGAACACATTTATTTATTTATTCTGACTAGAAAATATGCACAGTTCTTTGGTACTGTGTTCCAGCATTTGAAGTGATAACTCAGGAGACCAATTTGAACTTGAAACACAATTGAAAAGACACTAGAAGCCAGTTAATATTTTAATCCTTCCCGCCCTTTTTCTTTTAGATTTGGAGTACTTATTTTCTTCTGTTCCAATTTCCTATTACCAAAAAAAAAAAAACCAAAAAAACCTAAAAAAACCCCAAAACAATACAGGGGTTAAATGAAAGAAAATTAAGGCAATTCAACTAACCACTAACAGGATCCAAGCTGGCTTATGGTATTTCAGATACATGGGACAGGAGTGAAACCTAATCTGCAATACTCTGCTCATACTAAACACAAAACATTTGTGAAAGCAGAACTAATCTGCAAAATCTCAGAGAGAGAATACTTCAGGAGAGATTGAAATGCAGAAGCATTTACTGTTCTTTTTGCTGAATATCAACAATTTGACTCATATCAACGTAACTACAAATACAAGTAAAGAGAGCCTTAAATCTATACATCACAATGAGGAAACCAACCCAAGGAATAAGGATACAGCAGGAGATGCAGTCAGGGCTCTGTGTTCAGGAATGATTTTCCTCCTGCTTTCCTACCTCTCTCCTCCGATTCTAGGTTGTTGGTGCAGACTAAGTTATAATGTAGGGCAGTGCAATAAATCAAAATAACAGACTGAGAAGGGAAGTGTTTTGTTACAAGAACTATTTTATAAAGTGGCTTCCTTACCATGAAAGCATCAGGAAACCCCAGGAAGCTGCACCTACAAGCACCAAACTAAACCCTAAAGTGGTGGCAGCACCAGGTTGGCAAAAAAAAGATCACCTAAAACTGAGTTGAGCTGCTGCAAAGACCCATGCAGACAAAAGGAACTCCCGTTTCACCTGTCCCAGGTTAGTTTGGCTGTTAAAAAAGGACTTTCTATTCCAAAGGAAGCACCTATAGCTAATGGGTACAATACATTTATAGGGAATACCTACCTGCATGGCATTTCCAATGGCTGAACCGAATTTGCATTTGTTCTGTAGGTCCTGAAATAAAAGTGACCACTCCTGCACCAACTACAGAGCCTGCAGAGACAACACCTGGGGCCACAGAGGCACCGACTACCAAGGAAGACACTCCCACAACCCCAGAGGCCACCGAAGAACCAGCGACCGAAGCCGACCCTCCCACTCCGGACACGGCAGAGGATGTCACCGCTGATGCCACAGACGAGCCACCAACTGAAGTGGGCCCCACCGACCTGGCCGCAACACAGGACCCAACTCCTGACGCCACCGAGGCACCAGCAACCGACAGCGAGGCTCCCACCACCCCCACACCTGAAGAGACAACACCAGAGGAGCCAACCACACCAGAGGAGACAACCCCCGAGGAAACAACCCCCACACCAGAAGAGACAACCCCAGAAGAGCCGACAACCCCCACACCAGAAGAGACAACCCCAGAGGAGGTGACA
>VWZV01010643.1:541398-675240 GCA_013397155.1 Irena cyanogastra | reverse complement strand
ACAACACCCACACCAGAGGAGACAACCACCCTGACACCTGAGGAGACAACCCCGAAGGAGCCAACAACCCCGACACCAGAGGAGACAATCCCAGAAGAAATGACAACGCCCCTAGCAGAGGAGACAACCCCCGCACCAGAAGAGACAACCCCAGAGGAGCCGACAACACCCACACCAGAGGAGACAACCACCCTGACACCTGAGGAGACAACCCCGAAGGAGCCAACAACCCCGACACCAGAGGAGACAATCCCAGAAGAGCTGACAACCCCTAAACCGGAGGAGACAACCCCAGAGGAGCCAACAACACCCACACCGGAGGAGACAACCCCAGAGGAGCCAACAACACCCACACCGGAGGAGACAACCCCAGAGGAGCCAACAACACCCACACCGGAGGAGACAACCCCAGAGGAGCCAACAACACCCACACCGGAGGAGACAACCCCAGAGGAGCCAACAACACCCACACCGGAGGAGACAACCCCAGAGGAGCCAACAACACCCACACCGGAGGAGACAACCCCAGAGGAGCCAACAACACCCACACCGGAGGAGACAACCCCAGAGGAGCCAACAACACCCACACCGGAGGAGACAACCCCAGAGGAGCCAACAACACCCACACCGGAGGAGACAACCCCAGAGGAGCCAACAACACCCACACCGGAGGAGACAACCCCAGAGGAGCCAACAACACCCACACCGGAGGAGACAACCCCAGAGGAGCCAACAACACCCACACCGGAGGAGACAACCCCAGAGGAGCCAACAACACCCACACCGGAGGAGACAACCCCAGAGGAGCCAACAACACCCACACCGGAGGAGACAACCCCAGAGGAGCCAACAACACCCACACCGGAGGAGACAACCCCAGAGGAGCCAACAACACCCACACCGGAGGAGACAACCCCAGAGGAGCCAACAACACCCACACCGGAGGAGACAACCCCAGAGGAGCCAACAACACCCACACCGGAGGAGACAACCCCAGAGGAGCCAACAACACCCACACCGGAGGAGACAACCCCAGAGGAGCCAACAACACCCACACCGGAGGAGACAACCCCAGAGGAGCCAACAACACCCACACCGGAGGAGACAACCCCAGAGGAGCCAACAACACCCACACCGGAGGAGACAACCCCAGAGGAGCCAACAACACCCACACCGGAGGAGACAACCCCAGAGGAGCCAACAACACCCACACCGGAGGAGACAACCCCAGAGGAGCCAACAACACCCACACCGGAGGAGACAACCCCAGAGGAGCCAACAACACCCACACCGGAGGAGACAACCCCAGAGGAGCCAACAACACCCACACCGGAGGAGACAACCCCAGAGGAGCCGACAACCCCCACACCAGAGGAGACAAGCCCAGAGGAAGTGACAACACCCAAACCAGAGGAGACAACCCCAGAGGAGCCGACAACCCCCACACCAGAGGAGACAACCCCTGCACCAGAGGAGACAACCCCAGAGGAGCTGACAACTTCTAAACCAGAGGAGACAACAACACTCAAACCAGAGGAGACAACCCCAGAGGAGCCAACCACCTTGGCAGATGCTCCCAGCACCCAGAAACCTGAAGAGACAACTGCAGAGGATGCAACAACTCCCAAAACTGATGAGACAACCCCAGGAAAACCTACAGCCGAGGCAGACTCTCCCACCACCCTCAAACCTGAAGAGCCAACCCCAGAAGAGCCGACCACCTTGGCAGATTCTCCCAGCACCTCCAAACCTGAAGAAACAACCCCAGAGGAGCCAACAACCCTCAAAACAGAGAAGACAACCCCAGAAGAGCCAACAACCAAGGCAGACTCTCCTACCACCCCCAAACCTGAAGAGACAACCCCAGAAGAGCCAACAACCAAGGCAGACTCTCCTACCACCCCCAAACCTGAAGAGACAACCCCAGAAGAGCCAACAACCAAGGCAGACTCTCCTACCACCCCCAAACCTGAAGAGACAACCCCAGAAGAGCCAACAACCAAGGCAGACTCTCCTACCACCCCCAAACCTGAAGAGACAACCCCAGAAGAGCCAACAACCAAGGCAGACTCTCCTACCACCCCCAAACCTGAAGAGACAACCCCAGAAGAGCCAACAACCAAGGCAGACTCTCCCAGTACCCCTAAAGCAGAGGATGCTGGCTCTCCAACCATCCCTGCAGCCCCTGAGGCCAGTACCACTGCCAGTGAAGCCACAGCTTCTCCAGACAGTGCCGCCCCCACAACAGTTGGGAAGGACTCCCCCACACTTGAGGCAGGCATGATGCTTTCAGATACCACAATGGAGAGCAAGGAGACAACAACACCCAAGAAAGACAGAACGACTCTGCTTAAAGACATTTTCACAGCTGCAACTGGGAAAGACACAGTTACTGTAGCTATGGTGACAACAGCTAAACCAGGCGATTCTCCTAAAGGTATAGACGACATTCCAAACACAGCTCCTACGGCCAAACAACCTGTCACTGCAGCAGGTGAATCAGAAACAACTTCTACAGACACCAAGACTGCAACAACAGCAGCCACAGCTCCCTTGCCCAATCCCACAACCATCAAAGAAGATTCAACTCCTCAACCTGGTGAGGCTGTAACACCAAGTGGAAAAGAGACAACTACAGCCACTGAGCCCGCTGGGCCAGCAGCGGACAAAGAGAGCCCAGGTGCTGCTTGTGTAATTGTGGAGATGACAACAGCTGGTAAAAAAGAGGTAACAACCGTTAAAGAAATGGTCACCACACCTGAAAAAGAAATGGAAGATGTCACTGAAAAGGCCCCTGGTACTGCCAAAGAAGAGGTAACTACAGTTACCAAAGAAACCACAACAAGGGATAAAAAGGACACGATAGAAGAAATGTATCTTGTGTCTAATGGGACATCCAAGCCAACAATACATTTCCAGGAGATCACTGAGGCCGTAGAAGAGCCTCACCCAACTGAACCTGAAACCCTGCCAGCGAGAGAAGAGCCTGAGATAAACAAGCCTTTAATACAAGTTGAGGACCTGCCAATGTTCCCTGGAGAAACACAAGGTAAGTGCATTCCAGCAGGTAGGAAAGCACCTGCAGCTCAGGGGAAAACGGCAGTGTCCCATGGGCAGCCACAACCATGGCACCACAGCTGCCTGTGTCCTGAATACTGGAACCTCAGGTCTCAGCTGTGGAGTTAATGAAATCCTCCAGGTAGTTTAGAACGTGATCTAAATTAATTGGTTTCAGTAATTGGTCCTACTGAAAATAGTTTGCTGTAAGTTTCTCCTCCTCCTGTTTGCTATCTTAGAAGATGCAAACAGATAAAAAGTCAAGGAAAAAGATGACAAATTTCTAAATACCATGAATAAATTGCTAGAAGTCAGGCTGCATATCTACCCTCTCTCATGGTACCTAACCTGGTGTTTTGTAGGCACCTACTAAAAATTTCATATAAAAGAGGTGAAAAGTCTCTTGCCTCTGTGCTTTTTGCCACTACCTTTTTCATGCCCTCTCTTTATTTTAATCAGACATAGCCTGCAGGTTCTTCGGCAATTTTTCAATCAGATACTGAAAGATATTTTAGGGGGGAAAATTAGGGGTTTAGATGCAAAATACTTGAATTTCAGTCTAAAAGAGATTCATTCTTCCTTTATATTTAACTGAAAGCGTAAATGCCCTTTTTTTTTTTTTTTAAAGAAATAACAAGAGGGAAGAGAAGCCGCTAAAGCAGCTTAAAGCAACAATAAAATCCTAGAGCATGTAGCATACGAGGTGTTTGTAGGTGTTTACCTGAATTAGGTACTTAGGTGGCAATAAGCAAATACACCCACACCTGGTCACTCGGCACTGCTGGGGCCACAGCACCAGAGCCGACCTTCCCGAGAACACGTCCCCGATGAGGAATTAATCCCTGGCCCACCGGTGGGGCCGAGATGGAAAGCTAAGGCCGTTCTTGTGGAACCGTAAACAAACCCACCTGGCTGTGTTTTGCAGAGAGGAAGAACGACGAGAAGGACCTGTGCAGCGGCAAGCCAGCAGACGGCATGGTGGCCCTGCCCAATGGCACCCTGGCCGTCTTCCGAGGTGAGACTGCTCCGAACATCCTCCACCTGCCCCGGCATGGCCCCGTTCTTCCTTCACCTGCCCCGGCTCCGGCTCCGACCCCGGCCCTGGCCCTCCTCCCTCACCTGCCCCAGCCGCCTCCTCCTCCTCCTCCCCCCTTACCTTTCCCGGACCCAATCCTTCACTTCACCGTCACCTCTCTCTCCTCCTTCACCTGCCCCTTCGCTCTTCCCCCTCTTTTTCCTCCCTCACTCGCCCCGGTGCCCCTCACGAAACTCTTCTGAGGCCAGAGTCCGTCCGTCCCCTCAGATCCCTCATGGGGCCGGCTCAGCCGCGTCCCCGGGGCAGGACGGCGCTGTCCCCTCGCTGTCTCCGGAGAAGCACGGCGCTGTCCCCTCGCTGTCCCCGGCTCCCCTCATGCCTCTCCCCCCTGCCCAGGTCACTATTACTGGCTGCTGAACGGCCGGACCCCGCCGACCACCAACCCCCGCCGGATCAGCGACGGCTGGGGCATCCCCTCGCCCATCGACTCCGTCTTCTCCAGGTGCAACTGCGATGGGAAAACCTTCTTCATCAAGGTGGGAGTGGTCCCGGCCGGCAGGATGGGGCGAGGCTGATGAGGAGCAGCTGGGGAAGGGGCTCAGCCTGGGGAAAAGGAGGCTCAGGGCGGATCTTCTGGCTCTGCACAACTCCTGACAGGAGGGGACAGCCGGGCGGGTCTGGCTCTGCTCCCTCCCTTTCCATGAGAGGAAAGGGCCTTAGGTTGCACAAGAGGAGGTTCAGATTGGATATTGGGGAAAGTTGCGTAAACATATTCCTAGTATGTTTCCCAACTTGAAATAGAATGCTAATGAAATGCCCATGTCTCATTAAAGCTGTTATGCAGTTACTTCCCAATAAATCACTCGGTCCTGGAATTCAAGCTGCTTGTTACAGCTTTGAAAATTTAAGAGATTTAGAAAGGAAACCCCTTTGTTCAGTAACCCCTCTGTAATGGATGTAGGAGTGATTCCAGTCAGATTTACAATGTAGCTATCAAAGTGCTAGTGCTTATTTATGTATTATTCTTCATATTTGTTTTGCAGTTGAATAACCAGGAATTAACTTCCTCTAAAGCTTTTTTTTTTTTCCTCCTTAAATGCTCAGGGTCCCCTGTACTGGCGCTTCACTAATGGTGTTATGGATAATGGCTATCCCAAACCTCTCGCAACTGGATTTGCAGGGTTAAGTGGGAGAATAGTAGCAACCCTCCCTGTGGCAAGATACAACAACAGACCAGAATCTGTTTATTTTATCAAAAGAGGTATGTCTTGTATTCCTGGAGTTCAGGGAACATCAAAAGGTGCTCGAATTGCCTTGGTCAGGAATAAAGCTCCATTTCTCTTGACCCAAGACCTATTTCTTTCAAACACAGAAACACAAATGAAGCCAGTGTTCCAGGTGCTCAAAAATAGCCTGAAGCTTTAAAAAATTTGTATTAGAACTTGGAGGTCTTTCAGTGCATTTTAAACCAGGTCTGTAAGGGTACAAATCCAGGAATCCAGCACTGTAGTGGCTAAACAGTGAGTAAGTTTTATCTGGTGGTAAAGCTATTTTAGTCTCAAGTTAATTAGAGAAGGGAAGGCTTTAATCTTGCTAGTTCATAACTATGTGTGAAAATTTCCATCTTCAATTCTGATTTCCTATTTTAAAGTAATTTCCTTATCTTACATGAAGGCTGTACTGCCACCACAAGAATGTTGTTTGTTATTGATTTCCTATGTGTGATAGGAATATAATGACATTTTCATACCTGATCAAGCTGGTGGCTGGGTGGTTTTTTGGGGGGGAGGGGGATTTGATTTATTTTTTTAAACTAACAAAACAAACGTGTGTTTTAGATGGGAACATGCAGCAGTATGTGTACAGACAAGAACCAGCCAGGAGGTGTCAAAGAAGAGCCCGGGTCACCATCAGATACCCAGCCTTTGTCCCCAGAGTTGTCATCCGGCGCCGCTTCCAGCGTGCTGTGCGAATGCCGACGGTCATCCGCACTGTCAGGATCAACCCCCACCCCTCTGGTAATTGGGCACTGAGGTTGTCTCACACAGATGCTTTCACCTCTGACACAGTGTTGTGTTTGGAAGGTTTTAGTGGCTGTAGGTGACAACAGCCCTATGGCAGCTGCAGCAGTGTCACAGCTCCTCATGGAGGATTCCTTCTGCTTGCAGGAGTTCTGCGCAAGGAAATCCAAATGACAACGTACTGGAGAGGGCTCCCCAAAGTTGTCCATTCAACTCTCTCTGTGCCCAACCAGAACAAGCCCGATGGCTACGATTACTATGCCTTCTCTTACAGTAAGTAAAACTAAAGCACATCACTGTAGACCTCAAAAGATATGTGGGTGGGGAAGAAAGAAGCTCCTGTTATCACTTGTGGTACTACTTTCAGCACTACTAAAAAGTCCTGAGAATTAAAATGTTGCCCATAATCAAAAGATGTTTCTATTAAAAATCAGCAGTTACAGGACAACATGCAGCAATGAAATACAGAGGTTCAAAGCAACCAATTGGGGAATGCATTGCCAGGAGTTCAGCCTTGTAAAGGGACAAACCTTAAATGAAGAATTATGTTAATGATAGACTGAAGTCTTTGGATCACAACATAGCAAGTTTTTCAATGGCTTCTATGGAACTATGTTTCTGACAAAACACAAAAATGAGGGAGATGAACCACTTAACTTAGCTCAAAAAAATTACTTATAATCCTAGATTAGGTAGACTCATTTCCCCGGCCAGGATCCTGTATAAGCATTCCTCAGAATTTTCTGCATTTTTCAAAATACAAAATAGCTCTAAGAATAATAGCCTGTGTTTGAGTATGGCTTGAAGTCCCTGTCAGTAAGATCCAATTCCTCACCTTGGAGGAATCAGCCTCACAGGCCCATTCACACTCAGGGACCATGGAGTTCCCACTTCTGTAGTGAGTGCGGGATTGTTGTGAATGTAGTTAGTTTGATTTCCAAATTCTTAAGACTATTTCTGTGTTCTAGCAACACAAGAACATTTTTCCCTGCTCCTAACTCTTGGAACATATTTAATTATTAGCAATGCTATAAAACTTACTGCAACCAAGGACACCTGAAAAATAAAGCTGAGGACAGAAATTTGTTGTTGGAGCCTCTCAGCTCCCTATAGGCACATGGAATGGTAAATCTGTTATTCAGGCCTAAGTGACATTAAAATGCAGGCTTGAATTTGTGAATTCTTCCTATGTATTAAATGTAGTTTCTGGAATTTAATCCTGACCTCTCTTCCTTTCAGACCGGTACTACAGTTTGGATATTGGCAAAAGAATAGCACGACCTGTTACTGCTCTCACAGGAAAGACTGTGTCCAAAGACTGGTACAACTGTCCCAGCAAGTAATGCACAGCAAAGGAGTTTAAAACAAGATGCCATTTGGATGTCAATGATTTTTCTAATTTTATTAATAAAAGACATTGAAATATGTGCACACAACTCTAAGTATTAAAATGCTGCTTCAAGCTCTGGCTTCATTACACTAAGCAACCACAGGCAAACTGGCATTTTTGTATACACAGCTGGAAGTCCTTTACATTTCGTTTAACTAATGTTTCCTCTGTTCAGGCCTCCTCTGCCTCCCATGGCATGAGTTACACCTGTGCAGGGAAAGAAAAGTGCGTTAGTATAACATCTTATTATCCTTTCAATCAATCCTTTCAATTGCACAGGTGATACTTCATCCTTCCCTAAGGAATTGTCAGGGCAGTGAAGTGGTTCCTTTCTGATACAGTTCAAGCTCCCTTCTCACCCCCTAAGCCTGGTGATACATGTACATGTCACCTGTGTCATGCAAAAGGCTGGGGGTGACTTGTGATCCTGAGCCAAACCAATGAGCAGAAGATTCTTACCACACCTGAAATCAGTTAGTCCCTCCTTTTTGTTATTAAAAAAATTGTGACAGATGGAAGAAAATCTATCCTAGTCCCACCTCTTATTTTTTCCCCATAAAATACTAGCTAATCTATATTTCAATGCTAATATTGAGTCTTCTAAAATGTTATAATAATGCAAAACAGAATAAAATCCATCAAAGTCTTCTTCTTAATACAGAAGTTGCAAAAATAATTTCTTGCCATGGTTTAATTCTATTACACTGAAAAACCTGTAATACTTCCAAATAAAGCTTTTTTTAATGACTACACATTGATATAACTGGAATTCTTAATGTACCAAATGGAAATTTCTCTAATGCTAAAAACAGAAGCTTCTAAACTGCTGTCCTAACAGGACTTCTGAAACCTTCCTTTAAAACTCTGAAGTGTAAGATCTAATGCCCTTTACATTCTCTCTACTGATAAGAGCCGGGTGCCAGTGCAGAAGTTTGCCTGTCTGAAACCTGCTCAGCCTAACACACTAAAACGTAAACCAGAGCTCTTAGGGTCACACACCAAACTCAAGGGCAGGGCTGCAGTGTCACTCACTCCCTGTCTGCCAGCAAGGCCAGCCTGGCTGGGAGCAGCCAGGAGCACTTACCCCTCTGCCTGTTGAACTGCCGGCCACGCACGCCCGTCCTCAGCGTCGGCGGCTGCAGCCGGACACGGCGCAGGGACTTGGGCTGGGTGCTGCTCGTGTCTGTGGGGAGAGACAGTGCAGAAAGGGTGGCTGTGCCTGCCAGGTTCTCATCTTTACATGTTTTGATATGTTATGCTTTCTTTACTTTAGAATGATGAAGGTGCCTCCTTATTTCATTGACCTCTCCTCTAATATAAATAAAAGCTTCAAAACAAGTAAGTTGGACTTCTCTTGCTCTCTACACAAGGGCGTTAATTGATAACTCAATAGAAATTAATTTATTGTTGTTTCACAGTTTGATTACAAATATTTTAAAGCTGACATCAAATATGCCAGTGGATAAATCACCAAAGTATCAATAATGTTTGTTCCTTCAAGTGCTATTCGTACTTGGACTACTCCCGTTACTGCAGTCCAAGGAAAAATCGTTTACCAAAGTACCAAAGAATTTATAAGCATCAAAATATGATCTTGCTATAAGAGAATCTGGGGAAACCTTAGAGCCCCTTTCAGTGACTAAAGGGGGCTCCAGGAGAGCAGGAGAGGGACTTGGGACAATGGCCTGTAAGGACAGGACAAGGGAGAATGGCCTCCCACTGCTAGGGGGCAGGGTCAGATGGGGTACTGGAAAAGGATTGTTCTCTGTGAGGGTGGGGAAGCCCTGGCACAGGGTGCCCAGAGAAGCTGTGGCTGCTCCATGATCCTTGGACGTGTCCAAGGCCAGGCTGGACAAAACTTGAAACAACCTGGGCTAGTGGAAGGTGTCCCTGCCCATGGCAGGGGTGGCACTGAATGGGCTTTAAGATCCCTTCCACCCCACACCACTCTATGAGTCTGTGATTCTAAGAGTTTTATCTTATTTTGTGTATCCTGGCTACCATGATGCTGGACAAAGGAATTCCCACTCTTAATGAAAAGGTATGAACTATTATTGTGATTATCCTGTACCTGCAGATGAACTCGAAGGAGGATCCTGACTGGTTGAAGGAAGATCTGACTCATCAGATGCTTGAACAGTTTCTTCTTCTTGCTGGCTATCAATTTCTAGACCTGCTTCTGAAGTAATGCTAGAAGGGAAGAAGGGAGAGGAGAACCATCTAAGTGTATTTACATAGTTTCAAAAAGGTCCAGAAAAAATCCCCTGTCTTGGAATATAAAGATTCAATGAAAATCAAAACAAAATATAGCATAAAATGATAAACTGTCCCCTTTTAGATCTTTACTTCACCAGAATACAAAATATAGCAATTATTATAAATATTAAAAGTTGCACTTGTAAAGCAAAAGACAAAATTATTTGTCTACAAAATTCACTAAGAACTGCTTATTCCAGCCCCATGCTTCATCTTTTGTACATGAACTGTCTTCACTGAGCATCTTAATCATATATGTGTGCTTTGGATGAGGAGTGATTTCTGTATTACACAGGAATGCCTTTGTCTTTATTCTACAATCTGATCCTTCAAGTCGTGCCTTCAACATCAGTATCTCATTATGGCAGAGTCCTCTGCATTCTTAAAAAATACGAATTTTTTTTGGTGACTTTTATATTAACTTTGTTAAACCCCAAGGAGAAGATCAGCAGAAAACCATTGGTTTTGGATGAACAGTCAGATTGTCCTGCTTCACTGTAGTACAGAACGCAGTCTGAGCTGCCCCTGGGTGACAATGTCAGCAGTGCTAGTGAACCAAAGCAGTGGTGCTTTACCCTTCAGACTCTGCCTCTGCGAAGACCTCGTCGGCGTCGTCGCCGGCGCCGGGCTCGGTGGTGGTGGACAGGCTGCCGGTGGAGGTGGTGACCATGGGCACAGACTGGGACGCGTGCTCCGAGGCGTCGGCCGAGGCGCTCTCCGTGAACACCGTCACTGGGGAGCACAGACACCCTCAGGGCTGCCCACACAGCCCTGTGACAGCACGGGCAGCTCGGGGACAAGCTGCCCAGAGCTCCTGAGGAGCGGCAGCACTGCACCAACCACGGGGAATCATTCCCTGCTTCGCTCTGCAAACCTCTGCCACTTACCCGGTGCTGCCACTTGTAATGGTGTTGTGGGGACACTGCGACCCCCCGACTCCTCCTCATGGGCGAGGAATAGTGGGGTTTCATACATCCCTAAACCTGCAACACAAAGTTCCAGTGACAACCCATCCAAATGAACGGCTAAAAAAAGGATTAATCAATGTCTTCCCTCTGGCCACTTGATAAAATCCAGTCACTTGTATTTAACAACAAACACAACAGCCTGGCCATTTCTGAGCAGATAAGGATATAGCCCAAAGATTTCTCTGCATTTGATACTTTCCCCTATTATTTCACTACAGGGAAGCTACAATCAATAGCAAAATTGAAGTTAAAAACCATTCCTTCAATATTTCATTCAATTTCAAAATCCTAACACAACCATAAATGTAGCAGCTTGAAGATAACACCTTCTCACTTCCTGTTATTCTTGCTCTGCTGACAATTATTTAAGAGTTGCAGGGTTTCTGCACTTCAACACTTTACTGAGGCAGAATTGTGTTTTGTTGACTGAATTCTCTCATTTTCACTTGAAGACCCATGCAAAAGAGAGCCCAGAACTGCTTTACCTCCTTGTGATGCCAGCTGCCCAAGATCAGAGTGACTGGAGCTGGTTTGTGGCATATCTTCAGGGGGCCCAAATCTGAACCGAGGAACTCCAGCTACCTGGGGGGAACTGGCAAAATACACACTTAAGGAATTCTGCAACTTCCCCAAAGATCGGGCCAGGGAGGAAGAACTTTCTGACCAAGAGAACAAATCATGCATGAGACAAAATGAGCTAATACTGACCATAAAAATCAGCTGAGCTACTCCTAAATAAACAGCAATTAGCTTCTCAAATTATTAGGAATGCATTCAAAGTCAACACAACAGTCCTGAAGAGAATATTCTTTACTTACCCATTCTATGAACTCTCACAATTTAAAGTATTATATGTACATATATACTATGCATATATGTATATAATATATGTACATATATATACATACATATAAGTATGTATGGACATGTCCAGAACTTCCCAAAAGCAAAAATGGAGGCAACTTTTCCTGCTTTCATTGGCAATATTAATGGCAACGGAGGAAGAACAAGGAAGGAAATGGGATAGAACTTGTTTGTTTGTTTGATCTCTTCTTAAATCACCAGGTTACAATACATGGGAGAACATTCACTTCCTCATTTGCTGATCAGTTATATGACACACAATTCAAACAATAATTACTTATCTGCACATGCAGTTATCTATCCTATTACTTAGCATGTTACTCCAATCACAAGTTGATTTAATTTAAATTTATTTTCATTTCACTGAAAAATAGAAAGAAATAGAATAAAGAATAGAGAAAAGCCTTTTTTTCCTTTTTCTTTTCACATCTACTTACTGAATGGCTTCTGCAAATCCATCTGTACGATGTGGAACTACAAGAGTTGGTGTGCTTGGAACTGTTCTGTCCTCATCATCAAAGAAGTGCTGCTGCTGGTAAAAAAGAGACTGATATGAGAGCCTACAATGTATTTCCAGTTTTTACCAGCTGAGTTAAAGGTTGATTTTTCCACACAGTCCAGCAAAACAAAGACAGATTTAGCTCTAACAAAATTCTTGTTTATTTTCAGACATCTAAAGCTGATGCCTTTGATCTCACAAAAGGTACTTCAGTCAGCCAGTCTCTTTTTTCTCTCACTGAACCTGCGTGTTCTGCCAAATACAGCTGAATAAAGGTTTCAAAATTAGCTGATGGAGACAGCATAGATTAGCCTTGTTCCTTTAGGATGAAACTGAACTTAGTATTATTTTTACCATTAACACAGCCACTTTGACTGACTCTAAAAACCAATAGATAAAATCACCTTCAACAAAACCAATTGAGCCTCTTTTGAAGTCTTTTGTTTCCTGGAAGTTTTCTAGTCTTTGCCTTCCATTAATACAGGAATTAACAGGAGTAGGATATTTTCTGCCAGACTACAGAAACCATCCCCCCCTGAAGTCAGCAGCAATGCTTCTTTAAAAACCAAAATAAACCCCAAGAGTTAGGAATGTTCCCTCAAAGCAGGTCTTTAGCAGTAGATTCTGATACACTCACCATTCCACCTATCCCAGGGGTCAGCTGAAGTCCTCGCCCCACCGACTGCCTTCGAGTCATCTGGATTCTCTTTATGGGAAAGAAAAGGGGGAAGTTGTGTGAATGTGGTCCTGGAATTCTAACAATGTACAAGTGTTCAGTCAGAGCCAAGGATAGCAGCTAAGTGAGTAAGTATAGCAATCACCATGGAATCACAGAATATCGTGAGCTGGAAGGGACCCACACGGATCATCAAGTCCAACCCCTGCATGAAGGTCAGGCCCAACAAACCCAGGAAGAGCCTGAGAGCATTGCCCAAACACTCTTGGAGCTCTGGCAGCCTTGGGACCTTGCCCATTCCCTGGGGAGCCTGGGCAGTGCCCCAGCACTCTCTGGGGGACAATGTGTATATTCTGGGCAAGTGACAGTAATATTTTACTCAAGTCTCTACTGAATACAGAAAACTTGCACACAGAAATATTGTGATCCCAAGCCTCAGCACAAGTTAATGATAAAGGATTATTTCAGTCAGGATGTTTTGAAGTATTCCTGTTGTGATGTTTTAATCTACAATATCAACAGGTCTTCAACAAAGCATAATGATGGGTCAGGCACTGACTGTGAAAGGTTTAACTTGGAAAATAAATGGCAACATTCCTTTGCCCCATCTACACTGGGGCAACTCATAAAAGCCCTTCCACTCTGACCTACAGTCTGGCTAAGAAAAGCGTTTTGAGTGGAAATATCATCAGCCACTGACTGACATAGCACTGGTATAATAAGAATTCCAAGATAAAAAGCAGTAAGGCACTGGGGATGGATTTGTATGTTCCCTGTCCAGCCACCATCTGCAGGATGACACACTAAACCGCTTTGCTCAGCTACCATTTCTATGATGCTGAACAGCTGGCAACAATTTCCCAATGGATTTTATTTATAAGAAATCATATAGCAATTTTTTTCCCAAGTCTTCTGAGGTGCTGGAGCAGGTTTGTACCTGCACTGGGGGCCCCAGCTCCTGGGGAGGGGCGTGGATGGTGAGCCGTGGGGGCAGAGGGTGCGGCGGCCTCCGAGGGGACTGCGGCGGCCGCGGGCCCTGGCGCTCGGACGCCGACGATGGCTGCTGCTCCCGCAGGCTCTCGTGGGGAAACGTGGACTCTGCAGCACTCGTGCTCCCTTCTCCTGCAACACAAATACACAGGGGGAAAACCCCAGGAACCAAGCTGAAAACATGAAGGGAAATCTTCCACTTCTGCCACGAATTAACACATTTTTCTGTGGCAAGCCAGGGGACAGCCCAGTATTGTTACGTAAAATCACTTGAAGAGGACTTGTGCCAGCTGCAAGTCCAGCACTGAAACAAAGTATTAATTATTCAGATGCTGATTTAGAGACAGATTAATCCACTGAGCCATTAAGTTTCCACAGCAACCAGAGCTTGCAGGATTTTCAAAGGAAATTAGAATAAAACCAGAAAAGATAATTTCAAAAGAATCCACACTGAATGTTGAAATGGCCTTTAGTATTTCACTGATATTTTACTTTTAAGTGCAGACTTTAACACATGGAAAAGAGCTTCTACATTTCCATCTCCCTACATACACAGACTGCGAAGAAACATGGAATAACTGTACCACTGTTTTGAGAATCTGCTGCCCTCTGGTTGCTTTCAGCTCCTCCCATGCTTTCTTCAGTCTCTGTTCCAGGATCTGTACCATCAGCACCCTAAAATCCCACATAAACAGAGTATGATTAAACAAATTATAGGTTGTAAAGAGAACATAAAGGCAGTACAAAAGTATTCAGAAGGTAAATGAAGTCAAATATACGACAATCTTAAAAGATTTTTTAAAGTATCTACAGCAGTAGGTAAATATATTGAACTGTATGAGATTTCACAACTTTTGAGTACCTGTGCATACACAAACCTGAACAATGTAGCCACCATCATTTAATAACAACAGACCCAGCTCTTCAAGAGCCTCATCAGTTTTGCAACAACAGTATTTCCTGCTGTCTCCTGTACTTTGTATTTTCATTCAGCCCTCTTAAACAATCCTAGTTGATTTTTCTTGTGAAAACACCAATTGTAAGAAATTACCATCACCCAGTATCTCCCTCAACTTTTGGAGATGAATTCATACCAAGATTTTCTCTTCCAAGCATTCACATCTGTGCATTATTAAAGCACTGATTTGTTGCAAGACATTTAACAGGCTATAAAAGAAAGGTACAAATCTCACCTCAGCATCATCTGCTTCATATCCATCATTGCCATCAGCACTACCAGTTCCTTCATTGCTGTCATCACCTTCATCTCCCATCCCTGTGTCTTCATCATCATCCTCATCCTCCTCTTCCTCATCATCATAATCCTATGATGAGACAATAAAAGAGCCTTAAGGAAATGCAAAAAGGGGAGTGGAATAGGCTGGATGTGGTGCACAGACCAACACCCACCCCCAAGACACTCCCTCTCTCCCTCTTCAACAGGACAAGGGTAGGAAAGAAGATGGAAAAGCCTGAGGGTTCAGAAAAAGGAAGGTAAAAGAAAAATTCAAGGTGAATTACTAGGTAGCTTTAAAACACTACAAGTTCAGGCAACATAAATACAGACCAGTCACTCAGTCAAAAATAATTTGACTTGCCTGTCTGGCAAGTTTTACATCTGATGAAAGACAAAATCATGAAGGAATTCCATGATATACATACCTCCTGCTCCCCTTCATTTTCTTCATCATCATCATCTTCATCATCACTATCAATCACAATCACATCATCTCTCTTGGACTGGCCATCCTGAGATGAAGAAGTGTTTTGTTGGTCTGACTGAAGGGATCCAAGATCTATTGGGATAGACTGGGAAGTCTCCTCGCTGTCCTCCATGGCCGCGTACTCCCCCTGTGTCACACCCTGCCAAGGACCAAGGGCAATCACCAGAACAAACAAAATGCAATGCACCAAAATCAACAGCAAGAGAACCAGACTCTGATGCTTAGACGATGGCTATTGCTGTTCCTTAAAAACTGAGAAGAGGACAAAAGACAATGTGACAGGTGACTGTCAGTCACTGAACAGTTCAAGTCTAAACTTTAAAACATTTTAAGTGGTTTCCATGGGAAACCTGCAGGATTCCATGTGAGATTTCATGTGTAAATACACTGAGAGTTTTTGGGGCAGATGGCTATTTCTGCTGAAGATTTTTGCTCTTCAAATATGCTTACTTCTCCAATGGAGTCTTGTGAGTCTTGATTGTATGTTTGTGCCTCCACCTCTCCATCAGTGCTCTCTTCTGCTGTCACTTCCTCCTGGAAGAACAAATGCTTTTCTCATTAGCCCTAAACATGTTTGAGATTTTTTTTTTTAATTCTTTAATAAAAATTATCTTTTCCCACAAAGATTATGGGCAACATTTTCCCCTGCTTCCTTAGCAATGCTTTTATCAAAAATCTCACTTCCCTGCCCTGGAGAAATACAACTTCCCCAGCCCACCGGACCTCAGCATACCTCAATCTTTTCAGGAGCAAAAACAAATCATCAAAGTCTTCCATTATCACTTAGAGATCTGGGAAGCTGGAGGTAGCCAGCTTCCCAGATCTCTTAGTGATAATGTTCTTACACAATCCTGCCCTTTTTCTCTTATGAACCTCCCTCTGGCACAAAGTTTATAAAACATCTTTGGCTTCCCTAACACTGTGAGGTTCTGTCTCATCAGTTTTATCCCTTTTTCACAGCACATGCCAAATCCCTCACACCAACATTCACATGCATCTTCTGTAGGCTTTTCCAGCAACTCATCTTTGAGCTCCCCACCTCCTAAATACCCTGTATTTTTGTTCAGAATTACTGTAGATAAAGACCTTCTGAACCACACCAAAAGAAGTCTGAACTTCTTCCTCCTCAATCCTAGGATACAGCCCTCTCTCTTCCATCCTACAGGGATAAGATTTACATCATTCATTCTAACTGGTTTAACCTCAGCCTTTTTAGATACCCAAATATAATTGTTTCCTCCCCAACAGATTAGAAAGTCAATTAAGAATTCATTGATTTGCTCTGAAGTAACACACTTTTTCTTCCCATTCAAATCCTACAAAGGGACAGATTAAGCAGCAGCACTTTGTGCAAACCTCAGGCCCAACTCTCTGCATGATTCTGAGTTTCTTTGAAGTAGGTGCATCCACTGTTTCCTCAGAGATCTGGTCCGAGTTCTCCACAGTGTTGTCTTCCTCTTCCTCTCGGGAGCGTTTAGACAGTGAGGAACTGGGGGTAGCTGAAACTTCAAAGACCTCTCAGTTATTTTCAGAACAACACATGTACAAACCAGAAATCAAAAGCTTTGGTATTTTCCTCTGAAGATCACCTCCATTTGTGCACTGAATGACAACATTCAGAACTGTACTGAGCTGTTTCCTAGGCCAGGAAAACATCAACCCCTTTAGTTACAAGTCTTAAGCTCGCAGGCCTTTATTCATAGGCCTTAACTGACCATAAGTATACGCCTCAGGGTACAGCACAAACATTTCTTCCAACATCTTTGCTTTGGACAAGCACACCCAAAATCTTTAAGAGAGTATCAGCTGGAGAAAGAGCACCTCAACAGTATGCAGAAATGTTTTTTTTTTGGAATAGATGTTCTATTTACATGGTGCAGGACAAACAGATGTGCAAGAGTGTATTACAGTGAGTAGTTTAAAGTACTTCCTATATTTTAAATTCAAGCTTAAGTAGCTTACTCACGGGTCCTAAAATTAACCTTGCTCATGGTCCCATGGAAACAGAGCCAGCAAAGTTTAATGTATTAAACTCCAAAGCTGCTCTCAAAAAGACAAACACAAGTTTTATTTTCTTTCTATTTTAAGCAATGCAGTGCCAACAGCACTTCAGAGGCACCATTTCTGACACCTCAAGAAGAAAGCCTAACTTCAGAAGTTCTTAAAATGTACAATAAACTAAGGGAGGGGAAAAAGGCCTGAACTGAAATGAGGCCTGGTTGGCCAAAATTCCAACTGGAGCTACTTAGAAGAACTATTCAGCAAGGCAGGCCTACAAAATGACACCAACCTGTGCCAAACACGGCTGTGGAGGTGGAGGGCCTCTCTATCTGGGAGCTCTGCACCACCTCCACGATGGCAGGGGCTGGCTCCTGAGCTGCAGGCTCGATCTGAGCGTGGCTCTGCTGCGTGGGCTGCACAAAGGCAGTGGCCTGTGTCTGCTGCTGCACAGTCAGGATGGGCTGGGGCAGGGATGTCTGCACGTTGGGGCTGGTGGAGCGCACGGAGCCACTGGCACTGCCGAACACGGGGACGTGCTCCACTGGTCCTTCTGACTGCATGGCTGGAAGGCAAACAGCAGCACAGTCAGGGTCAGCATTCGTCCAGCACAGCTCACATTCTCCCTCTCGGGATGCCCTGAACAAGCACATTCAGTGTTTTGCAGATCAATTAATGTTATGCACACCTCCAGCTGAGGAACCATGAACTTTGCTGCAAGTAGAACAGTCATGGAAGTTTAACACTCCAAGAGATGCAGGGACAGTGTCACTGTCCGAGGCCCTTCCAAACTGACTGCCACCAACATTTCAAGGCAAAGGTAGCACTTCTGCATACTGAGGATCCTTATACTATGCTGAAAAGCTCACCTTCCTGAGTCTCCACCTGTGTTGTTGGCATAACTGTGGCTGTGGGGGTAGTGGTGGGATTGGTGACTGTGGCAGGAGTCACCATTGGACGGATGCTGGCTCTTGGAGTAGACTTATTCCCAGCTATTGCAGCAGCAGTCACTTTACTGGGAGTTGACACAACAGGAGTTGGTTTAATGTTTGCTGTTGGGGGATCTGAAGTGCTGGCACTGAAACACAGGAGATTGGTTTCATCATGGTACAGAAATCAGATTTTAAAAATAACAAACAAACATATTCTCATAGCCAGAAACACTATTTTTTTAAAGCTTTTGAGTTTAAAAGCCTGACAACACCATAAGGAATTGTCTTCCAAACTTTTTATAGTTGAAGGAAGAGAGACACACTATGCCATTAATAGCATTTTATCCAGCTTGGAGAACTGACAGGTTTCTTCCAAGCTAATCAAGTGGGAATCTAGTAACAGATCAAAATGTTCACACTGCTGGCTGTGCTAGGACTTTATTACAGTAACACATCTTACATCAAAACTGAGTCACTCAATACAGTGCGACATCATCTCTTGGCTGAGACAAGGGGCAGCCAAATTTTAGGAGACATTTTTGAAAGTCTTGCTGTCTAAAGGATGCATTCATAGTAGCTGAGAGAAGTTTGGTATCCCAGCTCATTAGTACAGCAATATTTCCCATTTCAAAGCTTAGGCAAATTACTATTTTATCTGTTAGAGTTATCTGTTCAGTCCATTTCTCATTCTTGCACAAGGAACATCCTTCCCAAAACCAAAAAGGTTAAAGTTAACAATCAAAATTATACTTCAAAACCTTGAAGTCTGAAAAAATTTTAAAATCTTCCATGTATCCCAGATACCATGTTCCTGGTGGTTAATATGCCAGTTTACAGCTTAAAAGCCCTATTGATTAGACATAGCTGAGAAAACAGGATGAACATATCATGTCAGTCAGTATCTTTGCAGCTAAGAAAAATTACGAAAAGCCAGTGATTTGCTAAAAAGAAGAGCAACTACAAAATGATAAACCCAAGAAGTATCAACCACAGAAACTCTGCAAACCCCTTGAACTCACATTCCTCTTTCACCTGAAGCTGGAGTAGACTTGAGTGAGATTTGCCTCTGCTGTTCTGGGACCTATTAGGTAAAAATCAGAATATCATGTCATGTACACATGAAACAGAGCAGGCAACATGGAAAACACTTAAGCACTTTGGTAACAAGTCTGTGAAAGAAATGCTTGTTAGGTATTTACCTGGACACACTCTGTAATTATGGCACATTCCCCAAACCAAATCATACCAGCCATACCAAGGCTGGAAAACAATTTGGTAACTGCTCAGGTATTTTCTGAAGCTTTGAGACATGAACCCATTATACTGAATGCATGACTAAAACACAAAAATAGAGGGCATAGCATGAACAGCTCCTTGGCTGATTCACAGTGAAAGGCAGAACTGCCTGCTTGTTGGCACTGGGAATTCTGATTAGGGCAGGGAGAAGCCTTACTGAGGCCAACCTGTGTATTTCCAAGAGCAAGGAATGGTGGCACCTGAGTCCAGGCTGGGCAGTGGTGGCCTGGCTGCTGTCCCAGGGCTGCCTGGCAGGACTGTGTACATGTTGTACCTTGTTTGTGGACTCTGGGGGCTCATCCCGCTGCTCGTGGTGCCGCTCCTGCTGCTCCCGGAGCTCCCTCTCCAGGCGGCAGATCCGCCCCTCATACTGGGACTTCAGGGCGCTCATCCGCACCTCCAGCTCTGTCTTCTGCTCCTCCAGGGAGCTGCTCTTCTGCTTCCACTCCTCATTTTCCTTTGTGAGCTGCTCTTTTGTACCTGGTGGAACAGGAAATCTGCACACTGAACACCTGGGTGTTTTACCAGGTCACTGAAGTATTCGGAAATCCTAAAAATGTTCAGCTATAAAAGGAAATCTGGGAGGCAATATGGCCATTTTTATTTTTAACTGCAATTAAATAAAAAGAAACTAAAGATAGAAAAATATGTAATAAATATAGACAAATAAAAACTTAAAGAAGTAGTTCCAAAAGAACAATATGTTTTCAGCAAGCTCTTACACCATCATTCCTCTCAGTGACATTTAAAAACAGAAGACACAATTTGTTTTACACCTGTACATTTAGGGAAGGGGAGAAATACCTGAATTGTTAGTAGGGCCAATCTGCTCTAATCAAAAGAAGGATCAAAAATGTTATCATGCTGGCTGGCCAAAAGTAAGCAAAACTTTTTCTATGTCCAGTGTGCAGCTACTTATGTACTTATATCATCCCCTAGAGGAATTAAATTTTAAACTTTAGAACAATTCCTGTAGCATTTAGTCTAGAAAACACTTTTCAGTAAAATATGAATCAGGCCATATTTTTCAAGCATCCTGTCTAAAGGTTTTTCCATAGAAATAATCAAAAATCTCTAAGGACAGAAAAAAAGAATTACAATACCAGCTAACTGTGCAATTTTCTGCTTGGCTGCAAGCAAGGTCTTTCTTGTTTTCTCTTCCTTCTCTGTGATCTGTTGCCTGAGCTGTTCTTCCTGTGTAGTCTTCTCTTGTAGATCTTGATGGAAACGGGCCAGTTCTGCCTGTAGCTGCATTATCTGCTCCTGCAGATTTCTAACTTCAGTTTCCTTCTCTGTTATTGTCTAGGGAGAGAGAAAGATTGCACTTGTTGGTGACAACCAACTACTTCGGCAAATACAGGGCCCAAGGCAAATAAAAGTTCCAAGGAGCTGGATTAAGGTTAAAAGGCAACAGGAGTTCAGTCCTCTCTGAATGCAAGAGCTGAAGAACAGCATTCTCTTTGCCACTTATTCCAGGAAATAATGTGACACCAGAATTTACACCAGGCTTAAGATCCCTCTTTCCCAAGAAAGTAGAGGCACAATTGGTCACTTCCCGTATTTCTGTGACAAACATTAAAACACCCTCCCATTCTTCACTGTTACACACATAGGACTGCAGTTGAGAACAGTACTCCGAAATGACTCACTGTTCTTACCTTCTGTAAACTTTCAACCTGAGTCTCCAGGTTCTTTGTCTTCACCTCAGCTTGACTGAGAGTGTCTTTCAGCTCTTGTACTTCCTGGGCAGAAACTTGGTCTTCTTGTGATTCTGCCAAAGGCAGAGTTGACGATTCAGCAACCATCTGAAAGGCATCAAGGGGTACAAGGCTGAAGAGGACTATCTGATCACAATGTCATTACTTTCACAAGATGCTTTTGTGTGCGAAGTGATTGGTTTAAAAGTTCTGGGCAAACCCCAGGAACTCTAAGGAATGCTCCATTTCAGTTCTACCTACCTTATCATGCTGTGCTTTCAGCTCCTCATACTGAGTCTTGTACCTGCGACCGATTTTCTTGACCTGTGTTATAGTTTTCACTTTTTCCTGGATGTCAGCCACTTTAGCATCCAGTTCTTTCTGCAGAGTGTCCTTTTCTGTTCTTATTTTAGTTACTTCATCCTTCAGGTTCTGAACAAGATTCTGGCTTGTAGTCAAGGATGCATTAGTTCTAAATGACAAGAGATCAGAGGGAGATGCCAATGAGATGCTCGGAAACATATACACATTTCAATATCCCATATTTATGTAACATCACAGGCATTATATGTAGTGGATTATGTTTTCTAGGATTTTGCAATACAGAATAGAAATTATTCTACAATATATTACTTTGGAATAATTTCAGCTAATAGACAGCTTGCAAAACAACTCTCTTCACCTTTCCTGCTTGTTATCTAGCCACAGAAAGAATACCAGAAGTTGCACAGTTACATGGAGGCACTTAAGAAATTACACTTCCAGATACAGCTATAATTAGAATATTTTGCTTTTTATAGAACTTTTTACAAATTGACCAATACCACACCTGGCAACTTCTGCTTTAAGCCTGCCTGTTTCTTCACTCATCTGTTGGACACGCTTGGCATTTGCCTCCTTCTCTGAGAGCAGCTTTCGATACTCTTCGAGATCGGTGTCCTTCTGCTGGCTCAGTAAGTGCTGAAAGGGGAAGAAAACAGGAACACTTTTGTAAAATAATTACACAGTTATAGCCAGAAAATCCCTTTGAATTAGAGCCACTGCTTTTACATTTTGGTATGGAATAGCCACATTTGAATCTGTGTGAACAATGCTGTATAATTCAAACATATTTCTTAGTTTTATATTCTTCAGAAGAAAATTTAGCACTTTTTTAGTTGTTTGACTGGTGAGCCTTTTTTTCCACATTATGTTCTTTGAAAGGAGGCATTTCCCCACCTGAGTCCGGGCTTTCCAGCGTTTAACATCCTCTTCCAAAAGCTTCTTCTCTGCCTGCAGCATCCCACTCTTCTCACTGAGCTCGGCATTCGACTCTTGCAGGGGCAGGATGTCTGCCTCCAGCTTGCGTACCTGAGAAAGCACAGTAAGGGGTTACACTCTGCATTTCAGGAGACTGAAGGAATAATCCCTCAGGAAAAAGTTATGACAGAGCTTCTTTCCTAACTCTCTGCCTTCCAGTGGCGAACTGGAGGAAGAGAAAAGGACAAGGACAACAGCAGAGGATGATCCTACAGAGAAAAAAAATATTGGTGCAACATCCCAATCTTAGATGCTCACTCTGTACTTTGGTACAGGAGAGATTATTTATGTTAAAATCTAATGCACTGGCTACCATTAAAATAAGCAGTATCTCCCTTTTAAACTCTTAATAAAGCTGTGGTCTATTTTATATGTATTCTGCCATTTTTAATGTAATTGATGATAATATCCTTGTTCCTGGTATACCTCTAGCCAAGGATAAACACTGACTTTCAGGTCCATCTAATTGGAACTGAACTTCAAGCTTTCCAATACTGTAGATGGACCAATGTCTTTTAAAATTGGAAATGGGAAGTTTCCTCATTAGTGTGTGACTTCAAGTAATAATTATAATGTAAATCACACATTTACTGTAATTAGCAATGGTACATCCTGACATTTAACTCATACTCTGAATATCTGAAAGGTTTATGTGAAGCTCAGTACTAACCTTTGCTTGTATCTGCTGTAGCTCTTGCTCCAGCCTCTCCTTCTCCTCCCTTAACATCTTGTTGGTTTCTATGAGTATGTTCATGGTTTCAGTTTTCTTCATTAATTCTTCATGCTGTGCAATGGTTTTTGCTGTTACCTGTGGAAAGAGTCAACTCAATCATTTGTTTTGCTTGCACATGCACATATACTCCACCTGGACGTGGTATAACACCACCTTGGAAAGCTATCATGGCATTCATTATCTCACATGTACATTCAAGAAACTGGGAAGCAGAAGATGGGGGAAAAAAAAGAAAATTTATCTTATTTTCCCCTAATTATGAGATTTTGGAATTGCCACACTGTCACAAGACTCAGAACAAGACACTCCATTTGGCTATAAGCAATCTCAGTTAAAAAACAAAACAAAACAAAACAAATTCTTTCAAAAATTCATTTTTGCGCACAAGCAGCCCCAGAACAGCCCTGTACTCACGGAAATCATAAGCATTAACCCCCAGCCATACCTGCACCTTCTCCCTCTCAGCATTGAGGCTATCCTGCAGCTCCTGGAGCTCCCTCTCCAGGTGCTCCACTCTCTGGCGGTACCGCAGGCTCTCCACCTGCGCCACCTCGAACCTGGTCTCTGCAATCTCCTTCTCCCGACGGATAAACCTGCAGGGAAGAGTTCAACACCACATCACAGCAGGAAAATGTTCTCAAGTAGTACAACCACCTCCCACCACCAAAAAAGCACTTGAATTTTTAACGTTATCCTTCAAGCAGAATGTAATACAGAGCTATTTAAGTTCAGATCTAATTTATAACCCCCAGGAGAAGGAACCCAGAGCTAAGGTTACCTAAGAATTTCCAAGATTTGTTCCTGGGATTTGCCTTCCTCACTAAGAGAAACATTTGCTGCAGTTGGGATAGCTTCTTTCATGGAAGTCACCATCTTATTGCTCATGCTCTCCAGCTGCTCATGTAATAATCGATTTTGTTTTTCCAGATCTTCACAGCGGGATGCAAGTTTTGAAGCTTCATCCTAGAACAAAATCATTCACTGAGTGTGATTTCTGTGGCTGAATTTCTGTTACCTGAAAAAACCCACTGAAACAACAAAACCCATCACACCTTGATCATTCTCTCTCTCTCTTCCCAGGAGGCTTTGGATTCCAAGAGCTCAGACTCTGCTTTCCGAGCAGCCTCCTCCAGCTGCTGCCTCACCGCTGTGTTCTTGGCCACTTGCTCTTTGATGGCCTGTAGTGCCTCCACATCAGCAGCATGAAGCATCAATTCCCGCTCATATTTGTTCTGAGCTTCAGAAGCCATCATTGCCTGCACAAAACCAGAATAAATGAACTCTGCTACCCTTACTTTGTGCGTTTGATGTGTACAAAGAGACAAAATCAAGTGACCACAAAGCAAAAAGAAAACCTGCACTGCACAAAATCTCTGCTATTCTCAAGCACAGGAAACATGGAAATGCCCATCTACTATATTTGGGGTTGGATTAAATAGCCAAAAGTTTTTCAACATCCTTGACACCAATTAGTGCTGCTGGAATTCCCATCTGCAGAAAAGTAAATTCCCTTTAAAAAACAGCTGATAACAAGACAATCTTATCAGCTGCTGCTAAATATCACGCTGCCACACAGTCGTAAAGACGACAATTATCTTTTGGGTTAGAAAAATACTTTCCCCATTGTCTTGTTGGGAGCATTTTCAGCTCCCTCCTCAGGGCATGGAGGCAGCGATTCATTAAAACCAGTTAATTACATTCCCAAACTGGTCTTTTTACATAATGAAACAGGCCTTGGAAACAGAAATCTATTGCATTCAATAAGCAGCTGCTCCCAAAATAAAGAATGTGCTCTCACAGCCCTTTTCCTGCCTCCAGCAGACCCTGAGTACCAAGTTTAGTTTTGAGTTCAACGAAAGCGAACAGGAATTTTGGTGACCCTGGCTAAAATAGACAAACATCACAAACATACTTGCTCCTGGCAGTCCCTCCTGGCCTGTTGTTCATTATTCAGAGCTGTACTGGCCCTCTGAAGAGCTTCCTGAACTTCTGACTGCACAGCTGACAGACTCTTCTTCAGTTCTGAAAGCTGCAGTGACAGGGAACAACAAAAACAAAGTAAGAACAAACCTAAGACTAAGTGGCAAAGTATTTGCAGAGTACTGAACACAGTCATTCACAATGGTGATTATTTTATAACTTATCGATTAAAATTAGTATTAGAAGAGACAAATACTTTCTATATTTTGACTTATTAATACACAGAGCTCTTCTCCAGTAAAAACATAATCCTTTACTTTCAGTGTTGGGCCTGCAGTAATTCTAGTTACAGTCATTTTGTTTCCTTCTGAAGGAAAGGCTGTTACTTATGTTTTCCTGTTCAAAGTTCAGGCAGAGAGTGACAGCTTTAAATACACAATCACTCCAGTGAAGTGACACTGTCAATGCACCGCTCATGTTTGGAAACCTCTCACAAATTCAGGCACCCCTGAACACTTTAAAAGACCTGCTTCAGGGCACTGCTATACTGTGAAACCCAAGTGAAGCTGAGGAAGCTTTGTGAAAGCCCATTCCTGGAGATTCTCGGGGAGGGTCAGTGCATACCTGTTGTTCCATATTCTCCACAGCTTTACGCTTCTCCTCCTGCAGTTCTTGTTTTTCCTTTTCTGACTCCATCAACTTCTTTTCCAGCTGTGCCTGATATTCTGAAGACTCCTTCAGACGAGCTTCAACTGTTGTACGAACTTCCTCTGTCACCTTCATTAAAATCCACCATGAGATCCATTTTTTATGCAGTTAAATACATTATTCTGATACAAAACTCGAATTTTGTTAACAATTTATAGCCAGAATAGGTATCCTCAGCATCTAATTTAGAACAACACTGAAAATGTGGAAAACCACAAACAGCAATGAATTCTTGCTCTAAAAAACAATTAAAGTAAATAAAAATAAGTAATTATCTACTTACTTGTTTTTCCTTATTGAGGGATTCCTCTAGGCTAAGAACCATGGCCCTGTACTGCTCCACATTACTGGAACTAGTTTTGAGCCTCTCTCTCAGGTCATTGACTTGCTCCTCAGCTTGTCTCAGCCGACTTACAAGATCATCCACATCTTCATTGGTGCTAGGCTGACCTGCAATATTAGAACACACTCATTAACTGAAGTTTAATTTAGTCTTAAAACCACCGTTCTCTTGGAAACTGAAGTAATTTTAGGATAGTAACATGATAAAAACAATTACTTTCACAAAGCTTCCCTAAATAAAATTGTAAGCCCTCACCAAAATAAGTGCTTACAATAAACATTGTTGACTATTTAAAACTATGTAGCCTAATATATTTAAGCTCCTCCAAATAAAAATAAAAGGAATCCTTTAAGAAGTTTTGCATTATTTTTCTCCTTTGTCAAACACTGCTTGGATGTGAATTTTACATTAACAAATCATGCTGGTTATCATCTGTCTGAATACATGATTGCAGTAAGAAAGTGATTTATTATTTAGTGTACTGTTGTCCCAATTCTAATTATTATGGACTGTGAATTTCACCATTCTGCAGATGGCAATGCTTAGCATAAAGAGAAATTAACTGTAGAGGAAGATTTTACCTTTCCCTGGAGGCCTTTGTGAGGACTGGGATGTGAGCTGGGCCTCAGTGGTGTTCAGCTGCTGTTTCAGCATGGCGCTTTCCTTCTGGGCGTTCTTCAGGAGCTCCTTTGTGTTGATGTGACGGTTGGTCTCCGTCTCCAACTGCCTCTTTAGGTCCAGGATATGAACCTGCAAGCACAGGGTTCTTCAGTTTGCAATTATTCCCAAATGGCACAGAGGCTAAGTGTGGTTCTTCATGTCAGGTATGGAGAGGAACACAAGGCACTCTGGTAGAAGCACCTGGGGCTTTATTTTCCTCCAAACAAGTGCAGCACATTTACACTCACCTCTTGATTCTTGGTAAGGGAATGTCTTTGTTCCACCTCACTTTCCAGTTTTTTCTTCAGCTGAGATATCTCACGCTCCAGCTTTTCTATCTGATTATTGAGTCTCTGCTTTGTTTCTGTCTCAGATCTTTCGAGTATTCCCTGAAAAAAGAGCACTTTGTTTACAACACACCTCAATAATTTTCTTCTGAATTACGGCAGCACTTCATACAAAGCTGTCACAACACTTCTCCCACCTCAAGAATAATTAAATAATAGGCAGATACAGAAAATGATGAAAAGTAGTACTTGCAATGTTTGACCTAGCTTTGAAAGGTTTTATTAATAATGTTAATACAATAAATATTATTAGAAGAAAATCTATTATCCATGCAGTTTAATGGCATGGACTAAAAAACCTCCAAAAGATCTACTAGAGAAATAGAATTCAGTCACATGATACAATGTGCATCCTTAAATACATTCTAAGTGTCAATATACATTATAATAAATTATATAAATGTACAAAAGTAAATATAACGTAACAGCAAAATCAACTACCATGGCAGGCACTGCTAAATTTTGCTATCATAAAAATAACCACTACAATTTTTTTTTCCTTTTGCTTTGTTTCATGTGCTTTGTTTCCATTTGATTGTGAAAATCCTTCTCATCAACTCAGAATTCTCAGGACTTGCCCAGGTAAATAACAGAGTATCATAATATAGGACAGGAGCCCCAAACTTGCTGAAACAAGTTGCTGAAGTATTTTATACTGTGTTGATTTGTAACCACATAAAAATCCACCTCAAGACCTAATCCCATGAGTCTTTTATTTGATTTTCATAGCCTGACAGACAGACCCAACCTGGGCGTAAGAATAGCACCACATACCTGAATTGTTCTCAAATTGGTGAGCAGCAAGTTCTGTCCTCTTTGTTCAACCAGCAGAGAGTCACGTTGCTGAGTCAGGCGCACATCTGACATCTTCAGGATATCCTTCTCTTTTTTCAAGTTCTCTGCTCTCACCTTTAAGACAACAAATTATAAAAACTTTGTCGTAAATCCCAAATCCATCCACTTAATTTAGCGTTATGTTAAAATTCATGTGAATTAAGGCAAGAATAGTAAGAACAGAACTACTAGACATTCTGCTTTCCCTGCAAACTGAAACGCCTTGGAAGGTTACATCTCCACTCTTCACTTGAGACATTTCAGGATAATCATAAGGAAAAGTCTCATGCTACCTTGGAATATCCCGCAGTGCCACACTGTCACTGACCTCTGCCACTGCCAGTTTTTCATTAGCTCCCCTCAGGTCCTGAGTCATGGTGTTAATTATCTGCTCCTGCTTCTGAGTGGTTGCTGTAAGCTTCTGGGTTCTCTCGTGCAGGGAGGTGATTTCCCGGCGATAGCCTTCCACGTTATCCTGCAGCATCTCGTACCTTCCAGGGAACACAGCAAAGCAAGTCTGCCACAGTGCACTGTCCAGCTCAACAGGGGCATGCACACAGCTGTGTGTTTCATTGTTTTATGCTTCAGTTTGCACATAAGTGCCTCACCCAACTACAGCTTCTGCTCTTGATCCCACCTGCACTATTTCCTTTATGTTCTTACACAGAATAGACAGTATCAATGTTTAAGTGAGCAAACTAAACCAAGCAGCCAGAGAACATGTAAGGCAATGGCATTATGTAGCTGAATTACCGTTTGGAGGCAAATTCCAGCTGTGTGGATATCTTGGCGTTTTGTGACCTCAAGTCTGTGACCTGCTCCTGAAGCTTTTCATTCTGTTCGTTCAGAAGCTTGTCGTTCTCTGCCTTTTCTTTTTTATAGTTCTCAAAAACTTCCTGCAACTGCAGCAAAGAACAGACATAAAAGCGCTCACCAAAAGCAAGTAAAAAGAAACAGGGACAGCTTTGTGCAGTGTCTACTGAAAAACATACCTGCTTAAGAGCAGCCTTGGCCTCCACAGTCTCCACAGACTCACTCATGGACACTGGAGCAGGAGTTGCCATGGACTGAGGCAAATTTGGGCGCTTTGGAGTAGATGTAAGACAGATCTCCTCTGGTAACATACCTGAAGCTACAGGAAGGTAAAAAGGGGGTTTTAAAGCAACACTTCTGCTTACCACAGCAGATCATACAGCCCCTGCAGCCTGGGTACCTTGCAGAGGAATGATGGCCCCCGTGGTCTGGGTGAGCAGGATGCGGAACATGTCCCGCTGGCGGATGATGGACTCCACGAGCTGCAGCTGGTGCTGCCGCGACTCCCGCAGCTGCTGCAGCTCACTGACAGCCTCATCCAGCTGGCTCTGCAGCTCAGAGATCCTGAAACAACAACAGCCTTCAACATCACAGAGGGGCACGTCCAGGTGTTCTGGGCCCCTTCCTTCTGCAAGGACAGTGAGGGGCTGGAGTGTGTCCAGGGAAGGGAACAGAGATGGGGAAGGGGCTGGAGCACCAGGAGCGGCTGAGGGAGCTGGAAAAGGGGCTCAGCCTGGAGAAAAGGAGGCTCAGGGGGGACCTTCTGGCTCTGCACAACTCCCTGATAGGAGGGGGCAACTGGGAGGATTGGGCTCTGCTCCCAGGGAACAGGGTCAGGACAAGAGGAAACCTCAAGCTGTGCCAGGAGAGGCTCCAGTTGGACGGCAAGAAGGATTTTTTTCACAGAAGGGGTTGAGAAGTATTGGACCACCCACCACCAGGGAGGTGGTGGAGTCCCCATTCCTGGAGGTGTCCAAGGAAGGCCTGGATGTGGCACTCAATGCTCTGGGCCGGTGACATCTGGGGCATAGCTTGGACATGATCCTGGACATCTTTCCCAAACTTAATGATTCTGTGAACCTATGACAGAATCCTGCAAAGTTCTAGGAGACAGGTCTTTGGGCTACCATTTGCAGATAAAAAAGAAAGCAGGCCTCTTTCCTGAACAGCAGAATTCTATTCATGTGAATAACTTCAAAAATGTCAGTAGCATGAGCAGAGAGTCAGGCTAAGAACCTTTCACATAGAATTCACACCTGTGCCCTTTACAGTAGTGATTTAGATATATGCACATATGCAGGTTATTGTTCAGCTAACAAGAATAAAACCTCTTATTTTTGATGAAGAGCTCTGTTGTATGAAAACAGTCACTAGAAGACTAACAATTATTTTTACTTCAAGTTTTGATGACAGCACCTATTATAAGATATAAAGATAGAAAACCATTTTAATAGAAACCTGAAGGTCCTGAAGCTTAACAAGAACTTGCTTTTATGAGCCACTGTACACAATTAATAACAATCAGAAGTAAAAAAAAAAAGAAAAATGCTTGAATGAATCTCCATTACTACTTAGTACAAAGTTAATGAAAAGGAAGAGGTGACATACTTAGATGATGTTGTTTCTTGCTCCTCTTTTTCTCTTGCCTCCCCCAGCTCCCTAAGAGCCACCAGGAGTCGCTGATTCTGCTGCTGAAGCTCTTGGATATTTCTGTAGGAGACCAGGTGCTGAGTGATCACTTCAGAAGAGCTGCTGATGTCAGCAGAGCTCACTGCTTCATCACGGATCACATGGTTGCCTCTGGCTTCTTCCAGTTCCATTAACAGCACACAGATCTGAAAGAGAACAGTCCTCATGTAAGGCCTGCAGACTCTAAAGTTTGCTCTGAAAAACAACATATAAGGAATAAAGGATTTGGAAATTAAGGAGTTTTCCCTACACTGTACAAACAATTATAATCAATAAATCCTTGTAAGATAATTAATTATATGACAGAAAAAATAGCTTGACAAAAGGCAACAAATCAGAAGTACATAAACTGTTCGGTTCTGTGAACAAATCAGAGGACAGTCCAATCTAACAAAGAAATTACATAGATGAGATTTCCATGTCAGGTGTTTAACAGTATTATCCTAAAGCAGCATCACTTCTATCCAGCTGAACTTATTCCAGTTTTGAAAACTTAAGTACCATGCTGTCCTGAGGAGAAGCTTTAATGTCACCAAGGTACTTAGGACAGCCAAAGTCTCCATGACTGTGGCTGAAAGCAATTTCCAAGTAAACATCTGAAATGCAGCAGCACATGAATACACCAACTGCAAACAGTACATTTAACCACAGCAACGTTTCCTCTACCTGCTGGGAGAGATCCTTCACTCGCACTTCCAGTCTCTGGCTCTCCCTCTCAAAGAAGGAGGCGTGTTTGTTGGCTTGGTCGGCGCTGTCCTGCAGGCGATGGATCTCCTGCAAGCACACTCACAGCAGTAAACATCACACCTCAACTGGACACATTCCTTTCCAGAGAGATAACAGCATGTGCAGACATGCCTGGGGAACCAAACTTCTCCTTAAAGTTAACTTAAAGTTACACCCAATGTTAAATTCCAGGTGTTCCAGAATCAAAAGTCACGTTCTTTTGTAATGTATTGGTGTATGCTTTAAAACTAGTGGGAAGGCAGCACTGAAGTCCCATTTCATGCCAAATAAACACCAAACTTTGTTTACAGTGAATCTACTCTCTCAGAAAATCACAGACTGTAAATCACTATAAAAAACTACAAAATACGTTGGTTCTGTAAAATACTTTGTACAGTTCCAGAAATCGCAAGCCAGAAAGTCCAACACATCTTTTCACATAATAGAAGTTGACTGAAAGATCCATTTCATACACTTACAACAGCAATTAGGTTTAAAGATTTTAAAATTAATTTGTTTTCCAAAATTATACATGCTTTTTTATTTTATACCAACCTTCATAGCTTGTTCAAGCTTTGCAGACAGACTGGCAACAGCTTTTTGGGAACGTTCAAATTCTTCACGCTGACGTTTTAAGATTGGGGCTTTGGCTTCTACTTCCTGCACTATTTCATCCAAATATTTATTGATTCTCCTATTCTCCAGCTTCTCCATATGCAACTGATCCTGAGTTTCTACATAGGCATTGTACAGCTGCAACAAAAAGGTTTTAGTTTGTTTTTGATATGCCCATGCAGATCTCTTTAAAAAGAACCACTGGTAATGATTCAATTCATACCTTAAGGCACTGCAATTTTATACAACTGAACTAGTTAATTCAGAAAAACAAGCTGGACTTCTAAAATATGGTTCTAGGACTCACATAACAGCAAAGAAATTACACATATTAATTTTAAAATTACAAACTTTATAGTGCAACTGTCTGCAATAAAAGAATTCTACGTAAAAGGTATAAATTTTAAGCAAATTTAAGACAGAAATATCAAAACCAGTAACACAGCATAAAGGAATTTAATGGCTGGACAAAACAATCTGTAACAAGCAATAACAACACAAATTGCATAAACAGAAGTGTAAAACCCCCTCGAAACTGTATGACCTATTGCTATGCTAATTTTTTGCAGGTATAGGCCAAAAGCACAGAGGCACAGATCAAAAGATTATGTAAGTAAGCAAAAAAAGGCTGCTTCTGCCAAAAATGCATATAGAAAGTAAGTTTATACAACAAAACCCACCTATTTCTGAATTTGATCTACCAAAGAAAAACTGTAAGGCATGTTGAAAACAACCCCAGTAACTCAGCAAGAGATGTCTGCCTCAAGTAAGACTTCCTTGCCTTTATCAGACGTGACGCCAAACCCAAAGAGTGCCCCAAGCCTGAATCTTTCTGTTCTCAGAGTGTCACTGATGGCATCCAAGGGCTTTGCTGCTGGAGAGGTTGTGCTCACTCACCTCAGTTAACTTCATGCCAGGCTTGACCACTTTGGCCACTGCTGCAGCAGTGGGAGACATGGCTGCCAGCTCCTCCTCGGACAGGATGGCTCCTGGAGACACAACCCCACAATTATCATCCAAAAGCTCCAATAATCCCCACCAGAAATACTCTTAAATATCATATCTGACTGGCTTTATTTGAATGGCTGAAAATCTGTTGCTACTAGGACTCCTAAAATTTAAATAGTTTTAGAACATGAGTAGTTGAAATAGCTGGAGCAAGGCTTAACCTCAGGTTTTCATCACACTGTCAGAGGTCTGGAGTAGCAGAGCACTGGTTTATTTTCATTAAATTAACACAGAGATAGAGCAAATGTACTCCACGCCTCTGTTCCTTCCTGCCCTCTATCCTTTAGAAACTATGGACATGTAGCAATCAACAAAAAAAGACAGAGCTAAAACAGTGAATACTGAGAAAAATTTAATGCTAAACAGAAATTTAAGGACAAGAGGTTTGTTCACACTGCTGCCTTTTTTTTAAAGGAAAATAAGACTAGTTCACCATCTCAACTTCCCTCTCCAGAAAACCACTAAAAGCACACTGATTTAGCCTTGAAGAAAAGTTTCCTCTCCATTTTCTTTGAAAAGATAACAGATTAACAAAAGAACTTCAAAAAACTGTAACAGAAATACACTTTCTGCTGAGGGATGTATATAACCATATATATATATATGAAAAAGCTTGTAAAATGAATTATTGGAAATTACCAAAGATGACATTAGATTAATGCAGCTGATTCCTACAGAAATTCAGCACCTTGAAAGATCATAAAAGCCCAAGAGTGCTTCTGTATTTCAGGTGCCAGCTTATCCCACCTTTGCGCTTTGTAGCCGACAGTAAATCATTGGCATTCTCCAGCTCCTTCTCCAGCTTACTGATCTTCTCTCTCAGCTCCTTTTCCATGGTGGCTTTTGACTCCTCCACCTCAGCCAAATGTTCCTGGGCTGCTTTATTAGCTAAAATTAAATCAGACAAGCAGGTTATGTGTTGTGATTGATTCATATTTCGGAAGTATCAAAATATACCTGTGTATCTTAAATTTTGCTTTATATGATCTGCAGAATTTCATGCTGATAAGAAAACTCAGCAGAGTGAGAAAAGCATGAACCACTGCCTACCACTTTTACTTAGAAAAGGGCAAAAATATGAACTGTCCTCAGCAGTGAAAAGGAACCTTAACTAAAAAGCTGAAGTGAAGACATATCTTGCAAAATTAGACCCTCTCATCAAAATCCACATTAAAATTCCAGGTGTATTTGAAAATAGCTCCCCAACCATCAGTAAATTCAACTAGTCAGGTACAGTTCTTGTTACAAAGGGACTGATATTTCCATCACCCCAAAAGCCCAATGGAATTCCTTTCAGGAACACAAAAACTTCATTTTTCACAGGATCAAGGTACTCTAAGGAGCCCAACAGCTCCCGTCCCTTTGCTAGCTTACCTTCACCTGCTTCCTTCAGAAGCTTGTGCAGCTCTTCCACTGCTCCTGTCAGCTCATTGCTCTTTGCCTCTGAGTCATCAGCAGCACTCTAAAAAAGGCATTTTAGCTCACCTTCAGTACACAGCAACAGCAGCCTCACATTCACAAGAAAGCTTAAACTGATCACTCATTATGAACACAGTTTTCTGTGTAAAATGCTGAAGGATTCAGCTAAGCTGGTCAATCCTTTCCATGTAGATTGTCTCACTTGGATGCAAACTGCCTGAGAGTAAGAAGCATCAGACACTGATTTGGTGTGGCAATTCCCAATACAATGTATGGCCTTTAGCTGTTTATGGCTGCTGCTGGCTCTTTCCTTCTTCTGACTAAAGAAAACTGGGAATTTTCAATACTCTATTTCAAACAGTCTGAAAAATATTGTATTTTTAGGGACTCATATTATATAACAGTTTATGTTTCTTTGCTTCCAGCTTGAGATCTCTCACGTACAATATTTATTTGGGTATCTGTGCAAGAAAGCTCACAAAATAAAGCTCAGTAACCTGTACACTAAAACATGCAAACCAAAGAGCAAGCAGTTGTACATTTCAGCTGACTTAGTGAGAAGGTTACAGGGTATTTTTCACTCTTTGAGCAAACAGAACAAACATTACTTGTTTAGATGTTGTGTCTTTGACACAGTACAGGACATCCAGCTGGGTCCTAACCAAGTCACCAACACTTGCAATGCTCAGAAATGAGCTTCTAACAAAAAGAATCTCTTCCACAGTCATACTTTCCACATAAACTTCTATCTTCCAACAGATCCTAACACATAACCACAGTTTTACAACATGAAGCCTCAAAATAGTTGGCATAAAATTACTATTTCAACCTCAGTTTTGCTTATTCTCCAAGATAACCCAAACAATGTAAGAGACTAAATGCTGAATAAGACAGAAGCAAAGAAAACAATGTTTTGCATGTTTCACAAAGTCCTGCAATGGAAGTTAGCCTTTCCACATCCAAATTTTGTGGGGAAAAAAACTCCAAATTGGCCTGCAGTATATCAAGATACAGCCCCTACTACAGTTATAATGGAATTAACAAACTCACCTTATATAAGTTGGATAATTTCATGTGGGCATTCAGTTCATTGTGGAATCTCTCTTCCATGCTTGCCTGCTGCTCTTTTGCCTGGCAAATGAAAGAGATGACAGGGTAGGGGAGCATTCCACTATTTCTATTTCACTCATTTTATTGTTTGACTTGTAGGAGCAACTGTAATGCTGTTTAGCATATTTCAAGCTACCTCACCTCCTTCAGTTTATTCAAAAGTTCTTCAACATGCTTCTGGAGGTTTTCATTTGATTGCTTCAAGCTGTTCACCTGTTCCTCCATTCTGGAAACCTATTCAGAGAAGAAATAAGAACACTATATAAGATTTTTAGTTCCTAGTCCAGTTTATGTTGGAATAGATTTGTCTCATTGTTTTTAACTTAAAAATCAAAACAAAGGGTCACTCAAACACAGTCATTAAAGTATTGGCTTTGTTTAATACAGTTCATCAAGTGCTATAATTTCTAAGAAATGACAACTCAGTAATTACATTACCTCCTCCTTTTTGTTCTCCAGACTGCATTTGAGCTCCAGGATTTCATTGCCTTTCTCCCTAGCAGTATGGAGCAGTTCATCTGTTTTGGCTTTCAGCTCAGCATTCAGCCACGTATTCTGGTTCTGCAGCAGCTCTTTTTCTTGCTCCAGCCTTTTCTCCCGGTACTGAAAAGAGAATTGCACAGTGTGATTGTAGTGGCTCCACAGAAAATAAAGCAGACAATTAAACCACTCTGATTAGACAAGGGAGTAGCAAAAATGTACTGTAATTTGGAAAATAAAGGCAGTGCTCCCTATTACACTGGTATTATGTTACAACTATCAAGCAACAAGAAATTCCTGCCATTTGAGTTAGTTTCCTCCAAGTTGACATTAGTTGGGAACATGAACAAGATTAGTAGCCTTTTAGAGGAAATTAATTATGATATTGAGGTTTTTGTCCCTTCCTCCTCTCCATGGAATTTATTCTGCCCACAGAGTAATGGTACAGGTTTACAGCTAATTATTTTTCTCCTCTCTACCTCCCTTCATGGACCTGGAGTCCTTCCTTCCACTGTCACCAAGAAGGCCTGGACATGCTTGCTCAGCCTGATACCCCCTGTCTTCTAGGAATACAGATCTCACTTCCAGTCACAGCCACCAATTTTATAATAAAAGAATTTGCTATGAATAACAGGTACTCACTTGACCTGCTTTCCAAGGAATCGTAACAAAACAGTGATTACATCACACACAAACAATGCAGAACAAACACTGCACTTATAAAGCCCTACTCACCTTCATGGAAACATCCGATGTTTGAAGCTCATCCAACTTCAGCTGAAGCTTTGCCTTTTCTGTGTTTGCCTCTGTGAGCTTTTCATTTAAGCGTTTAACATCCTCTGGAGGAGGGAAATCAGGGTTAGAAAAAGCTGTTGTGTAACAGCTTTAATTACTCAATTGTAAAGAATGACAACAGGCAAGATACTTTGTATGTAATTGTATGTTGGGCACTAAGATACTGTATAAGGCACATTTTTAAATCAAGAAAAACAAGCACCAAACTGCTGTTTTTCTGCAATGACTGTGTTATTCCCTGGTATTTATTGACTGTGCTCCTGGCTGTACCGTTTAAATGTTCAACTTCCTGAGATCGCCTTTCAGTTGTTCGGACCAAGTCTCTCTTCTCAGCCTCCAGTTCTTCCTTCTCTCGACTCAACTGGCTCTAAAAAGATTGCAGAAGGGCAAGAAAGAAATGTGATCAGCTCTCTGGAACAGTTTCTAGCCAGTACTTATTCTCAGAATCACACAGCAGAGAGCTAAACCTCAGTGAGTTACCCCAACCAACTGAGCACTGGGATTAGAGGCTTAGAGTGGGCAGGGAAATCACAACAGAGCTGTTAAAAATTGCCTTTCAATTTAATATTCTTGGAAAGACAGCTGTCATAGTCAATAATTTATTGAAAGAGCTTTGTTTGGTTAAATAAAAGGGGTAACAGAGTAAACAAGGAATGACAATGCAATTTACATGCACCAATATAAACAATGCACCAATAAAAACAACCAAACAATGCAATTTACATGCATCAATATAAAAATCAAAACAAAGACAACAATATTGGATCATTTACAGGCTACACTGTCTCTGCCCTCAAGGTATCACTACAAAGCACCTCAGTCAGGCCCAGGTAAGCTCCTCTGGGGAAACAATGAGATCCATCTTCTCACTGCAGAAAAATCAATCTAATAAACCTGTTTTAGCTTCCTGCTTCAAAATTACTGTTCTGCTGGATCAGTCAGCTCAAGTGACTCATCCTGCAACCCAGTGAGTTTTGGGCATAACACAAGAAAAACTGTGCCAGTGTGGGAAAGGATGGGAAAAAGAGAACTCTTGCTTATACCTCTGTCTGAATTTTGGGGGTTTGATTTAAAGTGACCTCACAACAGGTTTCAGCTGGAATGGAACAATCCATCCAAACTGAAACAAAAGCACCTGCTCACCTGTCATTCAGTTTGCTAAAACACCACCTTTTACTTTAAAAGTTCTGCAATTTTTCTGCATGTAAACATCTCCATGAGCTCATGCTGGTGCTGATCCTGATACACTGCATTGGGAATTGAGTGCATTTTGTGCCGCAAAGGGCCAGGGAGCCACAGGATGTCAGCTCCTGGCCAAGGCCCACCGTACCTGCACGGCCGCGTTCCGGTCCTGCGCGGCCTCGAGCTCCTTGTTCTTGTCATTGAGCACCTTCAGCTGCTCATCTGGGGGAAATAACAGCAGTGAGGGATCTCCAGTGACAGAACTCATCCTCCAAATGCAACAGAGTCACAATTTCCCTGGCAAACGTTTTAACAAAAGAGAGAGCAGAACGCCAGACCTCCCCCGGATGGACCAGGGGTACTGAGGCAGGCTAAGGCAATCCTTAGAGCAGAAGCAGCTTTCGTGAGGCTCAATACACAGCCCACTGTCCTGTTATACTACCCAGCAAGGGGCTTTTTTCCCACGAGAACAAAAGATTCCATTAAAAAGGCCGACTTGAATACACCACCAAAACACATCTCTACAAATGCAGCTGATGAGAGATTTTCAGCTCCTGTGTAAAACCTGAAGCAGTTCCCACAACACTGGACTGGAGGGTGAACATCCTGCCCAACACTTGAGGATGTTACACAGTTACACTTACGAAGCTTTTTAAGCTCCTCCCGCAGAGTTTGACATTCCTGGGTCTCATTTACAAGTCTTTCCTGACTCTGAGCCAGTCGCTTTTCCACTTCAAAGTACTGTTGTTCTGCAAAATAAAAAAGTCATCTCAGTTTCACGTAATAAACATTTTTTTCTTTCTCGCCTTTACCAAGAAGCATTCTAAAGAAAATAGATAAAAATATTGAGACTGTAATAGAATTTGAAGGAAGGGGAAAAAAAACCCCAGAACAGTTTTGAAGGGAAAAACCTGCATTTCCACATTAAATGAACATTGTTTAAAACACTTTGCTAGCATGACAAGTGGTATGTTTCCAGAAACTGTGATATGTTTCAGCCTGATTTAGTGGAAGGTGTCCCTGCTGATGGCAGGGGTTGGAATGAGATGAGCTTTAAGGTCCCTTCCAACTCATATCATTCAATGAGTCTGTGAAATGACCCATCAAATAAGAGCCTAATTAATCTGAATAGTTCTTTAACATTTTTGATGTAACTAGAGACATTGTATCAGCCCAATTATGCAGTATGGGCTCATCAGCTTAAAACTTCTTTTATTTCTGGAGTATTTCTATACATATACAATAAAATCCACATATCCCCAGGTATCAAGAGATTTGATCTGGGGAAATGTTTTATGAAGACTTCTTAAAATTAATTCTTGGGCTCTATTCCCTTAGCAGTGAAAAAAAAAAAGAATTAGATGTGAATTTTTGTGATCTAAACCAGGAACTGTGTCATGAAGCTTCAGTATAAAATACTCAGTAAAAGCAGAATTAACCCCACGCTTGGGCAGGATAGGTTTCCAAGGAAGCACTGAGGGATGTCTGTTTATCTTCTTCCTCTCATACATTACAACTTCAATAATGCTGCCCCTCCTGCCACACATGAGAAGAGTGGATGTGGAAGAGATCCACTTGCTAAAATCTCTGGGTTACCCTAATTTACACCACACTTCAGTAATACATTTATCAAGATTTCTACCATGAGAGAGACTGAAAAATTTACATCAGAAGTATGTCACACCCTCTACAAATTCACTCATATTCACAACCTCACACTCTTGTCTCCTGCTCTCTCGCTGGTCTTACTGTGATCAACTCATCTCCAAATCAATATAAAAACATTGATTCCATCAGGGCCATTTTACTGAATGGAATTTAATAGTAAAGTATAAACCCAAGGCTGTTTGAGAGCTGTGTGAAAAAAGCTGTATTTCTTCTCCACAACGAGGACCAAAGCAGACTGAAGCACAGAACTGTTTAAGGTTGGAAGAGACACCTGAGATCAGAGTCCAACCATGGCCCAGCACTGGCAAGGCCACCGCTGACCCATGTCCCCAGATGCTACATCCACACGGCTTTAAAATCCCTCCAGGGATGGGGACTCCACCCATGCCCTGGGCAGCTGTGCCAGGGCCAGACAGCCCCTTCAGTAAAGGATTTTTTCCCAATATCCAACCTGAACCTCCCTTGGTGCAATTTGAGGCCGTTCCCTCTCCTCCTGTCCCTGTTCCCTGGGAGCAGAGCCCGACCCCCCCGGCTGTCCCCTCCTGTCAGGAGTTGTGCAGAGCCACAAGGGCCCCCCTGAGCCTCCTTTTCTCCAGGCTGAGCCCTTTCCCAGCTCCCTCAGCCCCTCCTCATCAGACCTGGGCGTATCAATGAGAGTTAAAATCCTGACGAAAAGCTGTTCTGTAAGCCCACTTCAAACGCAGTTTTAACCCTGAACGTCCCTTAGCAAGATAGAAACAAAAAAAAACCCAAAAAACAAACAAACCACCCATCCACGACATAAAAAAAAAAAATACTCCAGGAGCCAAAGCGAAAGACAAACACCGATCAGGTTCTACTGCAGACCCGTTCCCAGCCCCCTCCCGGCCTCACAGCCCCCAGGGCACCCCCCGAGAGCCTCGGGAAGACAACACCGCGCTCCGCGCTGTGCCCGCGCTGCCTCCCCGAGCACAGGGAGCGCGGCCGCTCCGCGGGCCCGCCGCCCGCACTCACCGCTGTCCACCTTGAAGCGCTCATGACGGGCCCGCAGCCCGTCGATCTCGCCCTGCTGGTCGCCCAGGAAGCGCTCCAGCTTGCCCTGCACGGCGCGGGGCAGCTTGGCGAGCTCGGCCCGCTCCAGGAGCTGCTGCAGCACGGCCGCCATCGCTCCGGCACTGCGCAGCCCGCCGCCGGGAGCGCTTCCGCTTCCGGCACGGCCGCTCCGCCCGCCATCATGGGTGTGGCGGCAGCGCCGCGTCATCGCCACGGCCGCCACAGCCGGGATAGGAGACCACACAGCCTTGTCGCCATGACGGATACGGAGCTGTCTGTGCTTCTAAAGTGCCCCGCGTGCCCGAGAGGTGCCGGGGAAGCGCGGCCGCTTCCGCCACTCCCAGCATGGCGGGGCTGGGGCTTGAGCCCCCTCGCGCGCCGTTTTCCCGCGCTCCGCCGGGCATTGGTGTTCGTCATCGCTCTGAGCCGCGGCGCTTACCGATGACGCAACCGGCCAGCTCAGTGCTCGGCCGAGGCAGGGGTGGCTGCAGAAATTGAGTTTGAGCAGGTGCTGAGCCCTGGGGATGTGGAGGTGCTGAGCCCTGGGGATGTGGAGGTGCTGAACCGGGGGATGTGGAGGTGCTGAGCCCTGGGGATGTGGAGGTGCTGAACCGGGGGATGTGGAGGTGCTGAGCCCTGGGGATGTGGAGGTGCTCATCCCGGGTATGTGCAGGTGCTGAACCAGGAGAGGTGGAGTTGCTGAGCCCGGGGCATGTGCAGGTGCTGAAGCAAGGGATGTGGAGGTGCTGAGCCCTGGGGATGTGGAGGTTCTGAACCGGCGGATGTGCAGGTGCTGATCCGGGGGATGTGGACGTTCTTAACCAGGGGATGTGGAGGTTCTGAACTGGGGGATGTGGAGGTACAAAGCCCACCTGTGGGAGCATGAGTTGAGGTGTGTGAGCATCTTCCCTGTGGGGGTTCAGGATGCCCTTTGTTTCCTCACCCTGTGCTCTTGGGCTTCAGCTTTTTAGTGCTTAATTCTTTGGGAAAACTCTCCAGGCATGAAGGGATTTTCAGACCAGCCCTACAGGGAAGGGAGGGAAGTCTGTGGAAGCCCCTGGGTTCTGGGGGGGGATCTGCAAAGGAAGCTCATTGGAATGTCCACAGATGCTGTGCTTTGAGTGCTTGGGAATTGGAGTGGAAGTGGTGTAGGGCATGTTCAAGGACACACGTGGAATTCAGCAAGTCACTGTGTGACTGGAACAGTGCATCCTTTAGAAGTATCATGCAGCAAGACACTTTTTCTTGGAGGCATTTCAAAATTCAAATCCTGGGTTCAGTTCTGGGACCCTCATGATAAGAAAGATGTGGAGGAGCTGGAGCATGTCCAGGGAGGGGAATGGAGCTGGGGAAGGGTCTGGAGCACCCATGAGTGGCTGAGGGAGCTGGGAAAGGGGCTCAGCCTGGAGAAAAGGAGGCTCAGGGGGGCCCTTGTGGCTCTGCACAGCTCCTGACAGGAGGTGACAGCTGGGGGGTTGGGCTCTGCTCCCAGGGAACAGGGACAGGAGGAGAGGGAACGGCCTCAGGCTGGGCCAGGGCAGGTTCAGGTTGGATATTGGGAAAAAATCCTTTACTGAAGAGGCTGTCTGAAGGTGTGGGCACAGCTGCCCAGGGCATGGGTGGAGTCCCCATCCCTGGAGGGATTTTAAAACTGTGTGGATGTAGCATCTGGGGACATGGGTCAGTGTTAGCCTTGGGGGGATGGTTGGACGTGATGACCTTGCAGGGATATTTCAATCAAACAGTTGTAAAGGATCTTTGTGTGAGACTTGTTCTCCTGTACCCATTGCAGTGTATGTACCCTCTCTCACTTTATGCATTGTGTGTTTTGTAGGTTGGAACTACAACACCTCCCTTAAACGTGGAGCCATGGGTAGAACTTACCTTGTCGAGGAAGGCATTGGGCAGTACCTGACAGAGCTCAGCACGAAGGTGAAGCCATATGTCACCGGCCTGTTGATAGGGCAGGTAAGCGTGGATTTGTCCTTCTATTAATTCCTGTGAACTGGGGAAACCCCTGTTCACCATTCTCAAGGTGTGTTTGCTTCTACTGATGCTTTGGCAAGTGTTCCCCACAACGGGACTACGTCATCCGGGCTGTGCGAACCCCTCCCAAGGAGCAGCAGCAGGAGGAGAGCGTGGGCCCTCCCAGGCTGGCATCCCTGGATGAGGAGTGGATCACCACACACGCCAGTCAGGTGAGAACTCACCCTGGATGGTGACAAAGGGGTGGGAGGAACGGGAGGGAAATAAGATGGACACAAGGGATCTCAGCACTTGTGTCATCTCAAGCCCCTTTCTCAAAGTGACAGAACCTTCCTAACCATGCTGGGCACAGGTGTTCTAAACCAGAAATACCCTTATTGTTTTCAGGTTTTTTGATGAAAGGACTTTATGTCACGTGATATTAGTGAAGGGAAAACACTTGCAGGATGTGTTCCTGCATGGAGAGGGTCCTGTAGGTGAAAACTAGTCTCCTTTAGTTCACTTCTGCTCTTGGTGCAGCCTTGTCTCACCAGTGGTTTTTGATATCTCGAGTTACATGCTTTCTAGATTGCCAAACCTATTAATAAATGTTAATTTTCATTTTCAAGGTGTCCAGAATGCTCCCTGGAGGGTTGCTGGTTCTTGGTGTGTTTATGATTGCAACTCCAGAGCTAGCAAAAGATGGTCAAAACGCTTTGCGCAAGGTAAGCGGAGTTCCTGCTGGAAGGACAGCAACATCCTTAGCCATGTGTGTGAGGAATTTTCTGTCACTGACTTGACTAAAATACAGTTGTTCTGTTGCTTTATGTCACAAGCATTGTGCTTTGATGTGTGGGTTTGAGACTGGAATCTCAGAAATCCCTGTCCTGTGGGACACTCTTTGTTAACCTCCTGTTTGTTACTACAATGGCAAATCTGAATTTCTATTTATTGGGTTTGTCTGGATTTACTGAATGTGGACATTCTGGCTTAGGGAAAACATCCTCGAGGTTTATATTGAGCTAAATCCTTGTGGTACAGGTGCTAGTGATGTTAACATGTTAGCTTTCCTTGTCTGAATGAATCACTCAGTTTAAAGGTGTTTACAGTAGTGAAAGATCTAGAATTCTGATTCCTTTAAGAGACACATCTTGTCTAGAATGTGTGCACTTGACTTAGAGGTGTGGGATTAAATTTAAAACATACTCAGAACTATCTGATAGTCTTAAAATGCATTTTTGTTACAGTATTGGGGCTTCTACTCCCATACTTGGTTTCTGTTCTGAAAATACATGTTCATTTTATTGTTTTTCTAACATAATCATGGTGAGGGATTTAAGTATGAGCAGGTGTGGCAGCCTGAGATCCAAGAGTCAATTTTGGCAGTTCAATGTAATTGCAGCTAAGTTGTGCTTAATGAAACTGGTAGCTGGCTAAAAAAGCTGAGCTGTGTCCAGGTGATCAGTGATTGCTGGATTAAAAATTGGGAGGGGATTTATTTTTTATAATTAATAGCTATTTTGCATAGCTTTCCTGACCCAGCTGATAGGCACAAAACTGTAATATGTCTGTAGGGACAAAAGCATACAGGTTGGACACATGAATGTGTGCTGCTTGCTTTGGTTTATAAGGGAGCTAAATTAAGATTTCACAAGCCTCTTTCACTTTGGGGAAAAGTGCCTCTGAATCCCTGTTGAATGTTCTTTTAATGTGACATTTTGCTGATGTGTAAGCTGTGTTTCCTGCTCATACATAATTTTGATATCACTTGGACTTAAAATTTTAGTACAAGACAAATTTCCAGGAATTATAGTGCATATTTTTGCAATGTATTTTTGAGATTTTTTATTATTTTTTGAGCTTTTTGCAATATATTTTTGAGCTTTTTTATTTTCTTTAGCTAATCTTCTCAGTGGAAAAGTCCTTGAGTAAAAGAAGGCTCTGGAAACCTGAGGAGGAGGAGGTCTCAGACCGAGCAGCGCTTCAAATCTGTTCTGCTACAAAAAAGTATCCTTTATGGGCAAGATTTATTGACTGGGGCTGGTATCTCAACCTCTTTTATCCAGTTACTGCTGAATAAATAAGAATTAGGGAGGAGGAGGCTGTTTAAGTTCAGCTAGACATGGATAAGTTGAAATAATGAAGTCTTCTGATTAGCCATAGTTAAGACTATTAACCCTCTTGTCCTTGCAAAATTTCCATCATTTCTTATGAGGTCTGTCTGTGTGACAGCATCAAATGACACGTTTCCCAGTCAGTCTTGACTTGCATAAACTGAAAAAAAAGGTCCAAATTACTGTTTGGCTTCTTGAACTGCTGTTATCAGTGGTGCTTGCATGGAACTGGGGAAGCAGCAGAATCAATACTATTGACTAATACAATTGTGGGATCAATACTAGAGCTGCAGTAGAATGCAGGAGCTGTTTCTAATGACATAATATGAGGAGAGAAGGAAAGGATTTTTCTCTGAGGGAGGGGAGAGATGAGGACAAATTGGTGCCTTGGTGCCTGTTTCTCCTATCAATTCATATTGGTCTTTATTTGTTTGTTAAGAGATGGCACAGCACCACTGTGGTAGTTGGAGATTACGGGCAAATGTTTTCCCACTTTTTTACACTGATGGAAGGTGAGAACTTGCTCCAGAGCATAACAGCTGGACAAGGAAGTTTAGTAGAGGACAAAGTTAATTGTGAATTGTTCTTAGTTGTTCCCCTGCCTTTCATTGGATCTTTTTCTTTAAGTTGCACAGAGTAGTTTGCCGAACCTATGATGTGCAGGACCCAAAGGTAAGCCAGTCCTGCTGTGCCACACACAGCTTTTAATGCATGGCAAGTAATGCTAAAGCCCAAAAAAGCCTCATTACAGAGCTTGGATAGATGTTTTATGGCTTTTCTTTTCTGCTCTCAGAGTTCAGCTAAACCAGCAGAATGGAAATACCAGAGTGCTCTGACTGCTTCCTGGGTAGCTTTGGGCTGCACAGTAAATGTGAACATCCACATTCCACTTCTTGCTACTTCCCCCAACCACGACCTGGAGAAGAATACCAAGGTAACTCACTGCCTGCACCAGTTCCTACACACCAGTAACCACACTCATTTCTCTGCTGAAAATGAAATAAGAGAGAAAGAGTTGGCTAGTGCAGAAGAGGAGTAGGACTAATCAGTGGAGAATGTTTAGCAATTATTCCTATTTTAAATGTAACTCTTCTGCTGTGCTCAGTGAGGAGTTTCCTTTGTTCAAAATTATGTAATAATTGTCATGAGTATCCCATTAACCTCTCTGGTGCCTCACCTGGTGAAAGGTTGCACCCAATTCATGCAGGGCTGTGGGGTACTTTTGCCATGAGTTGACTTTCAATGGGCTGCATCCCTCTCTACAACCCCCGAATCTTGGGGTAACACTTCAGTACCAATGCAATGCTTGATTCTTAATTTGTTCTGAATGTGGTCCATTTAAGGTTTACCTTTGGAAAAACATAGGTTTTTCAGAGACTTTAAAACTCTCTCAGAGTAACTATTAAAACACATACTTCTCTAAGTTTCAGCATGGGACTGTCCAACCCTTCAGTGGAATTCTTTCCTCTTTCTTGTGATTTTTTTTTTTTTTTGTTTTCACTTATTTTAAAGAATGGGTTAAACCGATGGTCAAAACAGATAGAAGACAGTGTTTTTCTGATCAATGGCCAAGTTAAAGATGAGGATACAGAACTGCTGGAAGGGCAGGTGAGTACCAAATAAGGTGGAACTGAGCTCTAGTAGGTGTACGGTTGGAACCTCTGTGTGACAAAGCATTGACTGAGACATCTCTTGTGCAGTATTTGTTGATCTGATTGGCTGTTCCAGGTAACCAATACACAGAATACACTGCTCGTGTTCTCAGCTCCATTCCTGCAGATTGCCTCTCCCTCCTCGGGCAGTGTGAATGCAGTAATTATGTGTGAAATGATTGAAGTGTTTCTATTACAGAGCACAGTGAGGTGTGAATGTGGGTGATGACATTTCAAAGACCTACATCTGTCACCTCGTTGGCTGATGTATTCATCTCTCCTTTTAGTTTTGTAGTTCTATTCTCTGGTTGGTTTCTAAGTGCTATTTTTCCCTCTCAAAGGCTATAAACTAGGGAACACTCCATGCCATAGTGAGGAAACTGCTTCAGGGACTTTTTTTTCCTGTTTCATGACACAAATAATTTTTTTCCCCTCAGAAAAAGTCCAGAGGAAATACTCAGCCCAGCACTCAGTTTTCTGATGTCAAGGTTCTGACACAGCTGGTAAGTTTTTAGTGGTTTGCAAAGTATAAGCTTGCCTTTAAATTATAAAATAGAGCAAAAAATAAAATAACAAGGTTCTGAATTACTGTCTTGGAATCTTGCTCACTTATTCCTAAGATTTTTCTTTTCCCACCTGGATATTGAATATGAAACTGGTTGTCAACAGATCTGCGTATTTTGTGCCTTTAGAAATTCTTGTGGTGAGATAACCATGTTGTCCATGAACTGCATAGTATAGCTGAAAGACTGGAGAACAGGTTATGGAAAAGAAGTCCTGTGACTAATTCCTTTGGTAGTAGGATACCTGTAGGTACCTGTGTACATTGATTTCAAGTGACTTTGCATCTGAAGTTCCCCACACTTCAATCCACAGCTTGCCCTGGCTAGCTTGGACATTTACTTGGATGCTTTTGGCAGAAGCTCAGCTGCCAGCTCTGAATTAAGGCGTAGATCCCGTGAGCTGAATCATCATCTGGAACTGCTGGATATATGTCAGGAGTTTCCTCCCTACCTGAGTTGTGAAGGTGCCCCAGTCTAGGTCCTGAAGTCCAAATGTGTCCAGGCCTTGTTTCATAGCCTTCTATGTTTTGTCAGGTGGTTCTTGGATTCTCAAAGTTACGTTCAGCAAAACTAGAAGTGTTTCCAATGCCATTTTAAAGACTTCATGAGTATCTCAGCTTCTTTTGTTGTTACTGTCTATTGTATTGAGGTTAATTGCTGCAGGGAGAGGAAAATTTTTTTTTGGCAGAAGTGGTTTGTGCAGTTGGTGTGGAAGTTGTGCATCCCAGTGTTTCCAGGTGTTGTCCTGGAGTGCTTCATGCTCACACTCATTGTTGTGGTAATTAGGGAGAGCATTTCTAGGCAACGGTTTAATGCAGCTCTCAGTGTGACCACGTGTATAATTTGGGATGACCCCCAGCACACCCTGGGTTACACTGATCATAGCAAACATGAAAACTTCATTGTTTAAAAAAAGTCTGAAAAAGAGTTAAGAGTTGCAATACTGTTATTTGCCACAAGCCTGGAAAGTTTTAAAATCTCATAGACACAAGTGTTTGAAACACTTTGAGAGACAAACACATTTTTCCATAATAGAAAAGAGATTTTCAGTCTTACCTAACCAAAGGAAAAACTAAAATAAAATTCGTTCTGCATGATGAGGGGGACAGGTTGTGTGTGAACACCTGCTGTTGGTTTGCTGGTTCTGGTTTTAGTGACTGCTGCAGGTGCCTGGGATAAAAGGGGATGTGTTTGTTCCCAGTGCCAGGGTGCCAGCGCCAGGTCCACGGCGACGGTTCAGGTGTGCAGCGGCTCCATAAACCTGCGGGGAGCTGTGAAATGCAGAGCCTACATCCACAGCAACAAGCCCAAGGTTAAAGAAGCCATTCAGGTACTGAGCAGGGTCTTAGTCCATCAGAAATGTTCTCCTGAAACACGTCGGACTTGGCACACTGGTTTTTCTTTGCTGGAATGGTCTAAACTGGGGTCGAAGCGTTGGACAGGGAGGTTATTTTAGAAACCATCCATGTGGGGTTAGTTAGTTTTTCTCTTCTAGAGAATATGTGTGCTATGGCTAAAGCTGGGCTCTGGGGAGTCTTTGCAAAAATTGTCAAAGACAATTTGAAGAATTCTCTTTAAAAAAGGTTGCAGACTGTATTTTTATATTTGTTGAGGTAAAATTCAGATTTACTTGCCCAGTAGTTTAATTTTTCCCTCACTGAGTCAGTGCCTCATGATTATTTTTGTTTGGCTTTACTGATAAATATCTAGAAGCTGTCAGTTCTTATCCTAGCAATCCTAAAACTGTCCTCAGCTTTTCATTTTTGTTCTGTAGTTTTCCTTCGTGGTACCAATTCTTTTGATGTTAACTTTTCTTTATTAATAAATTATTGTTTATTAGTTTGAAAATTCACACTAGTTTTTATTTTCTGGGAAAAAACCTATTCTTTCATCATGGGTTTAATGTATGGAGCTTCTTTGGTTATTTCTTCCTGGTTAAAAGCTTTGCAGATAGCTTTGATATCCCTGATGATTTCACTGTGTCCTTGCAGGCTTTGAAAAGAGACATAATAAACACATTGAATGATCGGTGTGAAATACTGTTTGAAGATCTGATTTTAAATGAAGGACCTCAGAAAAAAAGTAAGAAATAAAAAAAAAAAAACTCACCAGATTATATTTGCAGTGAATTTTGGTGGCTGTAGAAAATTCTGTTATAGTGAAGGTCCAGTATAGTTAGAGGAGAATAAAAAGTAAAATGTATAATTGCTGCTTGTCAGCCTTGATTTTTTTCTTAAATCTGAAATTTTTTTGTCAAGTTTGTGTCCTTTGGCATCACAGCTTTTGCACCACGTTTGCGTTATGTTCCTGTGACCACAAAATGCAATCCCAGGTTCTTCCTCACTCATCAGAAATTTTGTAGTTGAAACTGCTGTAGTTGAAACTCTTGTCTATGAAGTTCCGACAGTACCTTGCACACTTTAAATTTTTATTTCTATTTTTATTTTTTAATCCATGTATAGTGTTCCTATTAATATTGAAGTGTGTTAAAACTTGATAGAGAGCAGATCTCTGAGCTCATGCCAGGACTCTTTAAACTCCTTTTAGTTGGTGCAGTGGTGTCGTTGCCTCAAACCAAAAAGGAGTTAATTGACAAATCAGTGGGAATATCTTGGGCAGAGAGAGCCTTTTCCATTGCACGTAGTTCTGAGTCCCCTCTCTAGGTGGCACCCGAACTTTGTGGCTCTGAGTGTGGCACCTCTGCAATCCTTTGTGCTGGTGAAATCCTCTCCTCGGGAAGCTCTTACCTGCAGGCTCTCCCAGAGCCCTCTTGCAAGGCATTCCAAACAGGAGAAAAGCTCTGCTTTGTGTTTTATGGTCTGGTTTGGAGCTGCCGTGGGTATTTCTGGAGAGACTAATCATGTAAGGACATAAATCCTTATAACAGTAGCCCACTAAGCCAGGCATGTCCAAAAGCAGGGTTTCTACACAGAGACCTTGAGCTCTTCTTTTGCAATGACTTTATCTTAGGCTCAGAGATTATGGAGGAATCTTATGATAACTGTCAAGGCTTTCATTGAGATGGTATTTCTCCCTCTTTCCTCTTAGCTTTTGGCAGGGAATATCATGTCTTGCCACAGAGACTGTTTGTCCCAGTTGCTGGATCCAGTGTGATGCTCAGTGATTATAAGTTTGGTGATGAGGCTACTGGAGAAATCCAGGAACGTTTTGTGGAGATGTTGGATCAGCCTGTGCAAGCTGAAGATATGCACATAGCTGAGGACATTAGCACAGGTAAATATCTGAGAACCAGGGCAGGCTGGGTCAGGGGCTAGGAAAATGCTGACTAATGGCATAGGCCAGTTTTATCCAGATGTGGATGTGCCTAAAGTCAACTTACTTCATGTGCAACTCTAAGGATTTATAACAATTCATTACAGCTTAAATATATTGTGGAAAATGGTCAAGTTTCTTACAGTTCGTGTTTTTTGGAACAGACTTCTCTTTCTCCTCTCAAATATTTTGGTTTTTCAGTGCAGCCATGGCTGCAGCCTGTGAGCTGCTGTAGAAACATGAACAGATGGTGTAACCAAGGTTTGCATGTGCCACTGTGCTCATGAATTAGAAGGGATCCTTTACTGACAAACTCTTAAAAAACACCCTGTAAAGCTTTTTTTTTTACATGAATATATATATTTATACTTTCAGTAGTTCATCTTTTTAGTGCTAAGTAGTTTTGAGACAAGTTAGAATAAGTGGAGTGATTTAGTCAAATCTACTGGTTTTTCACTACAGAATTAAAAACACTTTAAAAATCTTCTAGCAAAACATTCATATAGTCTAATGTGTCTTTCAGGAAGTTTTCATGCTAAACCTGATGTTTTAAAAAAACACCAAATAGCTTTATTTATTCTGAGTGTTTTAATTTATGTACCAAATGCACTGCCCAAACCTGAAGATTTGTGGTTTACCCAGAATGAAAACAAAATTGAGAGCACTTTTCATTTTCTACTGAATATCTTACAAGTTGATGGTCTGATTATGAGACTGCTATATTTTCTTTAATACAGATATTTTCACATAATCTAGTTACTGGATTCCTCTTTCTGAATATTTCTGGTCTGTATCATTCCCTGTTGGGTTTTTTCCCTTGCAGTGTTGATTTCAATGTAGAACTCAAATATGACATTGAAATGCAGCTAATAACATTTCCCGTGGTCTTATGGAAGAGATTTTGCTCCTCTTTTTTTTTCCCCCCATCAACATGCATATGAGCTGCAGGTTCCAGTTTTATAATTTAAGTAAATAAAAAATCCAACACTTATTCTCACATAAGAACTATGAACACTTTTTGATGTTGGTATTTAGGGACAAAAACTGGGCAATGCATCCATGATTTGCCCTGCAGGGTGAACTGTGAGAATTGATATTCTCCTTGACTTACATGTTAACTTGGAGGGGATTTTGAGTTTCCTAATTTGAGTTATCTATAAATTCTTGTCTTTCTAAATGAATCAGCTCCCCCCAGGCTTTCACTAGACCTGTTAGCTGTGAACTGACTCATCCTTTTGAGGAGTAAGAAGTGTACAGGAACCTCAAGGAAAACAGGAAAGCCAATAAAAATCTCTCTGGCATTATTACAGTAACTTTAATACTCTTAAAACTAATTACTACTGAGCTTTAAGGAATCAATGTAGCTTAGAGAAGCAAATGAGTATTGTTGTAGCAGCGGAGAGAGATGTGGGAGGAGAGAGGTGATGATTCAGTTCAGCTTTATTGCTTATGTAAGGCTGTGAGAGCTGCAGGTAGGAAGGAAACACCTTTCCACTCACAGCAGGGCATCCCAAAGATTAATGCCAGCAATGGGTGTGAAGTGATGGCCACAAAAGGAGCTTGGGTGTTCTTGTAGTCTGCTGCTTGTAGAGTTAACTGGGGGATATTTATATTCTTTTTCTTTTAAAGAAAAGCAAATTAAAGTAGGTGTGTATTTTCTTTAAAAAAAACAACAAACAAACTGGCAAATTAAAATGAGTGCATAGAAGAGGAGAGGAAAAAACATGCAAGGAGATTTTGGGAAAGCCTGGCCTTGTCCTGGTGACCACCACAAAGTCTGTCCATGGAATGGGCTCTGTTAATTGCAGTGATATCAGTAATGCTGTCAGCACAGCACTGTTCATTCTGATAATTAATGTTGAGGCATCAGTCACTTGTGGTTTATTAAAATCACAAGTTATTTACACACTTTTGTCATACCAGGAAGGTCATTTTAGAAAGAGTCCTGTTAAATGCATACAAAGTGTTCTGCATTCCAAGAAAAAACATTAATTATGGGATTTGATTTTTATTGTTGTTTTGGTATGAAATGTGTAAGTGTTGCTGTGAACGTGTTTTTGTGTTATAATGAGAGTTTGTGGTTTCTCTTGTGCAAAGGCTTTTCCAGTGCATCATTTTGACTTGGAAAGCATGTGTTGTTTCTCTAAGCGTAGCTCTAACTTTGTTAATGATAGTCAATATTCAGTAACTGGTTTGCAGGGAATTTTGTCAGCAGCCTTTCTATTTGTGTCACAGTTCCTGTGGTCTGAGGCACCTACCTCGAATTAATTGGAAATGCTGTTCATACTGAGGTTCTGGGGAAAGTTTGCTGATAAAATGAATTCTCTAAAATTCAAGAACACAAGCAGGCTTTTGAAAAAAAATTGGGATTTTATTGCTCTTTAAAATATGCACTTTAGAAGAAGAAGATCTAATCAGTATAGGCAAAAGATTTATTTTTTAAGCAGCTTTTAGTCAAAACATGAATTTTTGAGGTCAGTCTTACGTGTTTACTGAACTTGGGGCTCTCCTGCTGTCTCCTGCAGTTTTAGTCTCTTGACTCCTTGTACAGCTCTCCATTAGGGACACCACTGGGTCATGCTTTAAAATTGCTATGTGGAAAATAGAAAGTAAACTCCGAGCTATTTATAAATGAAAGCCTTAAATAGCTCTAACACTGTAATTTCAAGGTATTCAGTGCTCTAATACAGGCAACTGAAAGCTCTGCATTTCTGATTGGCTTTACTAAATCCCTGCTCCTCCTTGGGGTAGGGGTGGGCTGTTAAATACCCTGAGTGGATAGACAGAAATAAGACTTCAGCACTGGTAATCTCTTCCCCATCTTGGTTAGGAAGCTGAAGAATTAAGGATTCATCTAATTGGTACTAGAAAACATCTGCTATGAAAACTCTTTTGTGTGATTTTGCTGCTCTACATGCAAACCTTCCAGAATGTGATGGCATAAGGGCCTGTGGTAACTAAATAGCTCAAAGGTGGTTCTTTTTTCTTTTTTCCTTTGTCTTTTTTTTTTTTTCCCTCTGAACAGGTGAGGAATGTGCAGGTGTCTTGATGTGCGGCTTCCAAAGGTCCCGTCAGCACAGGGAGGCACAAAGAAACCTCAAGTTAGAGGGCACAAGCCATCCTATCTGCTCATCAAATGTACAGCAGAAAGGAACCTTCTGGAACTAGACTTCAGAGGTGGCCCAAAAAATGCAGTCAGATTATCCCAAAGTGGGATTTTTTACAGAATTCAAAACTCTGGACAGAAGTTCTCTTACTATGCTAGTTAAAGATACTTACTGAAAGCCTGTATTACAACAATTGATAACTCCTGTACTCTAGATGAAGTCTTCTGCTCATATTTTAGGCAGCTGAGGGAGTGTTTCTCTTGGCACAAAGAAAATAATCATCTAGCCATGGCCTCACTGAGGACGAGTGGATTCAGGGATATTTGCTAATTTCTCTTCAAAAACACACTTTGTATGCATTGAAATGTTGTTATTGATTTTACATGGATGTGCTGCTTGCAGAGAGATCTCCAAGCCATGTCTGTGTGTCTGTATATCTCACTGTCCTGTTGAGTTTCATACCAGGCAGTGATTTCTCTGCTGCAGTACATCCTGTACCAATGCAGTGGGTTTAGGGATAAAAAACCTAAAGACAGGTTTTAAAGGCTAGTTTGGGTGTTTTTGTGTAACAGGTCTTGTGCAAGTTTGACTTAAGGATATTTTGAAGGCAATTATCCACATGACTCAACAGAAACAACCTTTCTGATCTAGATTATCCATTTCCACCATAGCTAATGACAGAGAAAGTACTTCATGAATTATTTGCATATGAATCACACAAAGGATGTGCCTTATTACTCAAGCATGTAATTTGTGATTTATCGTTGATGGACAGCCCCTCTGTGGAAATGGAGATCTGTTTTTATTCAGATCAGTGTCCCATGGCCTTCTAAACCCTGATATCTGGTTCTGCTGGGGGTTCCCTTGTCTCCAGAACAGTCTGTTAGGCTCATTCTCTTATCTGAACCTGCATTCCTCCCAGACACATCCAGCTCCCACTGCCATGACAAACACTTTGCCTTACCCTTTGCTTGTGCAGAAGGTGCCTGTGGTTGTAGATTCTGAATTGTAATCCAGATTTTTGGCAAGTCTTAGCAAACTCCTGAGAACGGGAATGCTGCAAATGGAAGGCCTTTGGCCCACGACCATCAAGCAGCCTTGTCACTGAGGGGTGTATGGTATGTTCCATGCTGGCTCTGTGTGGCTCAAACAAGTTGGGCTGGAGGACTGCAGATTAATCTCCTTCTTTCTCTCTAATAAGCTGGATATAGCCAAGGGATTAGGGAGATCTCTGCAAAGGAAATAGATACAGGTTTGAGTCCCATCTGCCTGGAAATAGACTCAAGCTCTCTCACATCCTGGCTGGGCAGACTAAGGGTTTAGTAATTCTTCCAAAGAGGAATGAGTCCTCCATGCCTGCTGTGAAAGGATATTTTTAGGGGATCTTCAAAAAGAAATTCCTGTGGCTGGAAGAAATGCATCTCTGGCTGTTGGGTGGGGAAGTGCTGCTGGTCTCATCCTCTCATGGCAGTGGGATTTGCATGTACCCTGAACTCAGGACAGATGGCTCTGAAAGGAACCTTTGATCTTGGAAGGTGCTCAATGGTACATTTTGATGGTTCCCTCTCACGTAGTCAAATTCTCCCCAGGCTTTGCAAAGAAGGTTGGGAATGTTACTCTGGAAGCAGGGTGTGCAAAATGAGTTTTGGAAGAGGAACTCCTCCTGAAACGTATTTTGTCTCTAGTTGTACCCTTTCAACCATACAGCATAGTTTAGCACTGTGCTATTGCTGTTGTACCACTTCTACTGCAATAAACTGTTTTTTTCTACCATAAATACACTTCATAAAGTTGATGTGAAGTTCTTGGCATTCTGCATTAATTCACTGTAAAACACAACTGTTAATTTTTCCCTTCTTCCCTTGATTTTCATGCAGTTGATATTTGCCCGGTGGCTGACATCCCGAGTGACACACAACAGGCACAGCTGACAAAAGCAACGTTGCTGTTGAAGCTCCAACAAAATATGGGTAGGTTCCTTCCCAGATTTTTGCTATGGCACTCCAGAACTTGCAGTGGGCCCTTTCAGGACTGATAGCTCCCACAGCATCCTAACTGTCAGCTCAGGAATTCAGGGAACACCAGCCGTAGAACTCTCCTTTCCATTGCAACTTCTCCATGGGTGCTGCCTTGTCCAGCTCTCAGGGACCTGTCTGCATTTAGTACAGCTCTCTTTGCTGTGGGGCTGCTTGTATTGAAATAGTTACACTTTAGTCAACAAAGCAGTGACTTCTGGTTTCTCTTAATTGTTAGAAATAGAATATAGTAACTGGAAGATTAAATAGGAGCAGTAAATATGTGTTTGCTTTGAATGTAAAAATGTTTTCCCTCACATCATCACTGAGGTGTTTTGGGGTTTTCTGTGTGTCTCCTCAGCTGAATCAGTAATGAGCATGCTAATAAAAGTAGTTTTTTGGGTAGCTCTTTTTGTTTCTCCTGGTGCTCATTCCCCCTGACCCACCCTCCCCTCCCTGCCTGCTGCTACCTGTGCTGCTATTCCCTCACTGCCTGTGTTCCCTCTGGATTTAGGGCTGGTTGTGCTGCCCTTCCCTCACTGCCTGTGTTCCCTCTGGATTTAGGGCTGGTTGTGCTGCCTTTCCTTCACTGCCTGTGTTTCCTCTGGGTTTAGGGCTGGTCGTGGCAGCAGCTGTTGCAGTCCTGGCGTCGATTTTCTCCTTCAACTACTTCAGTGATTGATCTCCAGTGATTGAACTCCTGCTACCACAGCTCCTGGGAAGTGTTGGCCATTCACAAGATGGAAATAGCTGGGGTTAATATATTAGTAATTAAGAATTGTTGCCTGAATCTCACCAGGTAGCTGTGCAATGTAAACTGTAATGGTAGGTTCAGTTAGCTTGTTCCATCATACACTTCCTAGATCAAGTAGAATTATGCACTTACAGAATCAAGTGGAGGGTGAATCAGGTTTACAAGAAACTAAGCCTGTTGCTCTGTATAAATGAAAGATAATATTATTTTCTGGAGAGGTCTCTCAAACAAATATAGAACCTTAATTTTCTTCCTTATGGCTCCTTTAATGCATAATGCTACTCCTAGTGTTTCTCAGGGTATTGGTAAAACCTGCATAAAGACCTGATATGACAATTCCTGCTTTAAGGGTTCCTTTGCTAAGAGAAATCTTATTTTATTACAGTTAATTGGGGGAAAATTAGTTTTAGTAAAGCCAGCATTTCACCATATGCATTGTTTTAGATAATACTGGCTAGCTAGCATAAAATGCATACAAATAGTTTCTAGAAGTTTCACGACTAGACCAAGGCAGCCTGTAAATAGCTTGGTTCAAGACTGGAGAACTCAGAAATCAATGAAATGCATGGCATTGCTGAGCTGTGTGTATGCTGCTGCCTTTGACTCAATGCCTCCTGATGAGGATTTCTCTGTCCAGCTCCAGTACATTGTTATCTTGGAATTTTAACTATTTCAGCAACAGTTACACCCAGGCAGGCCTTGTGGGTTATCTTGTAGATACAGACAAGTTATCAAAACTATTGCTAATCAGGATTTTTAGATTATAAACAGAGCTTTCCATTATGAGAGATTCTCTTGGGAATGTGGCCAGTTACGTGTTTACTTGACGTGAGGAAGGTGGATGGAGGGAATGAATTCTAGTAAGGCTAATAAAGATAATTTGTATATGAAATGTGATTTGCTACATCTGAGTTACAACAGAAAATAATTAACAACATTATAATATCAATGCAAATTTCTTTTTTTGTTTGAAGGCAGTGGAACACAAAGAAAAAAAATAAACCCTTTGATTCTAAAGCACAATCAAGTTTGTACTGGGATACCTTTATTAAAGGCAACTCTGAGAAAGGTGTCTTGACTACTGTTGCCTCACCTGTTTATTCTGTTTTTACATGTTTGGGAAAAAGAGCTGCTTTTAGTATTTTAAGTATATTTTGAAAGACACTCGTGACCTGTGCTCAGCATTGTTCAAGTAGGGCCTCCTGGAGGAAGGTGGTGAGTGTTGTAATGGAGGCACTGGGTTCAGCTGCTGTGAGTTTTATAATTGCCTTTTATTCTGTGCCAGTCAGTGGAATCAATAGGCAGGAATCAGGAGGTAGGATGACATCCAGGGAAGGCTGAGGGTTATCCAGAAAATGGGAGTAATTTTGCAACATGCTTCAGAATATGGTTGATTTAAAAATTGCTCTGCTACAGCCTCTGTTAGAAGGAGGAACAGGGGTGTAATTAGAAGAAAGGCACTGTCTTTTGTCTCTCTCTTTTTTTTTTTAAGGAGAACAGAGTGTGTTTCTGGAGATAAAATACAAAATAGTTATTCTTTAGTTGCCCGTAACACAAAACTCAGCCACAGAAGTGAAGTACAGCATCTGACACCAGAGAAAAAAATTCTCCTGAAACACTCTTTCTATAGTTCTTGTTTAGTACTTGTGGTGTCAAAAGCAGAGCTTGTTGGGATGTATTATTCCAGGGATCCCCTTGCAAAGAACTCTTCCTCTTTTTTCTTCCTCTCTGCAAGCTTATTCATTGCTTAGTAAATGATCCTTTTCTTTGTGGTGATGGTCAAATTAATCCTTCAGTCTAGAACTAACTAGGTAGCAGGGATCTAATTTTCCAATTTGGGCTTGGAGGAAGCCAAAGAAAGAAGTTGCTCTGGTGGAATTTTCAGGTGTAATATAGGAGACAGTGGAAGTACCATCTGTACAATAAGAAATTAATCAACCCTGTCAAAGAAAAAATGAGTAATTTGACTTGTACCTACAGATTGAGCCTTCCAGTCATCCTGCCATGAGGAAATAGTGGATGTAGATGAAAGCAGGTTCTCACTTGTCTAAGAATTACAGGACTAACCAAGAGGGGATTTCATTGTCCCATCCTTTCTTGTACTGTTTTGTACTGTGGGTAGCGTGAGATAATGAGGGCTTTAGGATAAATTAAAATGTGTGTGTAAGAGAAAAGGAAAACAACCTTTTAAAAATCTATTTCCTAACTACTGCATAACTCTAGCTCAGGTTTCATTGTAGGTTTATCCTTTTCCTACCTGTATAATACTCCAAAGCTTTCAGTCTGAGAAAACTCCATTGTGACTGATACAAAGCTTTGTTAACTCATGTCTGTGATTGCAGGTATATATTTATTTTAATATATAAAAGTTCAGAGGAATGGTTTGGACTTCCACATCTGAAAATCAGGCTCTTCTTAGTTCAGTTCTAAAATTTATGTTACAAAATAGCTGTACAGAATCATTATTTTCTGTGCCATGGGGTTTTAAAGTGTAGTTTTAAAAGCCTCAGTGGTCTTGGTCACCAAGGTTTATGATTCTTCACATTTGAGGGCAACATTTGATGTGGTAAGTTGTGACAGGTTGTGATGGTTTGACCCCAGCTGGCAACTAAGGACCACACAGGGCTTGTTCACTTCCCTGGGGCAAGGGGCAGGAGAGTTGGAACAAAGATAAAACTCCTGGGTTGCAATAACAACAGTTTAATAATTGAAATGAAGTACAATATAATAATAGTAGTAGTAATGATAATGATAATGGAGATAACAAAAAGAGAGAGAGGAGTACAGTCCAGACAGGTGAGTGATCACAGTGCAGTCCCTCACCACCCACCCACTGATGCCCAGCCCATCCCTCAGCAGCCTTCAGCCCCTCCTGGCCAACTTCACACCCTGGGCCTGGCGTCCCACGGGGTGGAATGTCCTCTGCCCAGGGGGATCAGCTGGCCTGGCCGTGCTCCATCCCAGCTTCTGGTGCAGCTCCTCACTGGCACAGCCTGGGACACTGCAGAGTCCTCGGCTGGGGTAAGCTCTGCTCAGCAGCAACTGAAGCATCACTGTGTTATCAAAGTGATTCTGTGCTGAATCCAAAACACAGCCCTGTCCAGGCTGCTGGGAGGAAAAATAATTGTCCCAGCTGACAGCAGGACACTGGCATGTACCACAGGCTTTGCTTTCAGTCTGAGCAGCAGTGACACCAGTGATGATTTGTTCCCCCCTCTGCTCCATTGGGAACTCAGGGTCTCTGAGACTTTGAGTCTAAAGGAAGAGTAACCACAGCCCAGGGTAGCAGGAAGGCTGTTCCCATGTGCTTGTTGAAGCATTTACTGTTAGCTACTGAAAAACCTTCATACAGTAATAAATGTTTGAGTCAAATCTTGCTTTTTGTTTTTAAGGTTGGGTTTTTTTCCTGCAGAAACTGATAACTGCTGTGATCAGAGTTTTATTTGCAACTTCATTAGTCATGAGCTTCTGTTGAGGCTTGGTGCCAAATGTGTGTTTGCTCTTTGGTTTTTGTTTTTTTAAATTACAGGTTAAAGAAAATCCTGCTTAAGCATGTTTAATCTGTCTCATAAATTGGAGTGTCAACTTACTTCTTACAGTAGCTATAGGTGCAGCTTCTGTGGTGTTTTTGTTGGGGTTTTGTGCTTTCAGACTTGTTCTCAAAAAAATGAAGCTTATGTGATGAGGCTGCTGATGTACACCCTAATAGCTTTTAAGCCAAGCTGGATAAAAAGGGAAAGTTCTCATGGAAGTTAAGTTCCCACAACTTACATGGAGATTTTTTTGGTGTGTAGAGGATAGAAATTTTTCACGTCTCTTCTTCAAAACACGCCATTAAAGTGCTAGAGAAATATTGTCCTTCTACTGAGATTACTGGTTACTTTTGTGATGGACAAAAGATAGTTCAGTATTTTCTACCTAAACTCCTATACGATCATCGGATTTTCATGCTCTTGGGTGTATCTGCAAATGGTAGATCTGCAAATATTCTGAAGAGACAAATGAAATGTTAAGATGAAAGTGACTTTAACTGAGGGGCCAACTTCATGCTTCAGTAAGGGAAAAGAGGACTGCTCCGAGGGAAAAGCTTTATTCCCCCTGGAGTTCCATCAGAAAGGCTTGGGACGATCTCTCACTTAGCAATTTACAACATGGAAATCATGACATTTTGAGAACATGCTATTTGAATTCTTGGTGCAATAAAGTCATGAATTGTTTTACAGGTTAGAGAAGATTGTATGAGAGATGATAAGGAACTTCATTTGCACTGCTTAGTGCACATGACATGAGGTTTCTGGAGCTCTGTTAAAATAGTCATCCATGGCAAAACAATGTTAAAAGTAGCAATTCAGTAGCATTTTGATAGTTTCTAAAAAAGAACAAGCAAAATACAAATAGTCTTTAACATTTTGATAATATCAAATATTATAAGCTAATCTGTGCTGTTAAGATCTTCAGTAAGATACAGATACTTCCATCCCCAGTCAAATCCAGCCTTTAGCTTTGCCAGTGTGCAGAAGTCACTGAAGTGTTTCTAATGTTTTGTTGGTTTGTATCAGAGAATGTCTATAGTGAGTTTACCCCATGTCTTCCTCTTAGTCAGGTTGTTAAATTGTACTTCTCAGCAGCTTCCCTTCAACAAAACTTAAAACTTTGAGTTTAGTAAATATCTAGTGAGTACTTACTAATATTTCACATGTTTTTAAAGGTAAGGTTATGTACTACCAATATATTTCACACTTCCAGTGGCAGGTTTTGAGAGCTGATAAGCTTTATTCAGTTATTACATAAGCATAACATACTTTTCCAGAAGCTCACAGGCATTTTAAATGCTGCTGTTCAGCATAGGGAGCACTGATGAACTGAAATCAGCTGATGCTCTGTCTGTGTCAGCTGTTTGGGTGAAAAAACTTACAGGAGCACCGAGCTAACTTCTCTCTTTGTATCAGTATTGTGTATTAAATGTGGAATAAAAGAATGACCTAGATACTTGAGCCATTTAGGAATGCAAGGACTTTGGCCTATTTGTCTGCCCTTAAAGTTGCTTGTTCCTGCCAAAGTTGTTAGAAGTGAATCAGGAGCCAGGACTTGCTGTAACTCCAGAGCATGGAGATAGCTTTTTGTGTGCACAGAGGGATGGACCAGTCCCGTCCCCACTGAGATGAAGGACTTTTGCTTTGTGGAGACAGGCATGGGCCCTCAGTTTTTAATTTTTTTCCTATATTTCTTAAATATCACTGCTGTTCTTCCTATTACTTGTGGCTGGCATAGAAATATGTACAGGACTGCCAGCTGTGTGTGTGGTAAGTATAATTCACATGCTAACAGTTAAACAGTTTTTATGTCTTTTTTTGTTACAAGTAAGTCAGCAAAGACAGCCTTCTCTAAGTGGGATGAGTGTTACTGACATGGATTTACAGCTGACTGAAGAGGAAAGGGAGGCAGTGAGGACTCTGGCTCTAATTATTCAACATCTGGCTCATCCGTGCCGTTTCCCAGCGCCGGAAGCTCCCTCTCAGGTAGCAGCCCATACTCATTTAGGAAAGCCTCCACATCCACAGCAAAAAACTCCTCATTGAACTGTTCAGAAACACTAATGAAATTGCTCAGGAGCTCCCCAGCCTTGTAGACCAGCAGGGAGGGGAGCACCTCGCTGGAGAAGCGATCCCCGGCGCCCGTGCTGGAGGCCTTGATCTTGCAGAACTTGACGGTGGGGTACTCGGCCGCCAGGCAGGTCAGGCTGCTGTTGAGGGCCTCGCAGCCCTTGACGCCGTCCTCGTAAATGTGCACGATGACCGTGGTGGTTTTGTGCTCCTTCTCCACGGCCTCCAGGAACTGTTCCCCGTTCTGCAGCTCGCACAGGAAGCCGAACTTGGGCCCGAAGCTGAGCCGCTGGTGCATGTCCTGCATGCAGCGCTTGCGGTACTGCTGTAGGCAGCTCTCGTCCTCCTGCGTGGCGTGAATCAGCTCGTACTCCTGCACGCTCATCTGCAGATGGCCAGAGAGTCAGGTTAGAGACTGGGAACCCCTTGCAGCTGGAATGGGGACACACCCACCTGCCGTCTGGAGAGCACCAAAAGCTGAGCTGGAAGAACCATCACTCCCTACAGTGGCTCCGGGAGATCTTGTTGAGAGACAGGTGAAGATCCTGTCTCAGTGCTTGCCTGTCAGCATGATGGTGCTGAAGGCAGTGGCCACATCTGGCAAAAATTTGTGGATCTCAGAGTTTTTGCCAGTAGTGAGGCAGGCTTAATTCTTGTGTTACTGGGGGTTTGGTTCCCCTCTGTTTCAGAATTAGTAAATGGTCATGAGTGATGTTCAGGCTCAGAGCTCTGTCCTGACTTAGAGGTTTTTAAACCTGCTAAAAATTTTCCATTGCATTAACCAAGGATAGAGCATTGTGGCAGGGAAGGGAGGAACAAAGGTCAAGCTGTGCTCTGATAGATGTGAAATACACTGCTTGTCTTACTGAAGTTACCCTTTGCTTGACAGAGGACTGGATAAAGAGAATCACAGAGCCACTAATTAAGGTTGGAAAAGCCCTCTAAGATCATCAAGTCCAACCGTTAACCCAACACTGCCAAATCCCTCTCTAACCCGTGTCACTGAGCACCACATTACTATTTTTTTGGATTCTTTCAGAAATGGTGATGCCATCAATGCCTGGGCAGCCCCTTCCAATGTTTGACCACCCTTATGGGGAATAAATTTTCCTGATATCTAATCTAAGCCTCCCCTGGAACAACTTGAGACAGTTTCCTCTTATCCTGTCCCTCGTTCCATGGGAGCAGAGCCCAACCCCTGGCTGCCCCCTCCTGTCAGGGAGTTGTACAGAGCCACAAGGTCCCCCTGAGCCTCCTTTTCTCCAGGCTGAGCCCCTTTCCAGCTCCCTCAGCCACTCCTGGTGCTCCATCTCCCTCCCCAGCTCCATTGTTTTGCACATGTGTTCTCTCTGCATTGTGATAGCTTTGCTAAGTTACACAGAAATTGAGTGGAAAATTCAAGATTTTCTACCTTACAACAGGCACGTTTTATATAGAGGCAAAGTTAATTCCTTTTGCTTATCTTACCTTACGGCAGAATCTCTCTCTGGTGTCTTTGTCATCTCTGCTGAAAGATCTGTGTGGTGAAGACATTTGTCGAAGCATTTCTTTCTTACTCGGGGGTAANGATTAAACTGCTTAAGTTTTGAAATTGGGGGGAAAAAAATTCCAAAATTCCAGTACTGTGTTTCAAAATGAAAACATTTAATCTGCATCTTAGATTATAAAGCAAAAACAAAGAATATTTTAGTGTTTTCAGAGGTGAAGTTTCCTATGGAAAATTTAGAAAAGGCCAGGTAAACAGCTGTCATTTTCACAAGGAAGATGTAATGAAAGTGAGATATGGTGTGTATATATATATTTTTTTATTTTATTTTTTTTTTCATANGAGGTTTTTAAACCTGCTAAAAATTTTCCATTGCATTAACCAAGGATAGAGCATTGTGGCAGGGAAGGGAGGAACAAAGGTCAAGCTGTGCTCTGATAGATGTGAAATACACTGCTTGTCTTACTGAAGTTACCCTTTGCTTGACAGAGGACTGGATAAAGAGAATCACAGAGCCACTAATTAAGGTTGGAAAAGCCCTCTAAGATCATCAAGTCCAACCGTTAACCCAACACTGCCAAATCCCTCTCTAACCCGTGTCACTGAGCACCACATTACTATTTTTTTGGATTCTTTCAGAAATGGTGATGCCATCAATGCCTGGGCAGCCCCTTCCAATGTTTGACCACCCTTATGGGGAATAAATTTTCCTGATATCTAATCTAAGCCTCCCCTGGAACAACTTGAGACCATTTCCTCTTATCCTGTCCCTCGTTCCATGGGAGCAGAGCCCAACCCCTGGCTGCCCCCTCCTGTCAGGGAGTTGTACAGAGCCACAAGGTCCCCCTGAGCCTCCTTTTCTCCAGGCTGAGCCCCTTTCCAGCTCCCTCAGCCACTCCTGGTGCTCCATCTCCCTCCCCAGCTCCATTGTTTTGCACATGTGTTCTCTCTGCATTGTGATAGCTTTGCTAAGTTACACAGAAATTGAGTGGAAAATTCAAGATTTTCTACCTTACAACAGGCACGTTTTATATAGAGGCAAAGTTAATTCCTTTTGCTTATCTTACCTTACGGCAGAATCTCTCTCTGGTGTCTTTGTCATCTCTGCTGAAAGATCTGTGTGGTGAAGACATTTGTCGAAGCATTTCTTTCTTACTCGGGGGTAAGGAGTCTCCATCTTCACTCTCTAATTTGAATTTCCTCCAGTCATTGATCACACCTTTGGGCCCTAAGAGAGATGAAGTTGGGTGAGAAAGTGGCTGCAACAAGAGGTTTCCTGAGAAGTTTGTGTTCTTTGCTGATCTGTCCTTCTGCACCTCAGTTTATCTGTCCCTACCGCTTCCAAAGCACTCTCCAAGAGTGCAGAGAACCAGAGCTTTGGGATCAATGGGTCCCACAAAGAAAGAAAGAGGATTTTTCTCATCTGGATCACTTTGGTGATCTGGTTCCCATCAGGAGACTTTGGAAGGATTTTGGTGAACTAAACAAGCAGTAAACATGGATGAGGATGTTGAAATATGATAAAACTGCCAAAGGTGGTGTTTTGTAGACAAATATTTGACTTATTGATAAACAGGTTATTTAAATATTAATTTAAATATTTAATAAAATTTAAATATTAAATGTGCATAAGGACTCGGAGTAAAACTAAGGATGCAGAACATTTGAGATTATTTCTTAAAACCCCAAACAATACCTGTTGCACTGGAAGAGTAACCCATAAGGCAAATGATTATTGATTGTAATGCAGATATTGGTCTTTGGAGCTGCTTGATTAAACTGCTTAAGTTTTGAAATTGGGGGGAAAAAAATTCCAAAATTCCAGTACTGTGTTTCAAAATGAAAACATTTAATCTGCATCTTAGATTATAAAGCAAAAACAAAGAATATTTTAGTGTTTTCAGAGGTGAAGTTTCCTATGGAAAATTTAGAAAAGGCCAGGTAAACAGCTGTCATTTTCACAAGGAAGATGTAATGAAAGTGAGATATGGTGTGTATATATATATTTTTTTATTTTATTTTTTTTTTCATATAATGGTTTGGGATGGAAGGGACTTTAAAGCTCATCTTATTCTACTCCCTGCCATGGGCAGGGACACCTTCCACTAGCTCTGTTGCTCAGAGCCCTATCCAACCTGTGCATCTATCATAATCTTGGCCAACAGCAGCAAGGCTGGTTGGGAAAGAACCCCGGAGTTATTACAAGATATTCATTCAAGTACATTCATTATAGCTCCAAGGAAAAGAAGCCCTGGGAGCAGAGGGAGGGAATGATTGGTATCCTGTTACCTGGCAGTGGGGTGGAGGAGCTGTCGAGCTGAACACAATGTCAGTACTTATAAAAATCCTGGTGATTGAGCACTGGATTAGAAACAATGATGGGTTTGAGTGAGGCCTCTTTTTAAAGGTTGTAAATGCTGAGCTGTGTTTGCCACAAGGGGCATTTTTAGCACCGAGTGTTCCTTCTGTAAGAAGGAAAAAATAATTTTGCCTTTCTAGTGAAACGTTATCACCTAATTCTAACGTGGGTTTTGTTGCTCTTTTGTTGTCTTCTCTCCTCCCCTGGAGAGCGAAGTGAAGCAATAAACCACAGGAGTGAGGCAATAAACCAACATGAGCCATGTTGGGCCATGGCTCTTGGTGGCTTTGTCAAGTGTCCCCTGCGTTTGCCCTTTGCTTCAGGTTTGAGGAGGAGCCGCACAACATCTGGCGTTACCCACCCTCCATGGGGGCTGTCACCTGCCCCAAAATACCTCCTCATTTCCTTTGGAACCTGTGGTTTTGTGCAAGAGGTTTGGTCACTGGAACAGCTGGAATTCTGGGCTTTCCCAGTGAACACCAACAGTTCAACTTATTTTTGGGAGAAAAACCCCAGTTAGTTTCCTTGCCTGTGTGTGTTGCCTGTCCTTCGAAGTCTTCTTCCAAGCTGGTGTTCACATTTTCTTCCATTTCAGTGGCTGGAGTAGGAGATGCTGCAAGTCCCAAAGGGAGAGCAGTTAATAACATGATAGCAAAGGGGGAAGCTTGCAGCAGGTACAGCACAGTGTGTAATTTCCTGTAGCTGGTGAGTATCAGTGAAGATTAAAATACGCATGGTAATTATGGAGCTTGTCATTGACCCACAGAAAGCAATTGGGATGTATGTCAGTCTCCTTAAAAATGTGCCTGGCCAGATTCTCAGGTGAGGGTTCCTTCATCATGCTGTTCCTTCCCAGTCACTGGAAAATATCAGGAACATGGTCATGGGAAATACTGGGTGTAACACTTCCTGCGATGGAAATGTGTACTGAGTACTTTCTTACTTTTTTTTTAATCCCTCTTGGAACTGGGCCCTATTAATTTTTCAAGTGCTGTAAGTATTTATTTTTAAGGGTTGCCCAAATTGCTTATTTCACATACAGAAAGTGGAGCCAAATATTTGAACCTGTTGGGCAAGAGACAGGTTCTGGAGCTGGTTGGGCCATGTTTGTTGCAAAACAGCAAACTGATGGTGGTTATAAATCAAAATCACTTTCTTGTTCCACCCTTTCCATAAACCAGGCAACCCAAAGAGCCAGATGACACTCTCAGGGCACTGTGATTCACCAGCACCCTTTTTGTTTCTTGCAGTGGAGTTTTTGATGGAGAACCACATTTATCTTGAGTGTTCCCACCAAGGACATGGTCCCAGATCAGTGGTGGCAGAGCATTACAGAGCAGCAAGAGGCCTTAAGGCAGGTGATGTGAGTGTTCCCATTGAGTCTAGACTAGTTTCAGCTGTTCAGGTGCTAGCTTAAGCTTTGTTTGACTTCACAGTAGCAAAGATGTTCTCATGCCAGGAGTGCCTTATTTAAAGGCTGCTGGAGTGTTAGACTGGAATGATGGATAGTGATGCACGTGCCTTCATTTTTCCATAGCACCATCAAGGGCTAAGGTGGAATAACATCTGAGCAGGACACAAGGTATCTGCTTCTTGCATATATTGGGACTAAAGCTGATTAGCAAAGGTGCAAATAAGTTGTTCCATGCATGTACCCATGACAATTAATCAAAACTTGTGGGAAACATTGCAAGTAAGTTTGGAAGAAAAGCGGGTAATTAATTAAGCTTCATTAGTATAAATTCTCTAGGTTGCTCTATAGATAGGCTGCTGTCACTGCCTAGATCCAGATTACCAGATCACTTGCTATTCCCTCAGTTCTGAAATAGAAATCTGAACTAATCCCTTCTCACTAGGCAAAACTAAGAATCTTTGCCATGTCAGGGATGAACAGATACATGTGCTGGGTCAAACCCTTAAGTCATTCCCTTGGCTTACAGGGACAGCTACAATAAGCTCTTCTGGCTGCTGCTGTGGATTTTCTTTGTTCTAGGGGGAACAAGAGGATTTAATTCTCTGTGTGCTTTGCTGTTTCAGAGCTTTGAGCTGAAAAGCACAGGGTATGAAACTCAAGCAACTCAGTTGCAGGCTCAAACTAGAAAACATGTCTGTGCTTTTGGTGAAACATCTCTCTTCCTAGAGGTGGGAACGGATTGCTTAACCAATGAAAGGTCTCTGTAAAATTTATGTTACTGATCTATTGTGCCCCATAAATCTGTGAAGATTACATGAATCATAACAGTGTAAAGGCTGTGTTTCACCATTCTTCTGCAGTGTGGCACGAGGCAACAGCCCTGACCATGCACAGGCTGCGAGGCTGAGCATGGAGTGGGAACTCCTAAAGCTTAATCCTGTCCCTGTGACTGAGTCGGGCCGTGAGCTGGGAGCCAGGCATGCAAACCCTTCCCCTTTCAGCTCAGTGGGGCTGTAAATCCTTGTCATTCTTATCTCAGCCCTGGGAGAATGGGGCTGGCCGAGCCAGGTGTTTCCCAAGCAGGCAGCTGAGGACAAGGCACATGGACAGGGTGGTCCATGGGAGGGTGTTCCAGGCTGAGCTGGCTCTCCTCGAGGAAAGTGCAGCAGAAGCTCTTGCGTGTGCTGTGTGGGCAAAGTCAGGCAATCACTGGGCAGGGAGCTCTCCCACATCCTCATCAAGGGGTGAGGTGGAGCTGTTGTGTGGCTGGCTGGGGTTTTTTTTTTGGGTGGTGAGGAGGTGTTCTTTTATGTGCCAGGCAAGCAGCATTTTCCAAAGTGAAAAATGAGCTTCCCAATAAATGGGGAAGTGTGGGTGCTGTCAGCTATGGAAGCTGTTGTTATGCAAGTGCCTCTGTGAGGAAATGTCCGTGTGTAAGGCTGAGTCAGTACACACAGAGTGTCACAGAGTAGGTCAGGATGGCCCATCACAAGTGTCTCAGATGAAAAGGTGCGACCTGCTTGCCTCTACAGGTGTGCTGGGACCTGGTGTGCCCGGCATGGGGATGCCTGGAGCCCTCCTCTGCATCACATGGCAGCTCCTGCAAGAGCAGCAGCCCCATGGAGAGCCTCGTGTGGGTGCAAGTGGGTCATAATTTGTTGACTGATCATGTTGTCTTTCAGAAATACCTTTAAGGTCATCATCCTGAGTCGGCCTGAGAGCATTGTTAGGCCCAGGACTCAGAGGCAGGGATTCACTGCATGGGGATGATTGGATTCAGCAGGAATGGCCTTTTATCTTGGAGAATGACCATCCCTGGCCATCTCAATCTCCTCTTACAGATTCCTTACTGCTTTACAGCTGATTATTTTCTTTTTTTTTTTTTTTTTAATTTGTAACTGTGCAGTCTCCCAATCCCAATACACAACTGGCTCAGGGTAGGAGCACAGAGTCCCCTGAGAGGGTGTTGTGTCACACAGCAGGAAGATGTGCAGTGATGGTGACATGATGATTAATGTCATCACTGGAGTTAGTTATGTCTCCTAGTTCTAAGGAAGCATCCACAGACCTTCCAGCCCATCAGCTGCCAGTGGTACTGATCCCAAGCTTACCCTTTGTACCATTCTGACATTCCAGATGAGCAGTCTCTGGGGAGCGGGAAATTTAGAAAATCTTTTGTGTTTTCATTAGCTTTTCCCATTGGTTTTGATGACTGAAAGTGGCTCCTGAAAAGTTCAAATGGGCGTAACAACTTCTCCTTATCAGGTCTGTGGGTCATCAATGCACTAGGCCCTATTTTGTCATGCATATGGTCACTTTACATATGTATTTTAAGTGACTGACCATTCTATAAGTTCTTTACTTTCCTGTCTTTCTGTCAGATTTTCTGAGTGGAGAAATGGAGAAGGTTTTTGTGTCCAAAAAACTTCTTCAGGAAGAAAAAACCCAAATGAAAAGTATAGGCCTGATGCTGCCATGAGCTCTGGGCCTGTTGTAGATCAGAAGCAGAATCCCTGTTACTGTTGCTTATTCCTCTGGTGTCATTAAACTGGATGGGCCAGCCTTACTAGAGAGTAGAAATAACCACTTAATGAAGTGGTTCCTTTTTATCCAATATGGAAGAAGGTTTACTGCCTAGTCACAAAGCACAGAATCATGGAATGGCTTGGGAAGGAAGAGACCTTAAAGCCCATCCAGCTGCCCCCCTGCCATTGGCAGGGACACCTTCCCCTATCCTTGGTTGCTCCAAGCCCCATTCCAACCTGGCCTTGAATGCTTCCAGGGACTGGGCATAATTTTATGCTTTGGCCTTCACAGAGATGTCCCTGTTTACCCAAAATTACAATTTTACTATTTACTCTTGCTCTTATCTTCTGAGGCAGCTCAGAAAGAAAGCACTGTAGCTGTGTACTTGTAAGGAACCCTTATTTAATCCTTGTGAAAGATTGCAGCTGTAAATACAAAATAGTGTCTTGTAATTGTGAGTTATAGTTACAGAAGAGAAGGAAAATAAAAGAAAAATATCCCTAAGCAAACTGTAAAAGGCAAGATGCATTCTGCAAATGACAAAGCCAATAAATAAAACTTGCTTTCCAATATAAGCGTTTTTGCTGCTAGTCCACTAAACATGAGTAATATTTTTCTTAAAATATAAACATGTTCTAGGCACAAATTTGCTGCTTTCCATCTGTGCAAATCCTGCTGAAAATGCTGTTTGTGTCCAGGTTTAGGTAACAGATCAGCAGGAGGCTGCGAGTCCCCAGTGGTCAGTGGGATATTGCTGGTGAAGTGGGAAGTGTGCTATTTTGGGGACCCTTGAGGAGGAGAAGGGTGAAAACTGAAGGGTGTTTGGCAGTAGATGTGGTTGCACATCTCTGTGTTGAGCAGTGTGTGAGTGGGTGCTCAGCCAGGATGTGCTCCAAGTGTTCCCTTGGCACTTGGGAAGAGTGTTTGAACTTGAGCAGCACTTCCCTCGCCCACGGGCTAATTTGAACCTTGCTTCTCTGCCCCTTTTCCCGGGTTCCCAGTTGCAAAATTCCCTCCCTAATTGCTCCTGTCCTCTCTCTCAAATGGCAAGTAATAGTCACAGATGTACCTGGTACACGGGCAGCTTCTGAAGCAAGCCAGACAAGAGAAGGAGCAGGCATGGATTTAAATGTTCAGGTTCCTGAAATTTGGGGGAATTGGGTAAAATAACATGGAACTGGAGAAGGCATGATTCCCCCTGCCTGGGCAGTGGAACAGAGGGAGTCCTCCACTCCTCCTGTACCCTTGGGAGGGCCAGCATCCTCCTGTGCCTGCAGCAGGGACAAGTTTCCAAGAATCCTTGGTCATGGATGCACTGAGGTTCACGGGAGGCATTAGCAGCTTTATGCTATATATCAATATATTGAGATCAGTGCTGAGGTTGGAGTTCCAGCCCTTTGCTCAAGTCCCTACAGCACCTTCCATGATCACTCCTGGGCCCTGCACCAGGGAGCAGCAAAAGTGGAGCACCTGCAGCTCCCCTTGCATCACAGGCAATCAGATCCCTTACAGGAAAGTGGCTAAAGACAGGCTTAAGAGGCAACCAGCTTTGACTGCTTGTGTCATCCCAAGGTGCAAAGACAGGCTGATTGTGTGGCAAAATGGAAACATCCTGGGCTCACCTCAAGGAAAAAATGTGGTGTATCATGGAGTGATCAGGTCACCATGGCTGGGAAAAAACATAATTTCGAAACATCAGGCCAGGACTTGATTTGGTAGAGAAGAGGTCACATGATGGGAATAAAACATAAAGCAGGCTGGGCTGATACAGGGAGCACGTCACTGGGACTGATGAGAGGGTTATGGGATTGGATTATTCCCTCTATCCTCTTTAGCAGAGTTATTCTGTTCTTTGCTTGTGAGGTCGAAGCATTTTAAATAGATGAGTCCAATGTTTCATTTATCCTTAAGGCTTTGCCAATTAGGAAATGCCTTATGTGACTACCCCTGTCTTCAACGTTGTGTTGGGCTGCAAGATCATAGGATTAAATAAATATCCCTTTCTCTTCCTCTTTATTTTAGTCTTTCAAAATTTGGCCTATAATTATGTACCAGGAATTATTCATCTTTTCTGGATATCTCTCCAAAACAGGAAATTAGCTCAATGCCTTCACAGCAATCAGTGACAGGACAAGAGGGAATGGCTTCAAACTGCCAGAGAGTAGCTTTAGATTAGATACTGGGGAGGAAATTCTTCCCTGTGAGAGTGGGCAGGCCCTGGCACAGGGTGCGCAGAGAAGCTGTGGCTGCCCCTGGATCCCTGGAAATGTCCAAGCTCAGGCTGGATGGGGTTTGGAGCAACCTGGGCTAGTGGAAGGTGTCCCTGCCCATGGCAGGGGGTAGAACTGGATGGGCTTTGAGGTCCTGTCCATCCCAATGCATTCCATGGTTCTGTGGGTCTATGTTTCACTTCTACCAGACTTCCACAGTTTTCTCCGGAAAGGTAGAATGCAGATATTTTAAAACAGGACTTGTTTTATTTTTTGAGGAAAAATTACAGTTGTCATTATTATGACAATAGCATTAGTATTGCCAGTAGTTGCCATGTCAAATTTCATTAGCATTAACCAAAATTTTTTATTTGGAAAAGCCTAATTTTGTATATGAAGTGGTGAATATCTTTTGACACTTGGGATTCAAATTTTGGGGCATGTTACATATTTGTTGGAGCAGCTCCATCATTGTTACTATTGTGATTAATTAATTCTTTTTTTTAACTATTCTGCCAGGAAACCTATTATTGATTTATCTTCTTTTTAAACAAACTTGGCTCTATCAAGCAGGGTGGAAGAGGGTGGCTGGATGCTGAGAAAATGTCTATTTGAAGCAAGAGGGAGCAGCCAACGTTTTCAAATGCAGATTATTTAAGGGCACGAACCTCAATCCATGTTTAACCTCAATGCCTGGCCCGATTTGTCAGATGGATTGGACAGTTCACCACTGTGCTCTGGGAGTCTGGGCAGAGTTTTCAGTTGATATTTAAGTGTGTGTTTCTTTCTGAACTCCATGTTCATGTTTGCTGAAGTTGACACATCCTTCAGAGCCTTGGTTAGAGTTTATTGCTGTATTTAGCAAAGACATGATGGATGGCAGAAGCCCAGGGGAGAGATTGTGCATATTTTTTCCCCAAGCTGAACAGATGTTTGCAACGTGTATAATCCCTGTAATTTGTCAAAAATCTCTTGTGTCAGAGCTGTAACTCTGGCAGTGACTGGAGACAGGTGCTTGGAGAGGTTGATGGCTGGTGTTTTATGGAAAAGGGAAGGAACTTGAATTTGTTGTGAGATTAATTAAAGATCTAAAAATAGTTGCACTCTGAGGACTTTGAGCAACTCTTACTGCTGCTTTCCATCAAAAATTAAAAGATGCCTGTGGGGCAGGACTGAGAGGAATCAACACTTGTGAAGCTGGAAGAGCATCCACTGTCTCTGCTGGGATGGATTTGACCAAGAATGCCTCCTAAGGCTCTGGACATGCAAAAACTTGCCCACAATAAACAGTTAAGAAAGTAATTTTGGAATTATAACCATTATTTCTGGTGGAGTTTTTTTCCTGGCTTTTTTTTCCCCTCCTTAGCTGGTGTATTTGTAACTATAAATCAGTAGGAATATTTGCTTTTACCTTTTTCATATCTACACTTTGTTACCATCATTTGGAAAAAGTAGGCTTAACTTAACCAAAGGCTTCCTCTAAAGCAGGGTCTAAACAGTCATTATTTCAAACTTGAGAGCTAAGCTATTTTAAAAAATTTAATTCTTCACAACAGCTTTTGTATTGATTTGTTTTTTATTCCTGGCTTTTTCTGAGCATTAACATCCATCCTCTGAGATATGTGAGGATCTCATTTGCTGCTTTCCCATCATTAAAAATTTAGATTATCTTGTAATTCTGGCCCTCTCTCACCGAATTAGTGCTTTTCTCTGCAGCTGGGCCTCCTCTTTCCAGAAAAAGTCCCTGTGTGAAGGGAGAAGAGTGAACCATCTCCTGCTTTGGGCACTGGGCACATACCCTTGCCCAGGGATATTTACTGACTTTGTGGCAGTTGGATTAGATTTACACATCTTGTGGTGCTGATTTGGGTGTAAAGTAAGTTACAGCAGACCTTGCTATGGTAGGGAAAGGGACAGGTGACCTTGGGTGGTCAGGCAGTGGTGGAGCCCCCATCCCTGCAGGGATTCAACAGTGGCTGCCCTGGATGTGGCACTTGGGACATGTTTTGGCCTTGGCAATGCTGGGTAAAAGGTTGGATTTAATGATCTGGGAGATGTTTCCCAACCTACATTCTGTGATTCAGCTTGTGCTCTCAAGAATTCCTTGTGTTTTCCAGCCTGCTGCCTTGGAACTCTTCCAGTAGGACTGGCAGAGCTGAGCAGTAGTGCTCGCTTGTGACTGCCAGGTGCTTCCTCTTCCTCCAGTCCCTTTTTTATTCTTCTGCTAAAGCATCCTGAGTGCATCTCTGCATCTTAGAAGATCTGACAGATTAATTTCCTCATTTCCCTTCAATGGGAAGATCCAGAGGCAAAAGTGGTCTATCTGTATTTGTCAAAGGCAGTGGAGATGCTGTCAGGAGGATGCTGCCAGTCTGGATGTCCAAAAGAGAAGAAAAAATTTCCTCTATTGAACTGTAAAGCTGTGGTCAGCTGGATGTGGTTTTGGTTTTGGTTTGGTTTTTTCTTTTTACTTGACCATTTACCAAAAAAATGGAGTTACCATGTAATGGATTAAATGATGGATGCCCAGGTCCTGCTCCAGCCAGATGCCCATTTGCTTTCAATACTAGAAACAACATGGTCTCCACTGAATGATCCTGACATCCCTGTGGCAACTATGATTGCATGAAGCCAGTGATAATAGGAATGTACTCCTCTGATTACCTTTATTAATCAGAAGATGAAAGCCACAACAGACAGGATTGTGTGGCCACTGAAAGCCCTGGATTGTTTACATCAGGTCTGTAACTTCCCAATATCCCAGAATCACGTACTGGTTGGGGTTAGAAGGGACCTGGAGATCATCCAGTCCAGTCCTCTACTAGAACAGATGGATCTTATCCAGGTGGGTTTGAATATGTCCAGAGGAGACTGCACAACCTCTCTGGGCAGCCTGTTCAGTGCTCAGTCACCCTCACAGAAAAGTTTATCCCTTTCCTGCAGAGAGCTTTCATACCATTCATGTCATCCCAGAGGCTTCACGTTTTCCTTTGCATCCTGTGATTGACTTGTGATTATAATTGGTGGGCTTTCATCAGGTAATTTGTAAATATCTTTACATGTGGCTTGTAAAACTGCACAAAATTAGAATGACTGTGCTTCCTTTTCAGACCCAAGTGAGGCAAACTGGGGTGCAGTTATGCAGCAGCTGAGGCATGTACATGGGTTTCTCTGAGCATGTAAATAAATGTCATTATTTGAAGCACAGGCTGATGGCTTAAAACACGTGTTCCCTCTCCTGCTCCAAAACACAGCTCAGATAAACAGCAGAGCAAATCCTTTCCCAGGGACTAGCTTTTATTTATGTAGAAACTGGAGAACAAATGCTGGGCCAGTTTCTCTGTGCACACTTGATTGTTTCTAAGACTTCTTCACAGGGACTCCCATGGCTCTATGCAAAAATTAATTCCAAATATTTTAGCCATCTCTGTGCTCAGGCTATAGTTGTATCACCTCCTGAGAAGCCATCTGACAGTATTCTTTGAGGCTTCTGACATTCACTGAGTGCAACAGCATCAGCAGGAAAGCATGTTGTAACAAGCAGGAGGAGAGACTAGGAGCTTGTTGCAGAGGAAAAGAAGGAAAAGGAAAATAAAGGAAACAAAATGATCTGGTCGGAACAGACCTTGCTGTAAACCCCTCTGATTCATTTCATCCACTCCATGTGTGCACAGCAGCACCCCAATGCCAATTTACCCCTCCCAGGGAGGGGATTTGGAGCTGAGCCCAGGGGCAGCAATCTGATTGCCCGCGTGCTGGGAACACGCTCCTGCCAACCCATGGAATGACAATATCACTGATACTGTGGCTCTAGGTGAAGGCAAAGTGCCTCAGTTCCTTGGGTTCCTGTGACAACCTTGAGGGTGAATGGAAAATATGCTCACCATAGGTGCCTGAGCACGATGTTCCTGGATTTAGTTACCTTCTGCAGCGGCCCAGAGCAGCCCTGGCTCTGCTGCCCCTGGGGCTGACGTGATAAGATAAGCCAGGTCCTGACCCCTTCTGTTCACAGCAGGTGGCCATGGGATCAGCAGCAGTCAGAACAGGAGACCCTGGAGGTGTTCTGATGGTGGGTTTTCTCCTCTCTGCACATTTGTTCGTGGAGCAGGGTGTGATGGTTGGTTAAGCCCAAGCCTGACTCCAGCTGTGGAGGCTGTGGCAGATCTGGGAAGTGGATGGAGGTGCAGCCCTAGCAGTGTGCTGTGCTTGGGAAAGGAGAGGAATTCCATGAGTATTAAAAGTGATGAAATCTGATTTTTTCCCTAGGATTTGTTTTCTAAAAGCTTTTTGCTGTGGCTTCAGCTCTAAATGGGGCTCTATTTGTGGATTCTCCAGTGCTAAAGAATAAGAAGTGAATGCAAGTGGGAGAATTCCCTCTCCCTCTGGGAGAATCAGACTCAGATACAAACCCAGAGAGTATCATACATCAGAGAAAAACCATGCTATTTCAGATTGCCATGATGTCAGAGATTTGGATTTACTTGCTAAATGACTGTTGCAGCATTAGCTGTCCCAATGGAACAACTCAAATATGAATCAGTTTGAAAGAGCCTCATTTATTGATGTGTTCCAACAAGGTCTCTTAAAAAAAATCAAATCACAATTAGTTTAACTGTTTAACAGCACCAGATTAGGCTATATGGCAGGAAATCTATATTAATCCCTTTACTTTAAACACTGTAGGAGAGTCTTAGGTGATGCATCAGTGTTCATACTGAACAGAAGGGAATGATCAAATTTTAAAGTCCTAAAATGATTGTTACTCTGCTGTAAATAAAGAGACACTTTCTAAAATTAATTAAGTTGTGGACTCATAGGATGGCTTGGGTTGCAAGGGATGTTGAAGGTCATCTTGTTCTGGCCCCCTGTCATGGGCAGGGACACCCTCCACTGGTCCCCTAAGGCAGATGTGGATAAACACGTTCTGGTGTGAGGTTTGCCATGGGCTGTGGGTTACTGACATTGCTGAGACAACTTGGTTCAGTGGCCTGAAACCCTTTTTGGCAGAACTATAGAACTTGACCCATCTTGAAGGATGCAGGCATGGATAATAGGGACCCAAATTCACTCTCCTAGGTAGAGATGGTCCACGGAAGCAAAGGGCTGGAGGTGGCTGTGGTGTAGGTGCTGAGGAAGTCCCTCTGGGGTCTGAAGGCACTATGTTTAGATCTCACACCATCCATGTCTGGCTTGTCTCCTCCTCTGGCAGAGCCTGACTTCTCCTAACTCTTTCTGAGCACTTGCTTCATCCTGTTTGGCTTAAGGCTTAGCTAGCTATTTTTAGCTAGGCCGCATTTCCAAATGTGCCTCTTGTCTGTGACCAAATGTGGAGTGTCACAAAATAAACCTGGGCACATACAGTGTGGAAGGGGGCAAAGGTGAGCAGCTGGCAGGTGCTGCTGCCTGGGATCTCAGGACAGAATTGAGGCCTCCCCACTTCTGGTTGTGTGTGACATTGAGTGTTCACAACACTCACCTCTGAACCAATGGCCAACAGTGATCGTGGATCTGGATTTAACTTAGAGTTGCCAGGGAAGGTGGTTCATCATTGTGTGCTTGCAGAGAGTTGAGGTCCAAGGATTTATCTTGTAACTTCCTGTAAAACACCCTCCATTTGCTTTAAGGCCTTCCTTATGGGGTCGCTGTCACTGTCCCTGCTCCCAGGAGGAATGGGAATGAATGGTTATCCTTGGCTTCTGCTGCAGGTAGCTGTTTTTATGGGATTCCAGCAATTTGGAAGGACAGGAATCAGCACCCCTGTTGTTTTATTTGGTAGTTTGTGCCAGAATGCCAAGCCTTTATTACAGCATGTTTTCATCTCAAATTGTGGCAAAGTCTTTAATTCCATTTAAAGCAACTCTGCAAAGTATTGCACAAATGGAACAATTCAAGAATATTTTAATTATGTCACATTATGAATGATTTACACTGCTAAAATGGCAAGGATATGCAAATAGAAACAAATGTCATTTCCAGATGCCATTTGAATGCATTCCTTTAATGTTTTCAAAACAAAGAGATTGCTTTTGTGGAAGATCAGTTCTGTGTGCAGGAATCACTGCTCCTGCCATGCCTTCCCCTGGTAGAATGCAGCAAGAAAAACTGTATGATATTTGCTCACTGCAATTTCCTGCATTCTTCTTATTTGTCTGATCTCTGGCTGATAGGTCTGAAAGGGTTCTGGGTCATCAAAAAAGAGTTCCTTGTTTTGGCAGGCAAATATATGGAGCTATTTTTCAGGCTCGTCATTATTTCTTTGCATGTTGTTGCCTTCATTTTCCATGTCTTTTCATTTTCCATGTCTTTTCATTTTCCATTATAAAAATGCCAATAAAAATGGAAATGTTTCATTTTAGCTTTAAAAAAAAAAAATTACATGAGATGACATGAATTCACCAAACCTTTCACTTGAAGTTGGAAGAGGTGAGGTTGTTTGGTTTGGTTTGGTTTTTGTTCTTTCACTCAGAAACTGCAAATGCCATAATTTTGACCAATTCTGCTTGTACCTGGTGTTGGGGTAGACCCCATTTCTCACTTTCACTTTGTTTTCTTCTACTCATAGCCCTTTGATATCCTCATTGCAATAAGCAGCAAAATAGGAGTTTCTCTGCACTGGGATGCTGACTGTGGAGATGCCCTACAGCTTTGCGTGGAATTCTGTAGGCTCTGAGCATTAAAGGAAGGAGCTGTGGGATGCATTCTGCTCAGCACAATAATATGTTGGTTTCTAGCAGGTTCCAGCTTACATTTAAATCCACGAGCATTTCTCTGTATTTGGAGTGAGGCTGAAGACTGTGCTCATTCAAGCAGCTCAGAGTGAAGGGTGTAATTTCAGCCTCACTGTGGTTGGCCATGTGCCCTAGAGTGAGCCTCTTATGGAGTTTAAGATGGGATAGTGCTGAAAGCTGGTTACCAGAGTCTCCAGCTGAGTTCCCCATGTCCTTTGGCCACCTTACACACACCAAATCTCGGAGGCAAGCTGATTTTCTTTCCTCTCCTTGCTCACCAATGCCTGACTAAGTGGGCAGTACAGTCTCTGGAGGGTTTTCTGTCCACAGGGGCCTTGTGGGGTTGTTAATCTGGTGTCATATCACTGGCTGTGTGAAAGAACACAATGGGTCTAAAAGATGGGATGGAAAGCTAAGGATGATGTGGATTTTTGCTAAGTTCTTGCAGCTCTACATTTAAGATTCTCCTGAAGTTGCAGAGCTGGTGCCCGGTGAGAGTCACAACTCCCAGAGCTGCAGGTAGTTACCCACTGAGCTGCCTAATCCTGGAATCCAGTGCAAGATTTATGGGGAATTATTTCTCCACTGGTTGCATTGGTCAGGCTCTGGTTTTTGCTTTGGAGGGCTGGAAGGGGGCAGGAAATGCCCTTTGTTGCTGTGATTCACCCAGGAAAAACCTTTGCAGTTGAGCTGAGGGTATGACCAGATGACACCATGAGTATTTTGAAGGTGTGAAATACCTGTAAGGTTTTTGAACTTTGTAAGTGAGGACTGTGGGAACCCTGTGATGGCTTTGATCCCCACTGCTGCTAGAGAAGAATTCCCCTTATCACTGGAAACCAGCACCTGAACAACCTGGTTTATGGTATTCATCTTTAACTCTGTTATTTACTCTCAAGCTGTATTATTTTGGTGATTATCTGTCATGCCTTGATGCATTTCCCCATCTTTTAGCTGTGCTGCAATTATAATTGCTAGGATTAGACTTTAATATTTATAACAAAGATCAGCTTAAAATCCCACTCTGAAACAGGATGAAGCACTTCCATATAATTCTAGCAATCTGGTACAGATCAGCTGCAGGAGAATGGGTTAGGTTGAAATTATTCCCTCCTGTCAAAAAGATGTCAAATACTTGCAGGAAACCTGTAAAGCCATTGATTGTGCAGATGATACTGGTTGTGCAAGGGGGTGGAAGCAAGAATCCAAGGTGTAATTTTGCCCCAAGGTTTCTTGACCACTCAGACCTGTCCTATTAAAAATATGCTCATCTTCTGAGGATCTCAGCTGTCCAAAGGAATCTCACGGGGCCAAAAAATGGGGTTTTTCTCCATCTTTTTATGTAATGCATTGTTTATACCTTTAGTTACATACCTGTCAGCTGCTTAAAACTAGTGCTGTCACAGCAACTACAGAGGGAATTGTCTTGTCTAGGGTACATTTGGGTTATTATTCTTTCACAACAACATTTGTGCTCACCAAAATATTCTTTTGCAAGAAAATAATTCTTGCAAAACCAAGCTGAGATTAGATACCTGGATAAGAAGGATTAATTCTAAAGTTAGCATTTAGATTTCCTTGGAAGCTCCAAAATGGGCTCAGACATGAACATTTTCTGGAGATTCTCCCAGAGATTTGAGTCCTTCACTCACCCTTCCCTAGAGCACACAGCTCCATCCCAGCAGAGGCAGAAGGAACAGGGTCTTGATATTCTCTTCAGATCCTTATACACAGGTTAGTATTCAAAGGTAGGTTACAAAAGAGTAGAAATTCTGTTTTTGAATCAAATCAATGCCAAAATCAAATAAAGAGAGACAGGATTCCACGCAAGGAATATAAAAGCCCAGTTAAATTAGATACAGGTGTCACTTCCAATAGTCTGGGCACACACCATCAGCAGGTCCAGGATCTGGTTTCTAATATATTTCCATTTCCCCCAGATGACCCCAGCTGGAGTGAAGCACCACTCACTGCCCATGCATTCATTTAAAGCACAAATAATGACAGCTCTGGCAGCTCGTTGTTCTCAGCCTAATGAAAGCACCTGCCAAATTCACAGCTGGGAACCTGGCAGTAGCTGTTATGTCACCAGCCCCATTTCACCCAAGCTGCCAAATGTGAGGCTCTTCTGAGAGACCTCATCACTTACATTTCTTTATTAGAACATTTCATACACCACTAATACATCTTCAAAACACTATATTTTTCCCCCCACTGAAATCAAACTTGAAAGGCAAGGTTTGGACATACTAATCACAGTACCTGAGAGGCTCAGTCACTCAGCTCTGCTGTTCCCAGGTGCTGACCAATGTCCTTGGAGTTTCCAGGAGAGGAGCTGGATTACAACTGACCACAGTGAGACCTGGCACCAGATTTACATCCCTCTGGAATGATGACCCTTGCAAAAATAGCTTTGGACAGGTAATAGGATTATCAAGAGGGAATTAGAAAATTCTGTTCATTAGTTTGAGCCAATGAAGCTGCAGACTGGAGAGAGGTTTAAAGGATTTGGTGCATAAATATAATTGGGCAGGGAGAAAAACAACTGTGTTCCAGGAGCCATCACAGATGGCACCTTGCTATTGCAAAGCCAGGTGTATTAAAAATGCTGGAGATGTACTGATGGATTATAGGAATGGTGTAAGAACCCATTATTGGGTGCAGGAAAGCTGCCCTTACAACCATAATGGCCTTTTCAGTGTTTGAGATTCCAGTTTGTAAAAAGGATGAAAGTATTTAGAGAAATTCTCCTAATATTTAAATAAATCACCCAGTCATACCCAGTTACTCATTAAGCACTGACAGAGTGCAAATGTAAAAAGGATGAGGGAGAATTTTGTTCTATGGAAGACTACAAATGTCTTATGTGGCATTAAGGAACATTAAATTCTAAGCAGTTTCAAATGGAAGGCTTGCATTTAAATACCTGTATCTGTGGCTGTGACATGTAGTTGGATGCTCTGCAATCAAGAATATCACAGAATCCCAGAATGGTTTGGGTTGGAAGGGCCCTTACAGCCCATGCAGTGGACAGGGACACCTTCCACTAGCCCAGGTTGCTCTAAGCCCCATCCTTGGACACTTCCAGGGATCCAGGGGCAGCCACAGCTTCTCTGGGCACCCTGTGCCAGGGCCTCCCCACCCTCATAGGGAAGAATTTCTTCCTAACATTTAATCTAAATCTCTCATCTTTTAGTTTAAAGATATTCCCCATGTCTATCACTCCCGGTCTAACCAAAATCAGCAAACTTGAACCAGTTAAATAAACTTACATAGACAACATCCTTCACAGGTGCAATCTTGGGGGTTATTGCCCCATGTGAATACTGAGCAAGAGTTGCAGGGTACCCAGAAATTTTGGAATTGTGTCTCTGGAGGGGTCTCTGGAGTGGCTGGCTGGTGGCTTAGGTTATCCAAGCTTTTGTTCCTGATAACACTGAAAGCTCTCCAGAGGTCTGAGTACTTGTCAAGACCAGCCTTCATTAAGCCTCATCTTCCTGATGCCAGAAAGGCTGGCACAAGGAAAGCCCCTCCTTCTCCCAGTGGAGGAGGATCAGGTTAGGGGACATTTTCACAACTGGATGTTATCACGTCCACAGGAGATGGGGTGCCATGTGGGCTGAGAGGCTGGCCCATGTCAGTCAGGGCCATTGTCCTTGTCTGGCCCTGGAGAGGCAGAGCTGTGTCCCCAGAACAGGACTGGTGTGGGCTGGACTCACTGGAGCAAGTCCAAGGAAGGGCCACTGGGATGATCGAGGGATTGGAGCATCTGTTGTGTGAGGAGGGACTGAAAGAGCTGAGTGTGCTCAGCTTGGAGAGCAGAGGGCTCAAGGGGATCTCATCCATGTCTGTGGATATCCAACAGGTGGGTGTGAGGGAAAGAAAGAGGCTCTGGGCAGTGGTGCCCAGGGGCAGGACAAGAGAAAGTGGGCACAGGCTGGAACACACAAAATTCCTGTGAACTGAAGAAAATGCATTTTTTACAATGAAGGTGGCAAAGGAGGAGTTAGGGAGCCTCTGTCCTTGGAGTTTCTCAAACCCAACTGGTGATTCCTGGGCAGCCTGGTCTAGCTGGCCCTGTTTGAGCAGGGGCTTGGACTGGAGCCCCAACTTTAAAAAAAAAATATAATTCTGAGAAAGCTAAAATGGCAACAGTTTCTTTTAAAATGAGACATTCCAGTTCAGTGACATTTTTCCCCCCAAAAATGAGGCATTTCCAGCATTTATGTAGAATTTTATATACAGTTGCTCTTTGCTTGTTTGCCTGGTTTTGTTCCCTGTGTGGCCTAGTGGAAGGTGTCCCTGTCGAAGGCAGGGAGTTGGAATGAGATGAGCTTTAAGGTCCCTTCCAACCCAGCCCACTCTGGGACATCAGTGTCTCTCTTCGCTAAGAGTTATTTCCTATCTGACACGCATGAGCTGCCAGATTTTCCAGGTTCTTCATTCTTTTCACTTCCTTATGGACTATCTAAATGTCTTTTATGAGATAGTTGTTAATTTTTAATGGAAGATCCCATTAAATTGAGAAGCTCACTTAGCTCACTTCCAAAGGGCAAACCAAGAGATTTCATTCCCTGTGAAAACATATAAAATCATAGCATTGTGCAGACAGAATTCAATTCAGCAGTGATGTAGCTGATGGAGCTTTTCCAGGGCCTCACAGGAGGGCACAGACAGGGGAAAGGGGGCAGGCAGGGAATTCCTAAATAGAAACTTGTCAGCTTCCAGTTCTTTGAAGATTTAAGCTGGCATTCCATTGGAGACTGCTTTGTATTTGAGCAGGATATTGAATATCATTGTTTCTAAATGTTGAACCTTCTACTTTTTTCTGTTTTGTCCATTTTTGCAACTTTAGATTGTGAGATTTTGGTGCAAGGCCTGGATATGATTTAACTCCACCACCCTCTAGGTTCTCCCCGCTGCAAGTCACACGAACATAAAAAAACCTTAAAAATTTCCAGTGTGCCTGTGGAGGAAACCTTTGAAACTAGCATGTCCAAAACAGCTTTTTTAGGCCTAAAAATGACATTTTGAAACAATTTAGTCTTCTCTAGCTGGTAAACTTTATTAAATTTTTAGGGTTTTCCTGTTTCTCTCTCTCTTTAAAATTTTTATTATTATTATTATATATTTTTCTTTCCTCCTTGCTTCTGGTGAGATATCTTCTATAACTTTAGGTTAAAACATGCCTTTAATGTTTTTAATTTAGATTCCATTTTCACTGCTAGCGACTTCACTGTACATGCCACAATTTCAGATAAAATATCTGTCAAAAAAAATTGATTACTGGTGTTATTTTGTGATAGTTTTATGTCTAAAGATGAACAATTTGCACTTGCAAGAATATCTACATAATTACAGTTGTTCATCACTGGCTCAAAAAGCCCCTTTGTTGCAAAAAGATGAATTAAATCTTGACATGGAAACTGATCCTAACCCTATTAGGAAAACTCCGTTTGTTTGCATCCTTGTCATTAAGTTAAGGAAGATTAAAATGCAGGGCAGGAAGAGGTGCAGTGCGTTTCCCACGCCCAATTTGCCACGCAGCTGCAGCATCCTGCCCTGTTGCAGGCCTGAGGCAAAACGAGGCTTAAAATTGTGGCCCACTGAGTTGATTTTCCACTGAAGATGGCAGAGCAGCCTCCTGCTGTCGGGGAGGGACCGGTCCCACCTTCCCCCTGCCCAGCCACCCACTGCCCTTCTGTATTTTTGCTGCTTGTGTCATAATTGGTGTGTTGGTTTTGCTCCCGCTGTGGCCCAGTCTCCGTCACCCAGGGCGATGGCTCCGTTCCTGCCAGCAGTGACCTTCCTGCCTTTGAAGAGGGATGAGGAGAAGCCATATTCCCAGCTGGCCATCCTCTGCCATGGGACTTCTGCTCCTCCATCCTGTGTGCCCCGAGCGATGCCAGGCCTGGGCAGCCCTGGCAAGACCGGGCTCAAACGTTGGCGTGCAGCCGAGACGTCTGCGTTCCCCTGTGGGCTCAGGAACACCTGAGGTGTGCCAGATTGGGACCAGAGGGACTCAGGCACTGGAAGGTTCCTTTAGGGAGCCATTCCCTTGGTTTTAGGAGTGCCCTGTACCTTGAGTTGAGTCTGTGTGCCACCAAAATCTGTTCCAGCAAGGGTCAATGCAAAACTGCTGGAAGCGCTTGGTGAGGGGTGTAACTGCTGCTGGGGCCCATCGCTGCATCCAGAGGGATGGTCCTTATCTACATCCTACTCCAGTATAATGACTTTGTCTTCCAGACTGGTTCACCGAGCTTCTTGATTTTCCTTTTTTTCTCGGTCATTTGGCCTTTCTTCAGTCCTTCCTTTTGCACCATTCCGTGTTGCCCGTAGAGGTCGGTGTTTGCCTGGGAAAGCAGAGCCGAGCGCCTGGAGCGCCGCAGTCTCTTCCTTACGTCCTCTTTGCTTCAGAGGTGCTTCCCCCTTCCCTGTGATAACAACGTTACATTCATCTCTTCTGAGCTTCTAAAGATGTACCTGAGAAGGAAGGTGGTGCTGTGTATATTGGTGCATCATTAGGCTTTGCTACCTTTAACAGATTTTAGAAGATCAAACACAATGTTTAAAAAAACTCCCAAGAACTTGAGATTTCGTGAAATATTTGCATATCTTAAAGAGGAGTAGAGGATAATTCAGAGTGGTAACTGTGTCTTTAGTTATGATCTTACACATATTTTATGCAGCCATTTGCTGGCTGAGCACATGAAACGTTTTCAGTGGTGTGCATGTGGAACGAAGTGCTCCCTCTTTATCCTGACACCCTTGTGACTTGTCAGGGTAGTAACAGCATGAGAGCCATTACACCAAATGTCTGCCAGAGATTATGTTAGATATTTGGGGAAATAAAGTCTGTGGAGTGGTTTTGAGTGAGGAAAGTCTAAAAGCCATCACTCAACAACTGGATTGTGTTTTGTAAGAACTGTCTTCTCAAATGTTCTTTACGTGAACCCCAGGTAATGTTCCTAACCACATTTGAATATGTTATTTTAAATTAATTTCTGTGTGCTTTCACATGGACAGTGAGGTGAGAATTAATAGTATTTAAATTAATAGTTCTGTGTGTTCCTGTAATTAAATTGGCCTAATCCCTCTTTGAAGAGTGACCATTCTGCTACAAAAATCAAACCAATTGATTTAATTGGATAGTTCTTGGGACTGCGTTCATTGGGAAGTTTCTATGGAGGATAGGTTATCAATTAAATGACTGTGGAAAGTGTGGTGCACTCAGTTCTTTTGGAAATGTGTTTGTGGAAATCTTCAGCTAAAAGTGGTTATACATCACTTGTAGTATTCACTTTCCCTCCGTAAAGGTGTTGTCTCTTCCTATAGCATCTTGGCAGTGGCTGAGGGATTGTGAGTGTTGAAATCCTGTTTGCACCCAGATGTGCTCCCCCTTTTTATTAAATTAACTTCCCAATCCTACTTTTTAATTTTTTTTTATTATTATTTTTAAATAAGTGCATAGGACAGCATGATGTATGGCTTTCTCAATTTACATCTAGGCAAATGAAGATCGCTCTTTTTCAGATTTTCTCTGGAATCTGAAGCTGGAAGGGAGCACTGTTACCTAAGGCACCGAAATGTTCTCCTTACACCTCAGTTTCTGCTGGTGTGTTTAGGCAGCAAATTCTTTCACCAGAACAATGGGTAAAGGGTGAGGCTGGGAGCTGTTAAATGATGCAGTTTCTATACTGATTTGTTGCCACGTAATGAGACTTTTGTGCCTACTGCTGATAGCCTCTGCTTACTAACATTGAATGGCAGCTTGGAGTGCGATGAAGCAATTCTCCCTTTGTCTTCTTGTAGGGGTTTGCCATGTATGTGTTTCCACAAGTGATGAATGACCTTCCTTTTGCCACTCCTCAATATGATCATAGAGTTCTTCGTGTTGGAAGAGACCTTAAAACTCATCCAGTCCCACCCCTGCCATGGGCAGGGACATCTTCCTCTATCCCAGGGTGCTCCAAGCCCTGTCCAGCCTGGCCTTGGACATTGCCAAGGATCCAGGGGTAGCCACAGCTTCTCTGTCCCAGGGCCTCCCCATCTTCATATCGAAGAATTTCCTCCTAAAATCTAATCCAAATTTCTCCTTTTATCCTAAATCCATTACTCCTTGTCCTGTCACTACAGGCCATAGTAAAAATCTCTCTCCACCTTTCTTCTAAGCCCCCTTTTGGCACTGAAAGCCTGTAGTAAGATCTCCCCAGAGCATTTTCTTCTCCAGGTTGAACAACCACAACTCTCTCAACTGTTCTTTATACGGGAGGTGCTCCAGCCCTCTGACAATTTTTGTGGTTCATTGGGATCAGCTGTAACAGGTCCATGTCCTGCTGTGCTGGGTCCCAGGGCTGGGGCAGCCCTGCAGGTGGAGTCTTGCCTGAGTGGAGCAGAATCCCCCCTTTCCTGCTGCCCACACTCTGGGAATGCAGTCTGGGATACCATTGTCTTTCTGTGTGCCAGCACTCATGGCCAGGGATGTCCCATTTGCCACTCCACCAGTATCCCCAAATCCATCTGCTCAGGGCTGCTCTCAGTCTCAGCACAGCCTGTGCTGGTACCAGGGATTGCCCCAACCCAGGTGCAGCGCCCTGCACTCTTCACACAGTCTCAATTTGGTATCATGCAGGCAGTGTCACCTAGGATGTCAGCAGTGTGGCACCTCGCTGCCATGGGCAAGGTGTGAAGGATGCATTGCAGAAATCTGTTGTGAACATGCGTAACAAAATGAAAATATTTTCACAGAGAAAAGCATCAGGTTCAAAACTGAACTGAGTAAACTGACCCATCAGTCACCCCATTATTCAAAAGCTTTGATAGTCAAGTGGGGACAGCTTTCATGTGTTTGTTTTCCTTCCCAGCATTAACCAGAGCTCCACACATGGTTCAGTGAAGGTTTTAAAAGCAAATTGGAGGTTTTCCCCTAACAGGGTCCAGGTGATCTCCGGTAGACATTATTTTGTCACACAGACCTCTGTCAGGATGACAGGTAGCTGCACCCTGCAGTAGGTGGATGTCTGCTTCCAGGATGTCACTGGTCCTGGTACAAAGGGTTTGGTGCTGAACCTGCTGTTCCATAGAGCCAGGCTGCCCAGCTAGCTTCCCCTGCTTAGGATGATGACTCCAAGGATCAGAGTGCACATGGGTGATGTGGTGGGGAGCCACTCTGTGTGTGGTAAGTAAACTCTGCACAATCATGGAATCACAGAATGTCCTGAGTGGTAAGGGACCTGCAGGGATCATGGAGTTCAACCCCTGGCCATGTACAGAGACCTCAAGAGTCCCACCCTGTGCATCCCTGAGAGCATTGTCCAAATGCTCCTGGAGCTCTGGTAGGCTCTGCCACTGAGAGCCCAGCAAGGGCCTTTTGGATCTCTCACCTATTTGCCTGTTCTGAAGCAAGCCCAAACAAACCATTTCTAATAGTAGAGGAGTGCAGGCCTTGCTGATCTCCTTAAGCGCCTTCTCAGATTTCTCTCCAATGTCCAGCTGCTCCTCCAAAGTTTATTTAAGTTGAAAGCCATGGGCAGCAGTGAAGCTCTAAATGCCTGTGCTAATCTTGTGGGGTTTGTGCAGTTTATCAAGGACATCTTTATGGCAGCTCTTTGGGAATGTCAGGCTGCTTGTGCTGGTTCTCTGCGTGCAGGGTCTGATGGGAGGTCTGTATGAGGGCTGTGGTTACAACACAGGGAGAAAATGATTATAAAACCAGAGGATGGACAAAAGAAAGAGAGCAGAACTTCCCGGGGCAGACACACAGGGGAGAGGGACAGTTATTCATAGATCCTGATATAACACTGCACGTCATAAAGTGATGCAGGGCCAAGCCTGATGAATTTGGAGCAAAACGGGGGAATAAGGCAGCAGTACACGCAGGTGTTTAATCAGCACACAACCACAGAGAGGCCCTTGGAAGGAGCCCTCTGTTGGTCATCGGGCCCAGTCCCTTGCGTCATGGAAGAGTTGAACAGCACCAAGCCGCCCCTCCAGCCAGGGAGGCCCAGGGCTCATTACGGCCAGCGAAGAGGTTTCTTGGCAGCTCCTGCACTGTCCAGCTCTTACAAGAAAAAAGGACTGCGGCGTAGCGTTGTTGAACTCTGGGAAGTGACAGTAAAAAATGGGACAGCTTGGGCTCCATGGTTACTGCTTCCCAGTAACTTCCAACCCAGTGTTTTCAGTGCAGAAGTAAACTTGTAATTTTGTCCTCTGAGCCGGAGTCATGGAACATGTTCCCTGGGAGCTAAAATTTGGGGCTTTTTCTGTCTGAGTTTTTGCTAAAGAATCTGGGGCTCAGATGCATGTGCTGGTTTATGTTGTCCTATACATAGAAGAACGTAAACCATATATATGTGTATATATATATATATATATTTATACACACACACACACATATATATGTGTGTGTGTCACCTGTATATGTTTGTATTCCACACACATTTAGACCTGGCAGAGTGTGACTTCTTGAGTTGCTTCTGCTTCCTTGGAGAAAGTGAAAAATTACAGAAGTTTAATTAATTGAAAATTATTTTTCCAGTCAAGGATTGCCCTTTTAGTGCAGCAAGTTATCCAAACAGAGTGTGTCCTATCCATGTGTGATCTTAAATAAAGTTTGTAAAGAATTTTTGAGATTTTTAGGTCTTTTGTGAACTCTGCCTTGGGTGTTTGAGATTCAAATTTCTTTTTCATCCATGTGATTTAGTAAAAATCTGGAGTGGGATTATGTGCTAACTCTGCTTTTTAAGGGATAAGGACAGATCCTGAGGTTCCATGTTACAAACTTTAGCTTGAAATGTTTCCTTCATTTATGTTCTGTTGTCCCTTCTTGTAGCACGTTGATGTCCAAATTCCCTTTCTTATCCTACCCAAGGAAGCTCTTGGTGTCTATGAAGTTTTGGTGAGAGGACAGAGCCAGAGATGGAGGAAGGACTGGAGGAAGGACTGGGCTGAGAGCCCTTGCCTGAGCACCATGGGCCTGGAGCCTGTTTTGAGGACCCAGTTTGGTGTTACCCTGGTGCAGCTCCTGAGTTCTTGGTCTGGTCTCACTCTCTGCCTGGGTTTGCACCCCATCACCCGTTTGCATCTCCAGCCACTTGATGCTCTCTTTGTTGCAGCACACAAAATCATTTTTAGGTTCTGGTTGCTGCGTTGTGACTGCTCTTTTCTGACTGAAAACTCCTTCCTTGAGGTGAGCTGTTTCTCACAGAGTGACTGTTTTCTGGGTAGCTTTTACCCTTCATAAGGCTCTTGAATCTTTCTTTACCAGTTCTGTTTGTGGATATTCCTATTTTCATAGTCTTTAGCTCTCTTTCAAGTCTTTGCCTTTCCTCAGGTACCACTACAGTAATGGGCTAATTGCTTCCTTTGGCTCACTGGCATGTCAGATTCCCAAACTCAAAAAGATAGGAATAGACTATAAATAGGCCCTTGGCCTTTTCTGCTTTCCTTGGGCATTCCTGTTGCTCTGACTTTTCAAGGAGTTGCTTTGTGGAACCTGCCAGTCCCTACCTGAGGGGGAGGATTCCTGCCTTGTCTTGGCACAGTGTTAATGGCACCGTGCACAGCAGCTCTATAATCTGGCAGATCTCAAATTTTAAGGGGAAGAGACTGTTTTCTCTGTTTCCTGGGGCTTTTACTTTCTCTGTTATTTAAACTAATGCATTTCTTAAATCATACTTGTGTTGGCTCCTGTTCTTGCCTGATTTATGTGTTAACATGTCTGTGCCGAAGGCTCTTTCCTTTTTCCCTAAGCTTCCAAGGGTTTGGATCTTTTCTTTACCAGCACTGCAGCCTAATCAAAATCATGCCTCAAAATCTTGCAGTTCTAAAAACTTCTGTAAAAGAACTCAGAAGCAGCTGCTTTATTTTCACTGGCTGTGGAAATCTGTGGCAGTTAGATTTTAGATGTGAGAATTAATGTTTGTGAACATCTCTCACGAGTTTTATTTCCTGAGCAGTGGGAATGCTGGGAGTGGCAAGTTCCTCTGCTCAGAAATGTGCAGCTGCAGAATATATCAAAATATGGCACTTAGATGAATGTTTAAAGGCTGGCTCTGAGGAAAGAGGGTGATCTGAAGGTAATTTCTGAACAAAGAATCTTTTACAGATTATTGTAAATGGACCTGTCAATATCTAACTGTGAGGCCCTTCTAACTCAGCTCATGAAGAGGTTGTAGAAATGCACATAGGACTCAGTCTTGGCACTATTTCTTCCTTTGCCAACTGCATCATAAAGCATCCAGGGAAATGCTGACAATTATTGCTTGGTCCTTATCATTTTGTCAGTAATTATTGCCTCGGTAATCACTGTGAGCATTTAAACCTCAAGTTCTTTTCCACATAAGAAGATGATCACTATCCAGCAGAAGGAAAAGGTCTGCAGGGCTTTCGTTTTCAGATGTACTTACATATTTTTTCTTATCTTTCTATGGATCTGATATTGCCAGGTTGGATGACCTCACCAGATCTTTTGCCCAAAGAGTTTAATATAAAAATAGAAAGGCAGAAGGACATCCATGGTCAGGACTCTCATTTAGCTTGGAGTAGGACCCTCCAGTATGATGGCATTGTCTCTTCTGGCAATCTTCCATCTGACACCAACTCGCTTAGGAAAACTTGGAGCCCTGCCCACGCTGAGATTCAGATATTACCAGGAGTGGCCTTTTGAATCTCCTGGGCTGTGTGTGATCCTGCAGCTGTCCTGTGTTGTTTATAAGTCAGGAGCCCGAAGCCTATGACATGGGCAATAGGAATTTGCTTGTAAACCAGCATCTCGTCAGGACATACCAGAGGATATAGGATGCATGTGTAATATTGCAGCTGAGTGCCCACTGAAACCCCCCGGTCTCACCACTCAACCCCCTTAGCCTCCTCTGAGAAATCCCAGGCCATGGAATCCAGGGGGGAATTAAAAGTTCACCGTCATTGGTCGAGAGAGGAACATGCTCAATGCATCACATCACCATCTCTCATTGTCAGCAGCAATTTATGAAGTGCAGCTGAACTCCAGGGTGTCCTGAATAAAATAAATCCATCCAGGGAAGTCTCACCAGGACACGCACGTGAATCTTTGTGTGTGAGGAAGGAGCACGTTGATGTCCAAATTCCCTTTCTTATCCTAGGAGGGACTGGGCTGACAGCCCATGAGGGTGGGCAGGCCCTGGCATGAGGTGCCCAGAGAAGCTGTGGCTACCCTTGGATCCCTGGAAGTGTCTGAGGCTGGGTTGGATAGGGCTTGGAGCAACCTGGGCTAGTGGAAGATGTCCCTGCCCGTGGCAGGGGGTGAAACAATATCAGCTCTGTGGTGCCTTCCAACCCAAACCATTCTGGGATTCCATGTGAAACATTCTACAGCTGTGCTGGCATGTTCCCAGTGGAGAAATCCATGGAGGTGTGTGTGGGGTTAATGTCACACCTTTCCTCTATTGCCCTTCTAACAGGAGCAAGAGGGGCTTGCTGTGTAAATGTTTGGTTTTTACAGCACAGAGTTCATTTTTATCTCAAGACAAACACCACTGAATTGTTCTGCAGAGATGTAGCCCTTAACAGGTAATGGGACTTCTAAGTAGCAGTGACAGGCAGGTGATGAGGAAACACTGTGTGGGTGATGCAAGTACCTGAAAGGAGGATGAGGGAAGTGAAGGCTTGAGGTGAAATTAATGTATCTTGCTCTTTCCAGGTTTAATAAAGAATCACAGTTTTCTAAGAAATTGGAAATAGACTAAACACTTTAAAAAGACATCATCCCCTTCCTCTTTTCCCTCCTTGACAACAGGTGGAGAGTGATCCTGCAAGAAGCACTTGCTGCTCACACGCTTTCATGGATAACTGGCTGAAATTCCAGCAGGATGCTGGAATTTATGTTCCATGGCTGAGCAGACACATCTGGCCTGGGCTTAGGGGACCACAAAGATGGCTTAAAGCTTCCTTAACGTTGTAACCCCTCTCCAAGTTAAACACATCCCACAGCTGTTACCGAAGGTCGTGGTCATTATCTTCTCCTATATTTTTTTCTGCCTTTAGGGTTTGTTGTGTAGTTTCATAAACTGAAATAGGTGAAGCAGGAGTTGTTGGAAGGAAACATTTTCTCATTTTTGCTGACTTTCCCCTAATCTCTCACTGGTAAGGTTTGAGAATCTTTTCCAAAGCGGTAGATAAGGCTCTATCTAGTAATGGAAAAACCTCATTCCCATGTTCCAGTGGTTTAAGTGTTGACCCCTTCCAGACGTGTATTTTGGCTTCTCTCTGCTGCAGCAAGAAAACAAGGAGATGAAGGAGGTAGGACTGGCTGTCTCCTCCTGCTTTGGGGTTCTTTGTGTATACATTTGGATATTTCAGTGGGTTTCTGCAATATAAATATTTAAGGAAAAACAACAGAAACCCCCAACTGAAGTGGCCACTTCAGAGAACATCTGTGTCAGGAGAGCTCTTGAGTGCGAAGGAGGAGGGTAGAGCATGTCACCAAAAGATGGGAGATAATTGCTAGGCAAAAATCACATCCCAGCCTGGCACTCCCACCCTGGTCTCCAGACAGCAGGAAAACAAGCTTGGTGTCAAAACTGGGGGTGCTGGGAGGAAAGCCACCAAACCTCCCTCCTTCCTCCCTGCTCCTCAAAATGCCAGAGTGGTTTTCCCACTGTCCTGAGCCCCCACAGCTGTGCACACGTGTGGGGAGTCCCTTGGAGCACGGCACGAGGTGGGAACAGAGCCCATGCAGGGCAGGAGCACCACGGAGTCACAGCAGCATCTCCCCAGGATTAAAAGTGTCTGAACTATTGAAAATCCTGTGGGGAAGGGCTGCTTCCCAAAGAAAAATTAGAAACAGTCCTGTAATCCCTGTATGCAAGCACTGGAGCAGATATTGCCAATGATCAATAAAGGATGGTCACGTAACTTGATTTTTTTAAAATGGTCTGGGAGGTCTTTGCCAGCAATAAGGATTCTACAATTTAATACTTAACAGCCAAAGAAACTTTCTGCTTTCCTAGCTCAAGAGGCCTCAGCACAGGGGTTTAGGGATCCAGTGCAAGGAAAAATGGATATTTCTGGTTTTGTTTTTCTTGTCATTGACCTGCTATGACTTCAGTCTCTGAAATAAAAGAAACACTTGTGCTCTGAAGACATCTTTTGTTTTTGTTTTCTTTTTGAAGAAAAAGTACTTTATTCTCTGAGGTTACCTGAGTGTAGATAAAATTATCTTAAGAAAATTTACTGCAGCCGGCCCAGCTATGGACCTGTCCCCCATGCTAGACGGATTCTTGAAGACATATTATGTACATAATTTTTTTAAAAATAAGGCAGATTTAATTATCTTTCCTCTCCTCTTTCTATTAGGCCAATTGTGAACTTCTGAATCAGAAAAAAACACCTTTTTTTTTCCTGCTGGAGCCCCCTGATGTGATCCATTGTGTTGATTTGGCACAGCCTAGTTTTCCTCTGCAGTCTGTGGTGAGGACTATTGTAGGCACAGAGTTTGTGGTGATTGGGCATGGGGCTGCGGCCAAGCCTCATCCCCAGTGAGTGAATAATATCCAGGTGAATAATATTGAAGGTAATGAGCCATGGAGTGCCCAGGTGTGCTGACCATCACCAAAGGGAACAGAGGGCACACAGGTGCAGTGCATGAACATGAGGGGTATAAAAAGTTGGGATAAAGAAGAAGAAGGGCAGATGATTGAAGCCTTCTGAAATGGTGTGGTGTTACTCTGTATGGGTTGAAGCTCTCTGATATTGTATGGGGATGTTCTGTGTACCGTGGCTGTCTCAACTGTGACAGACAATGGTGAAACAAACTGTTCTCTTGTAATGCATGAAGTCCACAGGGATGCAGAGATCCACTCGCAGCCTGCTGGAAAAGTGCTTGTGCTGGAGGAGATGGATGGCAGGGAAAGCTGTGATCCAGTGGGAGACCTGACTGGAGAAAGAGAGAAAAAGCCCTTGCTTCCAAACTACAGCAGCCTACCCTTAAAAGACTTCACTCCATGGGCAAGGGACCCATGCCCCAACAGTTTTGGGACAACTGTTTACCCATGGGAAGGACCCCATGGCATAGCAGAAAAAAGACTCCTCTCCCTGAGTGAACAGAAAAAGATTGTGAGTGACAAATGGACCAAAACCCCCATGCCCTGTGTTCCTGCACTGTTGGTGGGAAGGAGGAGGGACTGGGGGAAACCAGGTGCTTTAAAGGCTTATTTCATTTCTCATTATCCTCCTCTGAATCTGTTAATAATAAATTTACTCTATACCTTTAGATTTGAACCTGGTTTGCCCTTGAAGTTTTTTTTCCCAAACCTTAACTCATGACCCCTTTGTTAATTTTTTCCCTCTCCTCTGCTCAGCTGTAGTGGAGAAGGGTGAATGAATGACTTTAGTGGGTACCTGGCATTTGGCCAGTATCAAAGCACAACATCCATTGCTGTTATTTGTCCAGTTTTTGTGCTGAACAGACTTTACAGATTAGAGCTGGGCAGAAGATAGATGTGGCTTAGCGAACTTGAAAGAAGGGCTTTTTTTGAGTCAAACTAACATGTTCAATGTTTTTTTGTTGAAATGAAAACATTAAAAACTGATTTTGACTTAATACATTTTTATGTAGGAAAAAAGTTATTGAATCTTGAAATCACTGATATCTTTGGAAAGCCTTTTGATTTTAACTTTAACCAGTTTTTAAAGATTTTGCTGTGTTTAAAGTGAAAATTTTCAGTTAAAATTGTTCAGATGGCTTCTAACGTCTTTCCCCCACCAAGCAGAAATAATCAGAAAATAAAAGCAAAAGGCTTCACCTCAGTGATATTCCCCACCTGACCTCTGTTCCAGGCTTGGAAGGAAAGGATTGACCATTTTCAATGCCTGCTGGGTCTGGCAATGACTACATAGCCTGTTATTCACTGGGTTTAACATTCAACATCACCCTGAAGAGCAAAACATGCTGCCCAATGCCTCGGAAGAGATCCCTGCAGTGAAGAGATGACTCCATCAGCTGAGCTCTCTTCCTTTGTCCACTTATTTTCCGACTGGATTCATCGTTCTGGTGTCAAAGCAGCCCTTCAGTCATGGAGCCCTGGAACCTGGGATGTGTCACAGACATTTGCTGGTGCAGATGTTGTCTTGGGCTTCTCCTCCTCACTCACTGCCCTGCTCCTCCTCCAGCGTGTCCTTCAGCATGGGGTGAGTGCACGTAGCTCCTTAACAGTGAAAAAAAAAAATGAATCACAAACCTATTGTAGTTTTTGTTTTACTCATTTTGTTATTTTTCCAGGTTACTGATTCATTCAAATTTCTGAGCAAATTTCCGTGGTAAGATCTAAGGTGTCAAAATAACCCCCCCTAATGCTTGATTGTCTTGGCTCCCGTAATTTCCTTTTTGAGATGTTTTGACTGGAAACAATGATGATGGTGGACTCAAAACTAATGACTCACTTTCAGCGAATGGGGACTTATTTGAATTCTTGGAATTAGTAGGGGAATATGCAAAGTACCTCTCCACATTTTCACAAGGGTTCAGTGTGAGCAAGCCAGGTGGTGACCACAGACAGGTTTTAAGAGGATGACTTTGAACTCATTCATTTGAGAGGAGCAGTGTATCCAAGGACAGAAGAGGGTAAAAGTGTGGCCTTTACTTTGGTGGTGATTAATGAAATGGATTGAGTTAATGATATCATTAGTGTTTATGTATGGACCAGACAGCCCACCTTGTTTGTCCTACTGTGGCACAGCAGGTAATTTGTTCACTGCTCAGCAACAGTCCTAGTAAATGTTTGGCTGTTGCTCATTCTGCTTTATAAATCACTTGGCAAGTGATGTGATTACAAAAAAAATATTTCTAAATATGTGGTAGCAGAAGGGTAACTGAGGGAGAGGCAGGGGGAAATCTCTCATGAAATGTTAATGCAATGACTTCTAATACTTTCATGATCAGCTAACTGCCTCAAGAGGTGTTTCACACTTCTTCTTAATTGCACAGGGATGTCTTTGCTTTCTGGTTGTCTCCTGTGGCCCAATACCTTTTTGGCTTTTCAACGTAAAGCTCAGTGACAGATCGAGGTCCCTTAGGGACTCCCATGTCCAACTTTTGTCTTGACAGCTCAGTGAGCTCCACCTTAATAAAACTGAATTTATCCATAAAGCTTAGGTTATTTATTTCTTTAGATTTTGGACAGCACAGCTGTGACCAGGAGGATCACAGAGATAATGCAGGTTCTTTTGCAGCACCATGTTCCTCACCCAAAACCTGACCTCAGTCACTCTTTCAGGAACAGCATCAGCAAAAGAAAAGATGAACTCAGGATGCTGGGTTGCCTTTTGTTACCCACTGCCTGTTCTGTATTGATGCATTTTAGGCATTTTGAGTGTAACCTGTTTGAAAAATTGACACCAATCTGACAGACTGCTTCCAAACAGATAATTAACTGCCCAAACTAACCTTTGACTACCATTCATCAAAGGCAATACATCCGAAACCAAACAAAATGGGAATTCTTCATTGCTGCTGGGGCGTCTGCCTGACTCAGAAAACATGACACAGGTGTAGCAATGACCCTCTTTCAGTTTCCAGTTTTCTGTTCTGAGGCTGGAAAATCCCCAAATTACACGTCTTGGACCTGTCACTTTGCCTTGGTGATGTGTAAATGTCCTGCTGCCCCTTCCTGCCTGCAGGGAACCTGCTGGGGGCATCTCCAGGGATCTCCTGCAGGTAGCAAGCTCTGCATGGGCTCTCCAGGTCGTATTGTCCCCCTGACATTTTACCCAAGGAGCATAATCCAGTGGGAAGCATTTCTGCACTGGTTGGGCCATTTCCAGGCCTGGAAGTGCCTGTGCTGGTGGAGTGAGTCCTACTTGCCTGAGAAACCTGGATTTAATCACAGTTTTCCACAGTGTGTCTCAAATTCCTTATGACAGAATAGGGGTTGAATAGTCTGGAAGCCAAAGGGCTGGTTGCTATTATGACAATGAGATGAAGATAAATTTGCTTCTCCCAACAATTTCAGTCTGCATCACATTTTGTGTGTTGGGATTCTTCTGATCTCTGCCCAACTTTGCAGAAGGGAGCATGTAAAAGAGGCTTCTTTCTGGTTGTCAGATTTGTTCTCAGCTCTTCAGCCAGTACAACAAATTTAGCTTTAATTGTTCTTAAAATCCCAACGCAGCCTTGGTAACCAGTGAATTTTCTAGGTGTCAGCACAGAAGCTTTGAACAACACCCACAGAAAGGAAAATTCCTGTTCTGACTAACCTATTGCAGCTGAGGAGTAATAAAGATAAATAATCCAATATTCTAGGAATTTGCACGAATTTACTTGATTTTGAACAATCCTTCTAATTTTAATCCTTGTTTAAAGCAGAACACACCCTGCCAAACTGTGCTCTGGTGAGGTTTTTATTCTTCCTTTCCCTTACCCTATGATTGAATTGTTCCATAATTGCAGCTATTTGAATCTGAAACTCAAATTAGAAGGACTTGAAAGAGGGAATGCAGGAGAAGACACGAATGCAGAATGTGAGGAATTCAATGTTCCTCTCTGTGAGTTGGAATGGGTTATACTCTCATCGCTTCCCTGAAATGCAGCAAATCCCATTTTAGTATGAGACACAATAACTCTCTTTCTTTTTCTATTTCTAGTTCTTTTTCTTTTGTGAGGAAAAGTTGCAAAGTGTATTTATGCTGCTCTGGCTGCAGACATGCTGCCCCAAATATTTTAATGTCTGTCTTGCTATAGACACTTAATATTGTGATCACATTTTTTTTTCAGGTGTTAAGAGAGCCACTGTCCTGTGTTTGCTGCTTTTTCGAGTGGGTATTTCTTTATTTTCTAGGTATTTGAGACACCTGTACATGGCAGATCCCTCTTGGAAAGCACCAAATCTGCCATGTCCTAAAGATCTGATGACCTGTAGATACCAATTCTCCTGAGCAAGGACCTCCTCCCATCATAATCCAGATGTAATTAATCCTGTCTCAGTTTCCTGGCAGTGTAACTTAAAATGAACCTGGCTGCTCTGCATTCCACCAGTCCTTGCTTCAGGACTTTTTTCCATCCTTACAGCCCCTGTAAAGACCTCCCAGCCCAGATGCAGTTGCTGCTCTGCATCACCTTGAGCATCTTTACTTTGCCTGGAGACACAATGGAGACAACAACATTCCACTTGTTTTGATAATTTCCCATTTGTTTGGATAATCTCCTGATAAAATTCCAGCGGAAGATTATTCCTGTGCTCCCTGGGACATGAGGAAATTGGTTTTGGAGGAATGCTAGAGAGCAATGTGATGATTTTCCTCCCAAGCCCCAGCCCCAGGGCTGTCCCTGGGTGCAGACAGCAGCAGTTCCACTGCAGCTGCTTGGGTTCAGTGTGAACCCTTTGCAAAGCAGGGAGAACTGGGATCCAATTTTGATTCACCTGCTGCTGATCCAGTTGTGGCTATCTTAAACTGTAGGATGCTATAAATACTAGGTTTTTGTCCTTTTTTAAATGAGTTTCTTCCATCCTTGTAGGGTGTCTGTGTAGGGTATCAATAATGTCATGAGCATTTACCAAGTGGAACTTTCAAATCTGCTTCTTTGGTAGCACAGTTCTTGTCTTCTTCATTGAGACAGATGGAATTTTGTTGGAAATGTGCACTTGAAGGCTGGGTGGTTATTAGTGCTTCACTCTTAGACTGAGGAAGGTTTTAATGGAGGAAATTAAGAATCAACTTCCTTTAGCAATAATTGTTCTAAAATTGTCTGTAGGACTCTGGATGTGATTCATTATGACCCTTCTTAGCACAATCTGCTGAAAGAAGCTTTTCATTTCGTTGTTCTAACCGAAAGAGAAGAGAATGGTATTTAACTGTGCTAATTGAAAATCTTTCCTCTTGAATCAAGCATCTTGCAAGTTCTCCCTGGTGGGATCCCTCTGGGCTGAGTACGTGTGAATTCACACTCTGAGAATGCATCCACGCACTCGGGGTGGACTGTGCTCATCACTCAGCAGAAACTGATATTATCCCTTCGTTTTCATGCTGTCTGCTGCATTTGGTTGCTTAAGTATTTTGGATGGACTCACACTGACCTTACTCATCAGAGGAGGTTAATCCTGACCAAGTGCTGGGGTCATGCTGGTTCTGCTCAGGGATGAGAAAAACTCATTTTTCACTAAGGGAGAGGGAGTACTGTGATCAAAATTACAGATTTCTTCTTTCACAGTTTCTTCAGTTTGCCACATGTTCAGAGCAAAGCCCATTTTTCTCTGTTCAGCTTATTAAAAGAAAGCTCATTATGAAATTCAGTTCCTGATCTCAGGCCAAGTTTTTTTGTGGAGTAATGAAGATACAAATTGCCTGTTCATTTACAACAATTCTTTCCCTACCTTCAGCTTAAAAACAGATTTAAAATTATGCTTTTCTAGCCATGATTCTTCATAAACCAACAGCTGTTCCCTGTGCTCTGTGAAACTCTCAGAGAACTTATCTTTATGTCTCGTTCCCAGGAAGGGAAATCTTAACACCAAAACAATCCAAAGCTGCCTTGGAAGGATGCTGTAAAGGAGAAAATATGGAAAAAATACTTTGTCCATGTCCATGAGATTTGACAATGAGCTTTTGTGCCTCAAACACAGACAGTAGTATAATTTCTGACTACATATATTCTTTTTTTAATACCTTATTGGGTGTTCACTTTGGGTTAAAATGAACTTTAAATTTCTTTATTTATTTAAAATAAAGAAAATTATGTAATTTACTTAGTTTATTTAGTTTATATTTATTTTATGTTGTTTACTTTTGGGGTAGGCTCTCTCATACAAAGTTATGGTTTTGGAACATAGCTTTAACTCCTTTTTGAAGTAATTTTTATCCAATGTGAGAAGTTTTATATTTGATGGCCTTCTCTTTTCATTTGTGCAGAGTTACATTCCTGGTGTGCATTCCCAGCTTCTGTTAGCAGCTGGAAATAGGCTCTTATTTTTTAGCAATATATTGTTATATTTAATCAAAATTGGCTGGAAATCTCTTGAAAAGGAAAAGTAAACTAAAGCCATTACTGAGAAAAGCTGTCATTTTTAGAAGAATTCCAAGAGAAATAAGACAATGAACTGAACATGCAATTGTATAATTGCCACACAGAAAAGAAATGGAAAAGGAAAGGAAGAAATTCTTCAGGAGCAGGAAGAAATTTAGACTCTATAAGAAAAAGTATTTGTGTGGGCACCTTAATTCTCCACTAATAAAACAACTCTGGTTAGCTTAGAAGTTTGGAGATGGTTGGAAGAGCTTAATGGAGAAAGAAGAATCAAAAGCTGCAGTGATAAATCTTGAACAGTGGTGTTCTTGTGCTAACTCAACATCTAAAAATTGTAATGTTAATAAAGAGCTTGACTGCACAAATTCCAGAGATTTTAATTACAAATCTATTTTTTATTGGCTCCTTGCCTGTGAACAGGAGGGGGTTGGAGCAGAAGAATTTTGTGTGCTGAAAAAAATTCTGGAGCTGTTTATTCTTCAGAGGTAATATTGCCCCAAAGGTTTTTTGTGCCTATTTTTAGGTGCTTGCAGTTCATTTTGGGAGACAGACACTGCATTACAAAAGCAGTATTAATAGAGATATTCCTTCATTTCTTAGTTCGTGTGTGGTTCAAGCTGACACCAATTATAACAATTTTATGAGAGTTTTTTTCCTCATCAAACAGAAGTAATTGTTCAGGGGAAGATTAAATCTTGGGCAGGTTCTTTTGCAAAAGAGAAATTGCTTTCAGGATTTTCCCCTGAAGAACTTTTAAGTTCCATCGGGGTGAGCTGCTGCTTTGGAAATGCAGCACTAAATTGGATGGCATTAAGTCGGTAAGTCTAGGGCAGAATTGCTGCTTTCAGGTGGATGTTTAGAGGACAAATATAATGTAAGACCTTCCAGAGGACAAATTTATTTCAATGGACTTTTACAGTTTCTACTTAGTTATCTTAATTCCTCTGTTTTGTCACCTTTGGACTTCAGGAAAATCTTAAAGTGCCTCTTGTGCTTCTGTTCCCTATTCTCCACCTTTATAACACAGGAGTAAAATATTTGCTCATGAGAAACTTTGAATTTTTAGTTGTAAAAGGTGTTTGGATGTACTTTTCTTCAAAACTTTCTTTTCCATACATTTATCAAAGTTTCTGTTTCACCTCAAAAAAAAAAAATCCAGAGAGGTAAACAACACTTGGAGGTAACTCAGTGTTACATTTGGTTTCTTATAAAAACCTCCACTGAAGCTGCTTCCTGATTTCATCAGCTGAAGGGCCAGACAGAATTTTTCTGTGTATTTTCCCCTAATTTCCTGCAGGAGCCACTTCTGCTCAACCTGGTGCCCTTCTCCTTCCTGTGAATGTCTCTGGGTCCGCTCCCCCTCGTTTGTGTTCCCTTTACATCTAAAACCTGGAGATGTAGAATTTGGGACAGATACTGGCTTGGGAGCATCTTTGCCCACAAACACCCAACCAAAGGGCCTCCTTTCCTATCTGTTTCCCCCCAAACCACACCACAATTCCCATGTTTTTACTTGATGGCAACATTTTCCTCAGTTTGGGGAATTACAGAGACTGTTGCAGAGCTGATCATAAGTTCCTTTCTAATGAATTGTTCCATTCTCAGAATTCATTTCCCATATTCATTCATAGTCTCAGTCTTTTATGCCAGCTCGTATATGTCACTTAAGTCACCTCTACCACACCAACTGATGGGGCTGGCAGCTCTTTGCATTTCACCAAACCCAAATATTTGCCTGGCTATTAATTACAGCCCAAATTGCAGTCAGTACACAAACAAAGGCACAAGATATTTCACAGTAAAATAAGGACCTTAAAGGAACTGCCCCTCCTATGGGATATTTTATCCCTGGGGAAAGGCTGCAGCATGGGGAGAATCCCTGGGCACAACCATGGATGGTGCTAATTAGCAATTTGAGCTCTCACCTAGGGGTGAGACCACCCAGGTTTTGTTCTCTCAGGCTTGTCAGTTGTGTGTGCTGTATTCAGATGCAGGATGTGACTGAGCCTTTATAAATGTCATAAAAATGCAGCAGGAAGGCTTCCTTGTGCCCAATCTCTTGCAAATTTTCGCATGTGAAAAATTTCATCTTCCATCTAGGGATGCAATAAACATTCTTGGAGTTCTCCTGTGTTCTGTAGGTTTGAATGTCAAATCTGTGTCCTGAGCATGTGCTCTAGATTTTGAGTAATTCCTGCTTTTAATGTGGCTCTGCCTGTGCTGGGGGAGAAGGATTAAAGAACTTTGGTTACAGTCCTAACGGGGACAATTTATGTCCTTACATTTCCAATTTCTACAGAAAATATAAATTCTTGCTTCACAGAATGCTTAATTATTGAGACTTTTTGGAACAACTCCTACAGCAAACTTGGAACAGTCTGCCAGGAGAATACCTGGAAGCCAGCTGGTACTGGGAGGAATAACCCTGTGGGGAAGGTATTTTGACCATAAATACTAACTTAGAACTCTTTGGGTTTTTTTTTTTTTTTGTCTCCAAGATTCACACATGTTGGTGAAAAGACTGCTTTTGATAAGTTGCTTTTCTGCTGGGAAATTTTAAACACATCCCAGTTATTTACATGTGCAGATTTATGAATTTTTGTTGGACCTTCAAATTTGTAGGAAGACTTTGGCTGAAGGATAGCAGAGGTGTCAGAGGCTGTAGGAAGTGTTCTCTTCAGTGGCCTAAATAAGTGTGATAAACAGCAGCAACCTAAGGCTGGGCTTCCTCTGTCCAGCACCTCATATTTATTGAGTCTCAAATAATTTCTCTTTGATCTTCTTTGCTCCTTCAAAAATGCCATTGACACCAGCTGCTCAAGGGAGGGGAAAGTTGTAAATTTTTTTCCTTCAGCTGTGTTTTCCATGTCTGAGGACTGAATTTGGTGGGGTTTGGTTTGTTGGGGTTTTTTGGGTTTGGGTTTTTTTTTCCCTGAAAAGCTCTTTTTTAAGCTTTAAAGGAAAAAGACATGCTGGAAAATGCCAAAGCTTTTTATTTTGTGACTTTTGTGCATTGTCAAAAAGAGGCTGGAAAAGCCTCCAGTGTGAGGAAAGGTTTCCTCATCGGACTTTTAACACTTAATTTCAGTGATTTTCTGCCAGAGGCACTGAGGAGCCCAGAAAACAGTGAACCATTGTCAGAAATGGTGAGCTGTGCCCAGGAACCCTTCTCTTTCCTGAGTCTCCTCTCCCTAAGTAAAAGGGTCTGATTGATGCCAGGGAGTGAAAAAAGTCCCCCAACGCTCAGTGAAAAGAGGCTCTGAGCAAGGTGAAATGGGAAATGACCCTTGCAGGGCTGGTCACAAGGCCCAGGGTGGGGACAGAGGGGGAAAAGCTCTGCAGGAGCTGTGGCACGTCTGGAAAACATCAGCACAGACAGACCTTGCAATTTCTGTCCCCGTGAGAGCTCAGGAACGTGAGGCTGAGCTCCACCATGATCCCAACAAAGCTCAGATGTTGCGGGAAGTGAGGTGGGGCCTTATCCCCATTCCTGCTCTCTGGTCCAAGGCCAGCTCTCATTTAGTGTATGGACAACAAGAACCAGCCTGAGGCAGAACTTCACTCAATGCATTGGACCAAAGATTTGAGTGGGGAAGCCTTTTCCAGGCTCTCTGGCTGGAGTGGAACACTATATCTTAGCTTTATGCTTTAACTTGCTGCAGGAGAAAAGTGAAGTGAAAAAGAAAGAAGTGAAAATGTGAAACATGAAAAGTGAAGATGACAATGATGACTATTTTGCACAGTGATCGAAGCCTTAAGGAGAAGTATCTCCAAAGAATGAGTTGCATTTTCCAAACTGAAATTTTGAATGGTTTTAGCAAAATACTGGTGCCATTTTCACCCTTTAAAATTAATTTATATTACTTTCAATTTTAAATTTTAAGTTTTTCATATTAAACTTTTTTTTTCAGCTAGGTGGTATGGCCATGCCTGTAGCCTGTACCCTGTGTGTTTCCAGTTGTGCTTGTGCAGTACTGAAATACCAAGGGAAGGTGTTTTACTCTTGAAGTGGTGCTAGAAAATTCTCTATTTGTGTAGCTTTTTTCAGGCACTCCATCACCAGGGCTTCATTTGGCTTTGTTGTGAGGGGTTCAGTAGGGTGGCTGCATTGTAGAAGACATCCCAGGAGATTTGGATAACTTCTCCTGTGGTTGCCTGATGGGAGGAGGAGGAAATCCACAGCTTCAGGGAAGGTTTTGTGAGGTGCAGAAATGCAGCGCACAGAGCTCAGTGAGTGTTTTGGCATCCCTGTGGATGCACATCCCATGCAGGGCAGGCCTGGGGAGAACCCAGTGACCTGCTCTGAGGGAAGCTGTGAACACCAGCTTTGGCACAGGAGATAGGTGGGCTGGATTTCCAGGGCGGTGCTGGGCCAGACTGGGTGTTTGCTTTCCCAAATTAGAGGCTGAACGTGCGGCTGGGAGCTCGGCAGAGGCCGGGAGAGGCTCCCAGGCAGTGCACAGGCAGCACCTGGGGAGCAGGACAGGCTCTCCCCTGCGCTCCTCACAAATCCTGCAGTGAGAGGAAAACCCCTCACTTGTGCTCCTGGTCTGGTTTTGGCACTTGGTGTGGGGGTGCTGGCTCTGCCCTGGCACTCAGTGAGCTTTGGAAAGAGACTTTCCCTCCTCACACACACTGCCCTGGAGAGGGGATCTCAGCAGGGCTTGCTGAGAGGTGGGCAAGCAATGCACCCTGCCTGGGATTACCAAGAAGTGCAGTTATTCAGTTATCTGTGAGGAGGAAAGAGAAAGGTGTGAAATGGTGACACAAGAAATTGGAGTTGCCACGGCTGTATGTGACTGAGTGCGTGTGTGGAGTGCCTCTGCTGGTGACATGATCCTGCTGTGGCCATTCCCTAGAGCTGCTTTGCAAGCCAGAGCGGTCTGTGTCACCATCATTTCTTCTGTGGCTGGAGAGAGTAAATCAACAGGAAATAGGATCATTCTGCTGCTTTTTCAAAGGTTTTCTTTCTAGAGTTTGGCAAGCTGCATAGTGAGGAAGTTTACTTTCTACTCACGCTAGCTCTCGCTCTGGACTTTCTTAATTTATGCAAGAGATTGTTTTGCTTCATCCAGAGTGATTCATGATTGACATTCTGGTGTTTCACAGTGCCAAAGGCTCCCTGCCTTCCAAGGCAATGGATCCCAGATTCTGCAGAGACACTTCTGAGCAAGGAGGGAAAGCAGAGAAAGCTCCAAACAGAATGTGTGTGCTTTCCTGTTTATTTGGGAGCAGGAACAGTGCTGCAGGGAGGAGTCAGCTCGAGTTTGAGGCACAGTGACCTCCTACACAGGCCTGTGAGACACGTGGATCTTCATTCATCCACATTTCCTGCCCAAGTGGACTTCCAGCACCTGCCTGGAGCTGATCCTGCAAATCTGTTCCATAGGCACAAGAAGAAACATGCAGAATTAGGTGACCACAGCAGCAACTCCTCTCTTTTGCTACAGATTCTAGAATCATCTAGAAACAGGGATTTCTGAAGCTTCCTGGTCTGTCCCAGGGCTGGGTTTCTTGGTTTCATGGATGTGTGTTCAGGCTGCCCAGGGGGGAGATATGAGAGACAGTTCAAGAGCTGGTGTGTCCTCAGTAGAGAAAGGCAGGAGATGAGGTGGAGATGATGGTTTCTGAAGTGTGGACAAGAAGGAAGAAGAGGGGGCAGGTGGAACATGACAGCCAGAACTGAGTAGTGTATTTGGAAAAATACACCTTTCCAGTTTCTCTCCAAAGCCTTATGGGGCTGGTGCAGTCAGAGGCATTTTTTCCCTAAAAAGTTGTCTACACCACTTCTCTTCTGTATCCACTATATAAAAAGGATCCACAATTCACCTGATTTCTAGGAAACTGGCTTGAAGTTTCTTCTCCTCTGATTCGTTTGTGCTACTTGGCAGAGTGTGAATGGCCTTACAGAGAAGTTAACAAAAAATGAAGTAGAAAACTTCTCATCCCATTGCCAGCTTTTCCAGGTTTCTAGACTGGTTAATGCATGGCAGCTGCTGGTTTGTCTGCTTGCCTCAGTCCTGCTGTGTCCTGCAGACAACCTGAGGTCAAAACCATCTGGGTGGGATGAGGTAAACCATCCCAGGAATTATTCAGTCTGAGACTCGAGTGCCAGGGGGAACAGGCTGCTTGGAAAATACAGTTTCCCTGCTAAGAATGAGAAAATGTGGTTTTTCCTTACCCACTTGGTATTCTGTAATGTGGGCTATTCCTGCCTGGGGCAGAGCTGTAGATGACAGAACGTTTTCCCAGCTGTCCCCTCAGAGTCCAGCCTGTGGTTTGAGGGAACAGCCACTGCCCCACGTGGAGAAACCCGTGGGCACTCAGCCCGGGGCAGCACGGCACGTCCGTCTGTCCTGTCCATCCCCACCTTCCCAAAGCAAGCGTGGCCATAGGGATCCCCGGGAAGGTGCCTTCTCGGGCGGTGAGGGTGTGCTGGGCACAGGGGGGGTGTCAGTGGGGCACAGCAGGCACAGTGGGGTCTTTATTTCTCATGCTGAATTGCCCACACCCTGTGCCCACTTGGGCTGGCATTAAACCATCTCAACCCCGAAAAGAACCACTGAGATGTTTCTTTTTTTCCCTTACGGATACCTCCTCTTCTGCCTGTCTCATTTTCATTGCTAAAAGCATCTCCTCTACGTGTGATTCGTATCTGCTGTACAAATGATTGCCTGTTAATCATTGCCAAATTTCTGCCCATAAAAGAGGAAGAAATGGGATAGATTTAAATGGCAAACTTCACCCAGAACATGATCTGAAACAAAAATATCTTTCCTGATGGCCTTATTTGCATTTTCCCTGGGTCTGTTGTTGCTGGAGCACCTGGGTGGGATGATGTTTGTCCACTGAACATGGGAAATGCTGAGCCCTGGCAGGGGATGGGTATTTCTGAACAGGATTTCCTGGATGGTTCAGGCTGACCAGGAAGAACTGTGTAGGCTCAGAGAAGCACTAGAAATGGGCCAGAATAGGGCAATGCATAAAACATCCTGAAGAAACTGATACTGTACTGGTTTCCATGACCCTGCTCCGCTCCTCTGCCATACTTTTCTAGAAAAGAGCCTTTTATGACCAAAATGTGGTGACAAATGCCTTTTCCCCCCTCCTACTATTTCAGACGAGCTTCAGAAACACCAACGCCCAGCTCAGACATCCATTTATATCCTCCAAAGTCTGGCATTATCCTTGTGCTGCACATCCAAAGGGCTGCATCCCCCTGCCCTGTCTGGTCCAGGGGGTGTAACAAAACCAGGAAGCCACAAGGAGCACAAAGGTAAATGTAGGAAACTTAGTTACAGGTGTGACTGGCCTCACACTCTTCTGCAGAGCTGTCTTGCTTAATTTTTTACATTGCTTTATCTTTGTTCATTTTTTCCCTAAGAAATTGCAATTTTTGTGCAATTTTTCTCTGAGGAGAATCTTTGCAAAGGAAAAAGAGGTTTTAGATAACTTGCATGTAAGACTGAAAAGGTGAACTCCAATTTATTCGTTCTGCACATTCACATGTTTCATTTCCTGTATGATGAGTTGGTAACAGCAATTTATTTTTCTCATTATCATGACCAGGTATTTTAATGATGCTCTTTCTCACTGAAGCAGGTTTTACAAAGAAGGGCAGCTGATTTTACAGACTGGAGCATCTTTGCTGCCTGAAGAGCTTTGTCTCTTTGGCCAATCTGGCCCATCACACACTGCTCAGGATGCATCATTGAGGTAAAAATAGTAAGTTATTGAAACACAGACCACATCAAACCACATAATGCCTGTATTTATTGGGTCCCTTTGTTATTCTGAATTGGAGGGAGCAAAACAATGTGGTTTTTTTTCTGGAAGAAATGAGTGGTTATCCAGTGATTCCAGCAGAGGAGAGCCAGCATGGGATGAGAGGTGCCATAATTCTAACAGGATGAAGAGTAACTCTGCAATCTGACTTTCAGAATTTTAATTCTGCTAATTAAAAGCCCCTTTTATACCATGTGTGTTCCTCTGATCAACATGACTGGTATAAGTGATGGAGAGATTTTGCAACACCACAATGGAAATGCTGATGGGGAACATGGAAAAAAAATCAGGTAAAGCTCTGGTTAAACCCAAAAGTTACATTAAATAAATCTGTGGAATAACTTTCATCCAGAAGGCTGAAAGTACAGTTGAATGAAGGTTATCCCTTCAGCTTTAACCTCCAGAGTCTCATACCAAGTGGAATTGGTTTAATCAGAGCAATATCCTGTGCTGTTCCCTCTGGGAGGAGCAGAATAAAGCTGTGGCAGATCAGCTGTGCTTCAGATGGAGGATTTTAAGGGGAAAAACCCCAGAATTAAGCTCTTCTGAAACAGCTCTGGCTGTGGAAGACATGCTGAGTTTCTCTTTGTTTAACCTTTATTTAACCCTAGTATTTTCACAATAGGACAACAACTCCAAAGGAGTTTTGCGTGGAAAATTGATTTTTTTTGTGTTTTATTTCCCCTCCTAAGATCTCCTAAGTGGTGTAACATTATCATGGTGCAGAGAAAATGCAAGAGTTATTTCCATCCATCCATCCATCCATCCATCCATCCATCCATCCATCCATCCATCCATCCATCCATCTTTGTCTGGTGTCCCTGGGATAGAACTGGTGTGACCTTTGGGTCTGGTGTCGTTCCATTCTACAACTTGGGGGTTGAGGAAAGGAGAAGAAGTGATCTGGGGAGTTTGCAGAGCAGTTGTAAGGCCAGGAAAGCAACCCTGGCTTTTGGGGCTTTGGGGAAGTTTTCTATCACACATCTTGTTATGTACCCTGGAACTGCCCCAGGCTTCTCCAGAGGGCCGAGCTGCTCTGGAAATCTCTCTGAGAAACCCTTCTCAGCACTTAGGCAGGATTTTCCTCAGAAATTGTTCAGGGAATTCACCTTTTCCACACAATCTCTGTGCTCAGGCTGGAGAGCTTTGTGTTTCTTTGTCTTTTCCCTGAGTCTTTGTCCATGTCCTCGTGAGCTAAGTGGCAGCACTGGGCTTCTGGAGAACAGAAACTGGGGCAAACTTTTTTCAGGGGTGCTCAGCTCTTGTAAATGTGTTCTCAAAAACATCCTCAGAAAGTGCCTCAAAATTTGAAGGACCCTGTGGTCACACCTGGGGGGAGGGGGGCAGAGACTTTGCAGGTGAGACCCAGCTCTGCTCCCAGGTAACGTGTGCCGTCCTTCTCTGGGAACAGCCAGGAGAGGCTTCCCCACTTTTGGGGAAGTTTTTCTCCAAGAGGAAATGTGTGCATGGACAGGGAGGAGCCAGTGTGGCTCCTGAGGAATCCTCCAGGCTAGAATGTGTGCGAAGTCCATGTAGGAATAGAAAAAACCTGCTAGTTTTCAGCAATATGCAATTGCCAGCAACTGGAAGGTGCATTTACTCCCCTTGGCACACAGAAGAGAAGAGACAAAGATTCCTATTCCTGCTCCCAGTGAAAAGGCAGAGTGACCTCCCAATGTGCCAGTGGAGCATCTCAGCACGGACATTCCACATGTCCATGTGGGTGTGCTGCCCTTCTGGGGCAGTTCCCCAAGGCACAGGACTGGACAGGCAGCTGGACACGTGCAGGAATGTCCATGGAGAGCATCCAAACCCTGCATGGTCTGCAGACACAAACCCCCTGTGCTCCAGCTTTGTTCTCCTCCAGCAGCTGTTCCTCTGCGGGCAATCCAGGGTCCCTGAGCTTACTCTCCTTTGCCTGCCCTTAGCACACAGTGCTGGTTTAGATTTAAGACTGACATTGGCTAATTAACATGGTGATTTAATTGGAGATCAGATTTTCCCTTTCCTTTCTGAAGCCTATCTAGTCCAAATGCTGGATCATGCTATCTTACAAAGATTTCTTTTTAGGCCAGGTTTCTTCTTGGCCCCCACACAACCAGCTACCTGAATTTTCCAGCATTCTGTTTATTTTTCTGATTTCAGTGATCCAAAACATTTGTCTTGAATGTAGCTGAATCTAACAATGAATTAAAGAAAATTTAAATATTTCCTAAATTTCTAAAGAATCATTTGATATTCCAGGTAGACCTGTCTGATTCTCCTTATGAAGCACAGTTTGAATCCATCTTTTTCAAATGATTCAAGTGTTTAGCTAAGTAAGACTGTAAATATTTAAAGGTGAGTGTTCTGCCCAGTGCTGCCTTGCAGGTTTAAAGATGGAGTTGTTCCCTCAGCTGTTTCAAGAAGCTAAACAAAGCTTGAGCTTCAAGGTGGTTTTTGCATTTGATTTTTAAAAACTAGATGCTGAAATAGTGAAAGACTATTTTTGAGAGGGTTTTTTCCTTGTTCAAAGGAGAATTTATTTTTCTGCTGATGTATTTTCTTTTTTTTTTTCTTTCTTTTTTTCTTGAAACAGATCTTTAAAGAAGAGAAGCATGGTTGTTTGGTGGAAACAATGCTGGGCAAGTACTGCACAGGCACTAGGCTCTACCGCAAATTCAGTCTGCCCAGTCCTGTTCTCTTGCAGGATGCAGAAAACAAGAGGTACTAAAAACTTCTTGTCAGCTGAACAAGCCAAAATCTCAATTTAGATGGGAGACAGACTTGTGGAGCCTTCCTTTTGTGGTTGTGCCTTATGGTGAGGCCACACCTTTGGACCTGCAATTCTTAGCAGGCTTCTGGATACTTTGGAGAGGTTTCTTGGGTGAAGGGCACAAGAGCCCAAGAAAGGAAAAAAAAAAAAAATTAGGTGTAAAGGCAGGGGAAGATGTGGCCAGAGTTAGGCATGTGCCCAGAGGCACCAACTCCATGGATCAGATCAGATCACAGAATATTCTGATGGTGCAGAAGAGCAGGAAAATGCCCTGTCTGACCAGACAAGAAAGATGACACACAGAGGAAAAATCTGGAAAATATTCCTCCTTTGTCTGGGCATGGCAAGAGCTGCCAGTGTCTGTTCCAGTGCAGCTCAGCACATTCCTCTTGTCTCGGTCACTTTGCTCCTGGACCTTTGCTGTGGCTAGAGCCTCATCCATCCGGGAGCAGAGGGAATCTCAGGGGTGCAGAGGGCCATGGCAAAGAGGGTGTTTGGAAAAGCTCTTCAGGAAAAGGATGCAGGCACCCAGTGTAAGAGGGAATAGAATTCATAGGGAAAGCAGTTTGGCACTGGGGACCATGTGCACTCCTCACGTGGAGGTGTCAAAGCTTCCCTGGAAAGGCTCTCAGCAGCCTGACCCAGCTGTGAGGTGTTCAGAAACATCCCACTGGTGCCCACCAAGGCCTCCTGCTCATTCAGGAGGTCCCACTAGCCATGATGTTTCCATGGATGTCACTTCGTGCCTCTGTGATCGAGGAGAACGACCCTGATCATGGTTTTGGATGTTTCCTCCAGGGAAAGCCGCTGCACACATGGGATTTATTGAGGTTCCTGCCAGAGCTGCAGCCTTCCATTGATCCCATTTGTAGAGAGGAGTTTTTGGAGTACCTGTTCCAGCAGGATGCTCAGGATGGCAGCTGCCAGCCTGGGACGTGAGCAGGTGAGGGATAAGGAAGACATGCTCCTGCAGTGCTTCAAAGGCAGTTTGATTTTTATTGATCATGAACCTGCTGCCTTGAACTTTTATGAGTCCATTAGAAGCACAGGGTGAGTTCAGGCTTTGAAGGCAAGTCATCTGGTAAAAATGCCTGTGAGACTAAGGCACAGTAAATAATCCTGCAGCAAAGCATATTATTAATTTTGCTGTCCCTGGTGCTCTTTTTTAAAACATTTCTTAAATGGAAACATTTTGTCTCCTGGAGGTTTTGTCTCAGCTGAAATGCAATTTTTTGCTATTTTATGATTTAGGCATATCAACATTGATGAATTTTAATAGACAGACCAAATAAAATTAAAAGTATGTTTGTGGGTGCAGCTGATACTTTCAGGAAAAGAAAGATTTTATAGGGTGCTGTGATAAATAATGCAGATGGGTATTTAAGTTAATACACCCCAGATACTAAGATGGATGGAAGTACCTTTAAAGGGTGAATTTAAGAACTAATGAATGTGTTCACAGGTAACATGGGGTGGCCTCAGCTGGGGCTTCCTCACCCCTGCCCATGGCCCCAGGCTGCCATTCAGGCTCAGCCATGAAGCTCCAGGCCCAGTTCAAGTTTGATCCCCGGGATGCAGATTGAGACCCCAAGATTCCTGGGTTTCTGGGAAATGGTTGGAGAGAAAGAAGGGTTATGAAGCCCAGTTGTGGCACTGTCAAACCCCTTCCCTGGCACTGCTGGCTGATTTCCCACGTTGCTCCCAAAGCGGCTCCTGGGCGGATTCCTGGTGCTGGGCTGGGGGTGGGCTGGTGGATAAGGCCCTTTGTGTTTGGGGTGCTCAGGATGTGGTGGCTGAGGGATCCTGACTGAGCTCTGGCTCAGTTAAAGTGGAGAGGAAGTTGGCGAGAGTGAGCAAAGTCTGGAGAACTTTCATAACCAAAGAAAAATAGAAAACCAGCTTAGTTTATGCACAGCTTTTGAAGTTTTTTGAACCAAGAATGTTTTCAATGGATATGGGAGATCCTGGGTCCTGTAACTACAGTCGTGCTTCTCTAAACTATATTTTGTAGACTTTACTCTGTAGTCTTAGTTTTAAGTTGTGTTTTATGGGGAAAAGGCTTCTGGATCCTGGAGGAAAGAAGCACATCCTCTAGCTGGGAAAGGTCTCTGGGAGGGATTAAGGGAATGAGCTGTTCCTTCCTGGCCACAGGCAACACAGCGAGAAGCTGTGCGTTTAATTTCCAATAGGAAACTCCAGTGCCTGTCTCTGATGGAAGCAAAGCATGGGTCTGAGGGCGTGGTATCTCTGAGGTTTTTATGAATAGGTTGGACCAGCATCTGTCAAATTATTTGGGTCAAATTGATCATGGCTTGGGGTTGTGGGAGGGAGCACGTCGAGACTCCTTGGAGCTGAGTGTCGCTGAGGGAATAAGCACCATTCCCTGTCCTTGGGCGTCTTTTCCTCACTTCCAACCAGGGCAGCTCTTGCCAGCTCCTTGCTCTCCTCCATGCATAAAAAAAGTTTGGCAAATTCCACCCATCTTGGGTATTTTATTTCATCTGTTCTTGCCCCTCATCAGAAACCCTTTTATTAGCAACCGCAGGCCCTACGATAGGACATTTCCCTATGATTATGGCTGCAATAGCATAAACCTCCTGGCTTCTAAATGCTTTTTTTTTTTTAAATTTTAAAGTGCACAATGAGTTTTTTAAACACTTGAACCAAACCATGGGAATTCATGGGTATGGAGTTCATAGAGAACTCATGCTCCACAACTCCCTGACAGGAGGGTGCAGCCAAATGGAGGTTGGGATCTCCCAGGGAACGGGGACAGGATGAGAGGAAAGGGTCTCAAACTGTGCCAGGGATGGTCAGGTTGGACATTGAGAGGAAATTTTTCATGGAAATGGTGGTCAGGCCTTGGAAGGGGCTGCCCAGGGAGGTACTGGAGTCCCCATCCCTGGAGGTGTCCAAGGAAGGCCTGGGTGTGGCTCTGGGCTCTGCGCTGGTGACAAGGTGGAGATCAGGCACAGCTTGGACTCGATGAGCTGGAGGACTTTTCCAACCTTAATGATTTTATGGTTCTGTGACTCCCTCACCCTAGGCAAGCCCCAAGGATCTTTGCAGAGAACAGAAGAGGCAGTGAACTTCAGAGCCCCCAGCCTGGGGGCTGCATCTGCTTTGAGGGAATTAGCAAAAACCTGGATGCTCAGGTAAGCTTCGTAGATCTGAGCACCCTCAGCTTAGCATAAAACTGTTCACTTAAGGGGAAATGTACCTAGGAGAAAGTTGTTCATCCCTTTGGATGAAAGAAGTTCATCCCGTTGCTTTGGGGAAGGCAGAGCAGGAGTGGTTTGGGGAAGGCAGAGAAAGGATAGTGTGGGGAAGGCAGAACAGGAATGTTGTACGTGCACTGCAGCCTGTGCAGGAATCCTGTGATTGCAGCAGCTCTGGGCTGATGGGGAAAACATCTGGGGCTGGCCAGTTCCACCCTACAGCTCACCCATGATGTGTTGGGTTGGCTGTGTTGACGAGGGAGGTTATAAAATAGGGGTTCTCCCCTGGACTCTTCTGGCTGAGGGCACTTCGGTCATGGAGTCACATGTGAGCATCTGTGGGTAAAATGAGTAGGAGAAACTTCCTCTAAAGCTGGCAGCATCCAGCCCTCAGCAGAGAGGCTGGGCTCTCTAAAGCTTATCCTAGAAAACCCATTTTTAAGTCTGCATGCATTATTTTAAGGGGAAAAAAACTATAAAGGAAAGGGAGTGGAGGAAAGCCAGAAACAGAAGTGTGTCTCTTGGAGCTTGAGTCTGTGGAAAAATAAAGGGAAAGAGAGAAAGAAATAAATTACTCTGAAGGGGTACAGGTGGAAGCATTGACACAAGTGTGCTTTGGTTTCAGCAGGGCTGTAATTTGAGCAAAGAACAGAGCTGGGAAAGTTGGACTAACCCTGAAGTTTGGAAGAGCAGCACCTTCCTGTGACTGCTTATGCTTATTGTCAAAGTAGACCCAAGACAAGCTGACTTTCCTCAGCTGACTTCCCTCCCAAACAGTGCTGGAATTGAGCTTTTCTGGCCATGCATAATTTCTCTTTTTTGGCTATTTGTATGGTACTTTAATTTCCTTTCTTTCCCTGGAGAGGGAAGCAGTGAAAGGCTGTGAAATACAATACAGCTTTGAGCTGAACTGATGATCCCAACATGGATTGTAATGATTCAAGCACTAGCAATTAATTTTATACAATTAACCCATTTAGTTAATTATTCAGAGCAAAATTAGAACATGACTTTGCTGTCTGTTCACTGACACAATTTCTCAGTTACCAGCCAGAGCTTTGTACGTGCTCAGATGTGAAATCTCAGCCTTGGCCACCGGGCAGATTCGACCTGGCACGGGCTGAGCACCTGAGTCAGCAGCCCTTTGGGGCTGACGTGCTAAATACAGAAAAAACTGACTGCAGAGGGTTTGCTCTCCATGTGCAGCTGTGTGTTTGCCCCAGCTGCACCCAGGGAGGGGTGGGTTAGGGTTAGGCTTAGGCTTAGGGTTAGGCTTAGGGTTAGAGATGCCCAGCGCAATCCTTCCTGGATCCCATCACGGCTCTGCCTTTCTTGGTGTTGTGGCCTGGACTCTGCTCTCAGCTGCTGCTTGCCAGTGACACAGGTGTCCTCACATCCAAAAATCCTGCTGGATAGCTCAGGAGGGAAGGGATATGTGTAAGCCATGCAAGAAGAGCTTTAATCCTGGTTTTCTGCTTTAATCCTGGTTTTCTGCACTGCAGTTCATCACCTCACTGCTGGGAATCAGCCTTTAACAGGGGAAAACCACCCTCCTTTTGTGTCAGTGGGCAGGAGCCTCTGCTCCACAGGCCCCACTCTCCTCAGCAGCATTTCCTACCACAATCATGAAACTTGGAGTGGGTCCCGAAGGAACCGAAAGAAAGAACTCTTGTCACTTCTCACTGGAGACTTGCTTTCATCTCCTGGGAGGCCTCCTCTAAAGCAGGCAGTGGCTAAAACAAAAAACAAGCTCTAGTGTCTTCTTGGTGCTCTGTTAAATCCATTTCACTGAAGAAACTGAATTTTATAATGAAATGATCCCTCACATTCCCTCAAGCAGTGGCTGCAGGAGGAGTGCGTGGCTGAGCTGGAGCCCCTCATCCATTTGCACATCTAAGTGTCCATGAGATTAGAAACTCAGCCATTCTCTCCCATGCAAACCTTGAGCCCATTGGAAAATTCATTACTTTCAAATACAGACTAGGAAATAATAAAACTTCCTTCCATCCCAAGTTGCTCCTCTTCTTTTTCATTTTGAAGGGGATGCTCAGTTGTGGGCCCTCAGAGCCCCTTGCTGGACTTTAGAGCAGTTCACTGAAATGAACCATTTACAGTTGGATTCAAAAGAGAATACTTTGATTACTGAGATAATGAGGAGAATGCTGAACCTTTATCACTGTTGACTGGACCAGGAATTGAGAGGAAATTATTCAACCAGCCTTGGTCTTGAAAAGGATCTCCTTCTCCAGGAGCATTTTGATCAGAGGAAGGCAATGGTGGGTCCTTTGTGACCCTGCTTGTATATTTAGGTCATTTTAACAGATGTGACAATTGCAGAATTGAGTAAATTTTATGCTTCCTAGAGATCTTAATCTGGAGTCATAAGATGGCCAATATTGCTGGAAATCAACCACAGCTTGTTCATGCTGGTGTAGAAAAGGGGAATTTGGTATTTCCCTCAGAAATCCGGAGGATGATTAATCCACCACTGGTAACCAGCACGTGGCACAAATGGAATTAAACCCTGGATTTTGAACAGGCTATTTATTCAGTGATGCTGGAATGCCAACATCTGTACATCTGCACATCTACTGCAGCCTTAAGACGGGCAAGACTTCACAGGTTTGGAGTGAGATCACGGTTGGAGAGAATGAATTTAGTCTAAATTTAGCCTTGAAAGTCTTGTCTAAACGGGGCAGGTACCACACATCACGAACATCTGTCAGTGTGTGGGGTGACTCAACTGGGAGCACATCCATCCCTTATCTACAGCCCAGGGATGGAGCCTGGCTGACCAACCTGGTGAACTTTGGCACTGATAAGGTTTGGAGGTGACTCACAGCCACAGCGTTTGCTGAGTACATGTCTTCCACGTGTTTGGTATCTCCAGGTGCCACTTCTGCTGTCAGGGAGTTGATCTGAGGTCTCTGCACAGCCTCTCTCAGGCAGTGGTTACAGAGCTGCACTTTTATTGATTTAAGGCAGCCTGGAATAACTAAACTTGGCTTGCTGGAACGAAAACAGCTGTTTTGACCAGGCCTTGAACTTCTCCTCTTTCTCCCTGCAGAAATCCCTCTCTCTGTCTGTGGGGCTCCTCCAGGTGAAGAGCTCAATGCTTTAATTCCAGACTGGTGGAAGCTTTGTGCTTTTTGCCTCTCAGGCCAGGGGACATGCAGGGAAGCAGCTGGCTTGGGATGGTTCTGTTTGAAACTGCAGGAAGAAAGGGGAAAGGGACAGTAGGAAAAGTGCATGTTGAATATCCAGGGAGATGCTGGGATTGCATTGCCCATGTGTCTGGGAAACAGGGACACAGATTTTTCTCATTTCACATGTGGGCTGGAACTCCAAAGCCAGGCTCAACATCTGACTCCTGAGCTCTTCCTTTTCTGTGGGCTCAGGGTGACTCTGTGGTGGGCTAAATGAACTCTCTCTTCTCCCTACCACTTCAGCTGCTTTTTAATTAACTTTCTCAGCAGGAAACACTGCTCAAGCCACACAGCTAGCCCCAGGTGCTTTGTGTTTAATGGTTTCAAGTGCAGACACATTAATTATTAATAATGAATTTATAGCTAATTAATGATTCCCTGCTGCTCTGACCCTTCCTCATAGCAGCTGTGGCCAGTGGAGAGTGTCCCTCCAGCACTCTGGGATGATGCTCCTGTGGGATGCTGTAGGGAAGCCCCACATGCAGCTCACGCCACCAGCTCGGTCCCATTCTATGGCTCTGCATTCCCAGCATGTGGGTCACACCTCTGGTGGCTCCCTGGATGAGTGTTGTAGGTGGAGTCTGCAATCACAGGCTAGAAACAAAAATGGAATGAGTTTCATGGGGAAAAATACAAAGTTTCAGGTATTTTTGATGGGGCTGTGAGAGTGAGGGAAGGTCCTTTTTCAATCTGATGGGGCGCAGGGACTGTCTCATTTGACTCTGCAAACCACATGTTGCCCTGGTAGCTGGGAAACCAAGCCATTGAATTACCACCAAATCAATAAATCTTTGTAAGGTTGGTACAGCTTGGGTTTCTATAGTGATTGTATTTTTTATAGGGTTGGGACAGGTTTTCCTCTGTTCTCAGACCCCAAAGCTCCTGCACCTGTACAAGAAAAACAGCTTGTTTGTGTAGCCCTGCTCTAGAGCACATTGAAGCAGCCTCAGCAGTTTGAAGCTTTTTGGGTTTTTTCTTTTGCTTTGTGTGCTTTTTTAAGCCAGGTTGAGTGGGTTGGGCTCCTCTGTCCTGGTAGTTACAGAAAATAAAAGTAAAATCTATTTCTGGATCTATTCAAATCAGCTCCTCTTGCACCAGTTTGTTTTGGTCCATAATTATATTTAAGTACTTGCTTTAAAATTAACCCAAAACCACAAATAAAGCAGACTCCATAACTTCTACCTTCAGCTGGGGGGAGGGGGAGTAGAATTCCCCAAATAAAACAGAAACTTAAAGTATACCAGTTTGAAACACTGAAGTGCATTTCCAGCTCCCAAATTCCCTCTTCTGTGTATGTTATTAAGGTACTTAATTTGATGAGCACTGAAAAATAGTTTCCTCCTTCTATGTGCTGCATATTTCATGAAATTTTGTGTTTCTTTTGTCTGAACTCTTCTGTGTAAAGTTAGGGATGTCAGGGAAATATTAAATGGCAAATGGTGCTTGACCTCAAATTTTTCTAGGAGAGGAAGTTGATTTATTTGTCTGAAGTTATTATTAGCCTAGCTGGAAATATTTAATGAGAAATTGTGGATTTTTTTAAAAAAAATCCTCTTCCAATGATAAGAAATAATTGGAAATTTCTCATGTTCCTTGTGCCTGTTTCAGCATTTTTCTTGCTTCTCTATCCCCCATCATTTTACCCTTTGGATTAATTGGCAAAATCACTCTGAGGAAACAGAACATGTCAGCACTATGGTAGAAAAATGTGGTTTCATTAAGAAAAAACCCAAACTTCTATTTTGCAACAAGACAATCCTAAAACTGTTACATGCGATGGAAAATTTCTAGAAGGAAACCTGCAATTTTCCTCCCTGCTGTTTTTTTAATTATAACTTTGAAGTTGAACGAGACTTTAAATTATTTGTACATAATTTTATAATTACTTGTTTCCAGAGCTCTCTAAAATCCCAGGAAGAGGAAAGTAGAGATACAGCACTGACCAATCTGCAAAATTGAGTTTTGATGTTGGCTTTAGGCATGGTTTAGCTGTACTGGATTGAAGTTCTGCTTGTGGGTGTAAAATGTAAAATCATCTATCAGTACAAATATTTTTTGACCTGGGTTGCATCAATTCTTGGTCAGATTTGCATCCATCCAGCTTGTTAAATAAATACAGGTGAGAAGCTTAACCCTGCCCTGAGTTACAGAAGGAAAGGTGACAGGTAAATAAAGGAGGTTGTAGTTCACATTGGTTTGCTGCTTTCCCATGACAGATTTGAGGTCATATTAAGGAGCATTTTAACACCTGCTGGCACCTAGGGTTAGTCCATATTTGTGGCTTTTATTCAAATACATGTTGAACAGTGAAGCAAATCTCTCTGTTTCACTTTTCTAGGGGCAGGCAGATCTTAGTGCTCCATAAATTTCTGTGCCTGTGAGTCAGGCATAGTCAGATACAGCAGGAATGTTACACACTACTTGATAATCATTGTTTCATTAAGAAAAAAGTTAATCCTTCATCTGTTTGTTTCTTTGGGGTTTTCTTTAGATTTCCTGGGATTTTGCATGTTTTCCTTAGTGTCAGAGTTCTGGGTTATGTTTTAAAAAGTTTGTATCTTCTGAGAGCATTTGAAAAGAAACCACATCCTGTTTTCTCTTCTTTCTTATCCATCAGAAATACAAGTTGGGCTGTTCCCAACTGCTTTTTGGATTCTGTAGAGCTGTTCAACACAGATTTCCTATTGCAGGGCATGCAGCTCCCTCCTCTCTGCTTTTGGTTTTCATTCAGCACAAGGCAGTTGTGGAAACAAACCCTTTTATCTAGAATCTTCAGAAGTGGCGTCTTCACTTTCAGATTTGGAAGAAAAGCTAGAAAAATTTTGAAGACTGCAGTTGAAGAAAGAAGGAGGGCATCCAGGATGATCCTAACCAAAGAAATCCATAATGGAGAAGGGAGACGTGATGTTGAGCTGCCCACACCCAAAAGAATTCAGGAAAATATGTCAGTTCTGAAGGACTCATGGCTAAAGCAGACAGGGTTTTGGTATAAACCCACCTGGTTACCTGCCCTTGGGAGAGGGAGCCACTGGGAATCCCGCTGACCAGAGCAGGTTTTGGGAAAGCTGTCTTGGCGATGACTGGGAGTCTGGGAACCATCCTGCCTTCCAGTCTGACCAGCTGGGTGTCCAGTTCTCAGAAGAGAGCCGGAACTGGGCCAGTCAGGGTGTCCAGCTGCCAGAAGAGAACTCGTGGTGGTGTCTGAAAATAATTGTGTGGTCTTGTTCCCATATGGCTTTCCAACACCAGGGATCAGAGAGCCCCTGGAATTTTGGTGCAGGGAGCTTTGTATGGATTTGGACAATGAAGGTATATGACAGTACAGGGAGCTTTGGAAGAAAGGCTTTTGGACTTGGAAGGTGTGTGACCAGTCACTATCCATGTAGGTGTGACAGATGTTTCATGTCCCACGGGCCTTTTCCATGCTTTCCCATCCAGACCACCTTGCAGATTTGAGGATTTTCCAGGCTGAGCCAGGAAAGACCACTCAGGGGTGGGATCTTTTGACCTTTCCTCATTTGCATTTTCAGCATCCCAGAAGCCACTTTGAGTCACTGTATAAATCCAGGAAAGGTTGGATAATGCAGAGCTGAGGAGGTGCCATTGGGACAGCTGGACAATCCCGTCTGGATTAACAGCTGAATGTCTCAGAAGCACTGGAGTTCTTCCCTCAGCACACACAGCTCATGGAGTACATGAATCAAATCACATAATTAGACAGGTCTGCAGGCTCCATTGCTCTGGCCACTGAGAAATTGGGTCATCCTCCTGATATTCATGGTATCTCTTCCAGCACAATGGGAGAAGTTGGTATCTGCAGCTGGAGGATGGGAGTTGTGGGGTAAATCTCCTCAAGGGTGAGTGTGGTCCTGCAGCTCATCATTCTACCCCCAACCAACACTGTGAAAGGGAGTTCAGGGCTTCAGCTGCTCAGTCTCATTGAGAAAAATTACTGACCATGAATTCCACTCAGAGCAGTCTGGGTCTGCAAATACTTTTACTATAAATATTGGGGTGTTTCCATATGTCTCCATGCTTTCATGCTTGACCTTTACAATGAAGGACTGAATTGAAAAGATCCTTTTAAAATAATTACTAATAGTCAACTAGACCTATGTTCATAAAAATCTTAGCTCTACAAATAATTGCAATGAAAGATAAACTAATTGGTATCTGCTGGTTATAGAAGCACCAAAAAATGAAGTTTTTTCTCTTCTCTGAGAGGGTAAAAATGAGTAGAAATAGGTTTGACCTGTAAGAGTACCTTCTTAAGGAGCTGAGGCTGTTTCAGATGTATGATGATAAAAGCAGACAACCCAGAATGCTGGTGGGTTTGGAAAGTAAAAGTCATGGAAAGGTGACTTTCCTCCTCCCATGCTTCCAGTCCTGAAAGGAAGGTGAATGTCTGGTCCAGGAGGTGCAAAAACCTGTGCTGCACTTGTCATGTAGGACTGGCAGTGCAGTGGTCCCATTCCAGAGCTGGAAGTACAAATTTCTTTCCATATTGCTCTTCGTAAGTATGTAAATGCTCTTTTGCTTTGGTTGGTTCATATTCTATAACTTTGCCTTCAGGCTCCCTATTTCAAACTGTTTCTAACTGACGAGAGAACCCAAAGATGGTTCATCCATTTACTAACTTCCTTCCCCAGCCACTGTAGTGTCAGAAATGGGGAGCTGTTGATGGTTGAAATCCATATTTGGCTGTTAATTTTTGAGCCAAACTCTTCATTAATGCGTTTAATGAGTTGTCACTTGCTGGTGTGTGTATTTGAGTGTGCTCCATGCTCAGATTGGAGGTTAAAATCCTACTTGTCAGAGATCACAGCCAAAAAAACCTCTAAAAACCCACAGTGATTCAACATATCATAGAATCCAGACTAGTTTGAATTGGAAAGGATCTAAAAACTCATTTAATGCCAGCCCCTGCCATGGGCAGGGATACATCCCACTAGCCCAGGTTGCTCCAAGCCCCGTCCAGCCTGGCCTTGGACACTTCCAGGGATCCAGGGGCAGCCACAGCTTCTCTGGGCAGCCTGTGCCAGGGCCTCCCCACCCTCACAGGGAAACAATTCCTTCCCAATAGCCCATCTGACCCTGCCCTGTGACAGTGGGAAGCCATTCCTCTTGTCCTGTCACTAAGGTCTCCCTGGAGTCTTCTCTTCTCCAGACTCGACACCCCCAGTTCTCCAGCCTAGCTCCAGCACAGAAGGACTCCAGCCCTCAGATCATACCTTGATTTTGAAAAGTTCTCAATCTGGTTTTTAATCTGAAGTTACCAGGAGGGCAGCAGCCCAAACACCACACCACAGCATAACTTCTGTTTCAGAGTTCAGCCTCAGTGAAGGTTTTTAAAGACCTTTCTTCTAAAGGGACCTTCTTCTTACTGGAAAAGATTTGCATGAACTGCGGCAGTTCCCAACAATTATCCTCCACTTGCAGACAGTGGTTTTCCCCTTCTCCTTGACAACACGTCAGCCAAGGTGTATCCATATCCCCACCATGGTATTTACAGCAAACTTCCAGGAGTTTGGGGTGACACTCGAGGATTGTGACATCAGTATCTTACGTGAGGTTGAGCTCATGTGGTGACACTCATGCGCAAGACTTTTTCTCCTGTGACAAGTGTTTGCAAAATAGGGAGAAAAGAGTGGAACTCCATGTTCCCAGCAAAGACTGTTCCTGTGCTGCCCGTACGAGGGGATGAGCAGTTTGGAGATTCCCGTTCCCAGTGGGAGAGGTAGGGGATCAGCACATCTCCTCTTGGTAACTTCCACTGAGCCAGTGCCAAAGGCTTCATGTTGATTGATGCACCAAAAGCACCACTTCAGCTGCATCAGCCTTCGGGGCACGATTCTCTGAAGCATGGAAAATTTCCAGGATGCATCCAGGCTCACAGCACAGCGGCTCCTGCTGTGGCCAGCTGGGCCATAGGGTGACTACCTGGGAGACGAGCTCAGCCATGCCCCAGGTGTCCAGCAGGCTTGTCCTTGGGACATGCTTTACCTTGGTGATCTCTCAAACACAAGGTAAAGGAGATTTTTCTGGGAAGTGTCACCCACCAAATAATCTTTGTAACATGTCTTGGTGTTCCCTTTTCCAGGAAATATATGGTAATTTCCACTTTAAAGGTCCTGTAGGAAGCTGATCTGAAGATTTGTGTCAAAAACAGCTCTCCAGGTGAGTCTCCCAATGTCCCATGCTAGTCTGTGGCTCTTTCCACAAGATCCATCTAGGATGCCCTCCTGGAGGCCTCTCTGTTTGTTAGACATGGATGCTGTGACATGGACCATATATAAGTCTGATTTCCAGAGTTGTGGAATAACAGAATATCCTGAGAGGGAAGGGACCCACCAGGACCATGGATCCAGCTCCTGGCCCTGCCCAGGCATCCCAACAATCCCACCCTGTGCATCCCTGGCAGTGTTGTCCAAACCCTCCTGGAGCTCTGGCAGCCTTGGGTACCCAGTTTATGATACTTGGGAATGGGGCTGTGATCCAGCCTCATCCCTAATGGGCCTCAGCTGGGGAAAACAGGTGACGAGCATAGACTGTAATGAAGAGCACACAGGTGCAGTGCATGAACTATAAGGGATAAAAAGGTTGGGCTTGAGAGCAGGGGAGACAGATGCTAGCAGATGCTTGCGGCTGTTGGAGGATCATGATGGTCCTCTGTCTGAGCAGACAGCCTGAAGCCTTCCGACAAGGTATGGTGCTACTCTAGATTATTATGTGTCATGGCTGTCTTAAATGGGGACTGTGTTGTGGAGTGTGCTGCAACACAGCACCCTCTGGGGAAGAACCTTTCCCTGAGCTCCAACCCTAAGCCTCCCTGGTATAACTCCAGCCATTCACTGGGTCCTGTCCCTGTCCCAGGGAGATTGGGGCTGTCCCTCGGGAGGAGCTGCAGCCTCCAGTGAGCTCAGCCCTGTCTCCTCTCTCCAGGCTGGTTGGTGTTGGTGACACTGCTGTTCCCTCTCCCTCACCATGATGCTCCCTGCCCAGCTAAGACTGACAGCCCCCACACTCCTGACCCCTCTCCCCACATAGCATGTTAAAGGGTGACTGAAAACAGCTGTTTTCTCCTTTCTCTGGGAGTCAGGAAGGCTTGGAACACCCAGGCAGCCTGGGAAGTGCCCCTGTGGGTGTGCAGGCACAGAGCAGTGCTTGGCATAGCAGTGATCGTGCACTGGCAGTGTGTGCAAGGTTCAGGCATCTTGCATCAGCTCCTTGGCTGCCTAAAAAAACCCTCTCCATGGAATTCAGGGGTTCCCCTTTTTCCTAGTCACTGCTCTCACACAGCCAGTCTGTCCAGGAACTGTTTATATTTCCCCGAATAATAACAATACTGTCTTAAACTCCTGTTTGAAGAGAGCAAGGATGATGAATTGCGCTTCCGCTCTTCTTCTAAAATCTGCATCAGCTGGGTGATTTTGGGAAACTTTCTTTTGCCTGTCCCACGGTCCCAGACACAGGAAATGGGCAGGTATTTGGTGTTGCTTCCCATAACCTGCTGGATGAAGAGAATATGTTAACTCTGTACAATGGCAAACCATGGATATAATACAGTGGGAGGGCTGGGGGACCTCAAACCCTGTTGATCATCTAGCGATTTCCTTTCAGAGGGCTGGTTGGCTCCTTTATATCCAGATTCACAGTGGGGGTTATTTAAAAACTGGTCCTAACTTGTGTTAAGAAACAAGGAAGATTTTCATAATAAAACCAGCCTATTCTGATTCTTTCTATATAAAGTATTAGAAAAATTTAAGTGACACAGCCTTGGTCAAACATTAATCTATTTGTCAAGCACCAGCAAACAGATAGGTACAAAAACTGTTCAAAAGGTCCAAATCACTTGCATTTCCCTACACTGACTGCTCTGGTTCAGGGCAGAGCCAGTGGAAATGGCTTATTGCACTTTTACTGGTGTGTAGAACTTGCTGTGCAAGTTCAACACTTGATTATATGAATAACTTGATTGAAATGCAGATATTAGGGAAGGAGAGCTTTTAATGCCTCCAGGAACAACCTTATCCACTGACCTTACTAGGTCATATGAAGGGAGAGATTTGGAGTTTATGAAACCCTTCCATGTATCTTATCAGAGTCTCGGAAAAGCCAAGTAAGTGCAATCGCCGGGTTCAGAACAACGAGTTCATCAACAAGGAAACACTTCCAGCACTTTATAAAAAGGATCTGAGTGGGAAGGCAGAGTGAGGGGTGTGATACAAACCAGTTCAGTGAATAGCTTGTTCTCTTGAGTAACTTGAGCTTGATAACAGCCCCATGAGGGCTTGTGAGCTGCAGTGGAGCTGGAATCAAGTTTCATCAAGTTCTTCTGGTCAGTCTGTTCAGAGCCTACAACCTCAGTCAAGGGAGCTTTTCCTAGCAAAGAAAAAGGATGCGAGAGTTTCTGGGCCTCCACGATACTTGTGGGTCTAGTGTGGGCAGCCCCTCACAAAATGTGTCTGCAGCGGGTGAGGGACCTCAGTGAGTGCAAAACACTTTTCCAACACCTGCTGGAGCCAACCTGATGTCTCAGACACCCATGTCACTCTTTGGGATAGATTTCTCCAGGCTTTTGCTTCTGTTGTCAAAAATGCCTCTGCTGTTAGTTGCTGAGGTGGATCATATGGACTTTCCACACGGACATTGCTGCAGGAGCCCAGTGACTGCAATTCCCTCCCTCTCGTGCTGCTGTCAGGGATCTACATACAGGTGCCAGAGTTTAGCATGGTGTGCAGAAAATAAGGATTCCTCAAGCATTGAACCAAAATATTTCCTTTTCTCTTCATGGATTTAGCTATTGCAAAGCCAATGTCTATTAGCAAATCTTGAGGGCTAAAGGAGAAGAGCAACCTGGAAGTTATCATTGGATGTGGTGAGACCACATAATGTCCCTGCCACGGGACCTTTGGAAATGGTCAGCATGGGGCTGCTCCTTCTACTCTTAGACCAGAGGAATTTTTTGGATCGCAATTTCAGCATTTCTTTTTCTCCATGGACTTCAAGGGTTTCCCAGATCCTCTTCATGTACAAAGCTAGTTATAGCAATGGAAATGTGGGTGACTGTTTGGATCAGAGCTGAAAAACAGGATCTGACCTTTATACAGCTATTTTTTCCCTCAATTGCACAGAAAATGAATGCACAATTAACAGACCACTAATAACTGTGTGACCAGCACTGGGTATTGCAGCGTAGGTTAACACATCCAACCAGTGACCGCATTTGGTCATGGGAAAGGGCTGTAAATCCACGAAAACCGGTGTTTCATTCATGGAAGCTGAAAGGATGGACGGTGCGTAACTCTTCGTAAGTCACCGGTTGTGTAAGCGTGAGGAAGCTGCTGGTGTGGTCACCCCGAGGGTCCTGCTCCTGGATCATATATCCTGCAGGGAAATGGCTTTGCACAAGTGCAGGAAGTCAGCTGTGTCAAAGATTGGTGACACACTGTGAGGGCCATGTGATGGATGCACATGGGGCATCCTGTCCGTGGGGTCACAGGATCACTTGGCCTGGAGGTGACCTCAGGAGGTCCCTGTCCAACCCCCCTCAAAGCAGGTCAGCTCTGGGTCAGGCCAGGTCACTTAGGGCTGGCAGCAGCTGGGTCTTGAGAGCCTCCATGGATGGAACTGGCCCTGGGAGCACATTGTACCTTCCTCCTGCCTGGAATGAGCAGTGAGGGTCAGCCCCTGTGTCCAAATGGCCACTGTAATTCCCAGTCCTAATCAATTCCTGAGCTGATAATCCTGCTCATCCTGAGGAGCCTCAAACCCATCTGAGGTCTGGGCCTCAAACACACTGCTGTTACTCTGCTTGTCTCTTAGGCAAGAGTGAATAGATTCCAACAAAACCAAAACTACACTAAAATGTTCTGTGTTTGACCAACAATAGCAAGGAACCTTCCTGAAGATAATTCCAGCCCTGGTGAGCTCACAGATGGTGGGGAGTTGAGGTGAGAAGAGTGCCAGGATCTGCTTTATAGGTGTGGCTTCCCTCTCTGTGCCAGGCAATAGGAATTACAGGAACTTTTCCTTCTTGAGACAACACTCCTTTTTCCCCTCTGTGCTGCTTTTCAGAACTCTGCACAGTTTGTTTTAAGGAGGCTGCATTGCATAATTCCTATTGTCCTTGCTAAAGCCTTAAAGGAAAATCACTTGAATTAAATATTTTTCCCCTCGCCCCAGGCAGGATGTAAAAGAAAACAGATTCCTTAAACCATGGATGGCCAAAGTATTTTTATTTACTTTTTTTTTGTGGCCGGTTTAATTGTCGTCAGTGACTGGTCAAGGGATTAAATGAAATCCACCTGTTTTCATTGCTGCTTGTGGAAATACTATGTATGAAGAATGTTTTTATGCATGTTATAAACAAAATGGGGGTGATTTACACCAGCTACTGTAACAGGAAGCATTACAGAGTGAAATGAATTGCAACATAACACGCAATTGCTGAAGGCAACGAAATTAATGTAAAATTCATTCTTCACATTGCAACTTTTTATAGTGCTGTCATTGCTTAAGAAAATTATGAAATAGTGGGAGAAGTTTCAGATCTGTTTGAATCTTTGAATGTGTTCAAACTGACTGAGGGGAAATTTAGGTTCAATATGTGGAAGGAATTGTTCTGTGTGAGGGTGGGAAAGCCCTGGCACAGGCTGCCCAGAGAAGCTGTGGCTGTCCCTGGATCTCTGGAAGTGTCCAAGGCCAGGCTGGACAGGGCTTGGAGCAACCTGGGATAGTGGAAGGTGTCCCTGCCCATGGCAGGGGTGGAACTGCATGAGTTTTTTAAGGTCCCTTTCAACCCAAACCATGCTGGGACTTCATGATATTATTTACTTTCCCCACCTACCTTTATCTTTTTGCAGGGAACAGACCCCAGGAAGGACATTTGCCTTGTCCATCCCCTGGGCCCTTCCCTGATCTCCGTGACCTTTCAGAGATGATGGACAGGTCTTGCAATGACACCAGCCAGCCCTCTGGTCACCACTGGATGCCACCTATCAGACCTCATGGACTTTAGGGGAGAAGGTTCCTTGAGAGACTCTGAGTCAATTCCCTTCCAGCACTGGTGGATCCCCTCCTCCTTGAGCTCCATCTCTAAGCTCTGGAGCCTGGAGACCTTCCTGGTGAACAGCGATGCAAAACAGACAGAGTCCCTCACTCCTACCTGCATCAACAGGCACTAAATCCTCTGCCCCACCCAGACACATTTTCCTTGTCCATCTATAATGCTCATGTAGGTGTAGAAACTCTTCTTGCTGCCCTTGACCCAGTCCATTGAGCCGTGGCCTTCCTGATGGCGCCCCTGCATGCCTGGGCCATGTGTCCCAGTCCCTTCCTTTGCACACTGTCCCTGCTGCCAGCTCTGTGTGCTCCTCCCTCAGTCTGGACCTCAGTGCAGACCAGGCTGCCATGAACTTGCACATCCCCAGACCAGACTTCCTATTTTTGTAAGAACTTGCTTTCAGTTTTGAACAGAGAAAATGTCTCAAGGTAGAGATTTCCTTCTCTCTTTAGACCTAAAAGCACATTGTGACACTTGAATTTCTGCTTTCTCATTGTACTGGGGGAGCACTGTGTCTTCAGCTTCTCACCCGGCTATTAACCCTGTCAAATTATCATGATGATATTTGGATGAATGTTCTCTTGTAAGTGGTGCTGCTGAATCAGAAATTGCCAGGTGAGAGTATTTAGAGCTGCCATGAATGTTTATAGAAGTGAAGAAGCCTAAGAAACTTTGCTTACACATGAAAAAAAATTTTTTAAGTGTTTATTCTAGAAGACAGAGTTTAACTCTGATCTGATTATATGATGCTGTTGATATTCTGCAAGCCTGGGCAAATCCCTGAACATTTTTGCTGTGACCATGGTGACATTTACATGCCAGATTTAAGGGGAAATTAGTGACATAGACTCATTTATTTGTATACATTCTCGTCTAATGGATTAATCCATGTTTACATACCTGCTGTGTGAGCCACCTGGTAAACACCGAAACCTGAGGAGAGCACAAGACATTGGTCCATGGCTTTGCAGAGTTCCTTCACAAAGTAAACAGGCCTATGCTGCTGCTTGGTGCCCAACCATTGGCTTTCCATTGTATGGAAATGAAGCCTGGCTAAGAAGGAGGTGCTCAAGCACAGAACAGATTCAAGGACTAAAGAATTTTCTGTGGTTTGTTGCCTTCCCTATCTAGAGGGAGGCACTTCCTATAAATATTCAGTTCTAGTTCCTACAGTTTTTGAGTATGTGGCACTTGGACAGATGATTCATATGTTTTCATATACTTCTAGGCACATATTTATTAGCTCCTCAGATATAGAGAATTTAATTAGTTAATTAATCCATTAAGAAGCTGTGGCTGCCCCATCCCTGGAAGTGTTCAAGGCCAGGTTGAACAAGGCTTGGAGCAACCTGGTATCCCTGCCCATGGCAGAGGGTGGAACTAGAACAGCTTTAAGGTAATTCCAACTCAAACCAGTCTGAGATTCTATGATTTGTGAGTGAGCACATGAGTGCGAATAGGAATTTAAATTGAGTCATTTTTTTTGTAACAAGTCTTGTTATGAGAGAGTGTAGACCTGCATCACTGGTACATGACCAAACCAAGAAGATGATGAAATCCATCAGCAGCTGCTGAAATCCATCCCAGCCACCCTTATTTCATTATTCCTGATGTTGGCATCTATGGAAACTCTTTTTAGAGAATTTCTACTCTGAGAACTCTTGAAAGCCTATTTTTATTTGAATTACAAAAAACCTACGCTGAAAATGTTGGAATTCCCTGCAAATTGGAATTGCTGTTGTTGATGTGCCCCATGTGTGTAGTGGGTTTAGTGCTGGCCAAATGCCAGTGCACCCACTAGAATTATTTACTGACTGCAATCTCCCCAGGACAGTGTCCCATGTCGTTTTCTTCACGTGTCTTCACCCTTTCCTTTCTCCTGATTCAGGAGAGAATTGCTGTTCGTAGATTCATTTGTTCTCAAGTTTTATCAATTGAAACAGTTTTTCTAGGGTTCTGCAGCACTGGAAGGTTGATCTCACCCAAGGAAGGCATCAGGGAAATCAATCACTGTGCCGGTTGGTCGTGTGGTCTCCACCAATACTGTGTGAGCTGTGCTGGCTGCTGGTGCCACCCTGAGCCTTCTCTTCATGTGGGGTGCTGAAAAAAGAGAAAAGCTGCTGCCACTGCTTTTGTGTTTCTGTCTGCAGCATGGCTGGCTAAAAGCAGCTGAGCAAAGTTCATTGCGAGCCATGTGAGACAGCCACGGCCCACCCCAGCCGTGCCAATTTCGGCCGACCACGTGGCCGCTCCCAGCCTGAGGGCGGCCTCCAGCGCCAGCCACGGGGCCACTCCTGGCGCTAGTCCCGGCCACATGGTTGCTCCTGGCATTGGGATGGCCCCCAGAGGCATGGCCTGGCAGCACTCCCAGAAAAAAAAAGGATCAGCAGGCTCTGTCAGGAGGGGGCCCGGCCCCACTGGGAAGAGGCCCCAGCCGCTCCACCAGGACAGGGCACGGCGGGCTCTCTGGGAAGGGGCCGGTGCCACAGCGGAGCCTGGCCCAGCCTCACCAGGCCGCACAGGCCACACAGGGCCAACCCAGCCAGTGCCCACTCACCTGTTCAAGGGCTGGAACCTAGAGAGAGCTTCCCGGGGTTTGTTCATTTTCACATGTGTCTTCACAGAGGCCTGTCCAGCTTTCTTAAGTGGTTTAACCATTTGTCAGTATTCAAAACTAGCCAGCTGATTGGTTCCGTTGGATCCAGAGGAAGCTGTTAGCAGTCCTCGTAGAGAACCGCTTCCATAACTGATGGATTTTCTCTTTAACTAAAAACTGTGTTAAAACCTGTCACACTGTGGTGGTTTTTCTCGGCCGTGCAACAGGAATGAGTCAGTAGTGTGGACAACAACAGAGAAACAAAAGCAAGTGATGTGAAAGACCTTACTTCACTGATGGGTGTGTGTGTGTGTGTGTGTGTGTGGTGAGGTGTTGGTCGTTTTTCCAAGTCAGGAACCAGTAATTTGTTTCAAAGGTTTTCTCTATTTCATGCTCTTGATGGAGATGACTCAGATGAGAAATTTTCTGAAATTTCCCTTGGCAGGTTATTGCACAGTTTTATAGCCTGCCAGCATGAACAATACTTTTGTGAACATGCTAAGCCCTTAAAAATATGCATTTGTGAAAGTTTTGTGGGAGCTAATGTGGGTTCTGCAATAACATGGTCGCATAAATGGAATTTCCTTGGAATATAATCTTGAGACTGCTCTCATCCAAGGAGGGGCTGTTTGGACAGAAGCAGAGAAGTATCCTTGCATAAGGAAAGCCCTGCACAGCACTGGTGTGGTGACGGTGTCAGTGCTCACACCCCTGCCTTGGAAAAAGTTTTTAGGAGACCAGAGCAGCTGAGGCTGCAGACACTTAAATTTGTTGGTTCTCTACCTATGGCAGCAATTCTTATTTGCAGGATTTTTCTTGCTCCCTCAGCCCAGGCCTGTAGTGTAAGGATGACCATACTGACTTACATTTATTTATTGTTACTAATCAATGAATGGCCCTTCTTCCATTAATCCAACTAGTTATTACATCTATTTATACTTTGGGCTTTGCCATTACACCAAAATGTCGTGCAGCTTTACAAGTTGTGTGGAAAATGTCAGCCTGTTGTTCTAGAATTGCATCAGGCAAGCTGAATAGGCCTCAAGCTGGGTCAGGAGGAGCAGTGACTACTCCAGTGCCAGTCACCTTCCAAATGCCACCTGCTCATGTCTGCGTCATGAGGGGTGAAGCTCTGGGCTGACCCCAGAGGTGACCTGCTTTGAGCTGCAGGTTGGACCAGGGACTTCCTGAGGTCCCTTCCAGATTGGGTTTTCCTAGAAGCCAGTTTCTCCCAAAAATATACTATGTAATTTATATTATATAGTATGTAATATATAATTACAAAATGGCACATTTCCCTCTAACTTTATTATCACAAATATTCTGAGTTGAAAGGGACCCACAAGGATCATCAAGTCCACAAGGATCATCCAGTGAATGGCCTCACAGATCAACCTCAAAACCTTGGTGTTAGCAGCACCATGCTCTGACCAACTGAGCTAATCTAATCTAATGTAATCTAATCTATATATCCAGGTGTCTCAGGTTCTGGTATGACTTCATCCATGGCTCTTGTATTCCACACAGATCTTTGTCTACCTCTGCAGGCTGGCCAGCAGCCAACACTGAGATTGGGTCTCCTCAGGTGACAACGTGAGTTTTATGTCATGTTTCTGCCAGGCATGCAAGGCAAAACTGATTATGAAAATTAATTTTGTTGCCAAAACTTTGCCCTGAAGGATTGTTCTGTCATGAGAGCATTTCTTCACGTAGACAGTGCTCATGAAGACAAGGAACCTGGAGAACAGCGCACGTGTCCTGAGGCCTGGCAAGTAAATTACCTCAGGTTCTAATGGCTTCTCCTGATGATCCTGAAAGGCATTTTTCTCCTCTATCATCAGTTTTAAAAGTTAGCCAGTCCTTGGTATTTCCTTTAGGGATTTAAGCTCATGGAGAAGCAGTTATAGATTATTTCATTTCAGCCTGTGGGATGAAGACACAGATGCTGCACTAATACCAGTGAAATAAGGTTTTCCATCAGGAATGAGAGCAGGAATATTTGGACAAGCTTCAGGCTTTGGATCCAGACTTGCCTCATTGTGCTAAACTTGCTTACGCACACCTAAGCTGTCTGCTGGACAGCCCTGCTGTCTGCTTCTGGTCAAAGAAAGATTTGGGGTTGATGATTCACAGCAGGCAGAGAAATCAGCCATGAAGGTGAAGCTTCTCTTAATTCAGGCTACAGATGTACGCAATCCATTGAATCAAAACAGGTCAGGAGCAGTAGATGACATTTACGTCTGTAATTAGCTTACACACGTAATCCAGTGCTCTCAGAAACCTTCCAGGTGGCATTGTTAGAAGTCCTTTGTTTGGATTTAAATAGAGTTTATAATGTGTCCATACTCTCCATGATACATAGTGTTACTGTGCTCCTCATTTAGAGTACCTCAGGTGGGGTGGTTATGGGTAAAAGTAAAGCAGATAAAACACATTTTGCCAGGCAGCTACGATCAGTTGGGGTCACTACAGGCTTTCGTTTCCCCGGATGGAAGGAAAATCCTTGTGTGGAGTGCAAATTGGGTCTTAATGTGCTGCGCTAGCACCGCGTCACCGCGAGCAGAGCGGCACATGGAAAACCCATCCGTCTGCATCCCTGCCTTTCCCAGGAACTCACACTTTCTTCACCAGCCAGCGCCAGGCGATGTCAGAGTCCAGGAATTAAAAAA